>PVIH01000641.1:187766-209314 GCA_004025045.1 Sigmodon hispidus
CCAAGAAACAGCAGCGCCGCCGCCGCTCCGCCGAGGCGCTGCGCCCCCCGGGGGGAGGCGGAGGAGGCGGGCAGCGGCGGAGGGAGGGGAGCGGGGAGGGGGCGCCGCGCTGGGAGGGAGGCAGCGCGCACCGTGCAGCCGGGCCGGGCGGGAGGCATGGCGGGGCCCCCGGCCCTACCCCCGCCGGAGACGGCGGCGGCCGCCACCACGGCGGCCGCCGCCTCGTCGTCCGCCGCTTCCCCGCACTACCAAGAGTGGATTCTGGACACCATCGACTCGCTGCGCTCGCGCAAGGCGCGGCCGGACCTGGAGCGCATCTGCCGGATGGTGCGGCGGCGGCACGGCCCGGAGCCCGAGCGCACGCGCGCGGAGCTCGAGAAACTGATCCAGCAGCGCGCCGTGCTCCGGGTCAGCTACAAGGGGAGCATCTCGTACCGCAACGCGGCGCGCGTCCAGCCGCCCCGCCGCGGAGCCACCCCGCCCGCCCCACCGCGCGTTCCCCGCGGGGGCCCCGCCGCGCCGCCGCCCACGCCCGCCCCGCCGCCCGCGCCCGTCGCCGCCCCGACCCGGGCGCCCCGCGCGGCCGCCGCCACAGCGCCCCCTTCTCCCGGCCCCGCGCAGCCGGGTCCCCGGGCGCAGCGGGCCGCGCCCCTGGCCGCGCCGCCACCAGCGCCCGCCGCGCCCCCGGCCGCGGCGCCCCCAGCCGGCCCGCGCCGTGCACCGCCGCCCGCCGTCGCCGCCCGGGAGCCGCCGCCGCCGGCGCCGACACAGCAGCAGCAGCAGCCGCCACCACCGCAGCCACAGCCGCCGCCGGAGGGGGGCGCGGCGCGAGCGGGCGGCCCGGCGCGGCCCGTGAGCCTGCGGGAAGTCGTGCGCTACCTCGGGGGCAGCAGCGGCGCCAGCGGCCGCCTTACTCGCGGCCGCGTGCAAGGGCTGCTGGAAGAGGAGGCGGCGCGGGGCCGTCTGGAGCGCACCCGCCTGGGAGCGCTCGCACTGCCCCGCGGAGACAGGCCGGGACGGGCGCCGCCGGCCGCTAGCGCACGCGCGGCGCGGAGCAAGGTGAGCGCACCGGTCAGGTGCGGGCGAAGTTGGCGGGGACCAGAGTCCCGGGAGGGAGTGGGACGTCTGATGGCCCGGGTTCGTCCACGGTCCCCGCGGACTCGGAACTCGGTGATCTTGGTCAGTGACCCGATGTACCGGAGCCTCAGTTTCCTCCGCTGTAAACCGAGAATTGCTGACAGTAGCGACCCCTGGGGGTTGTTAGGCGAGTTTAGTAAGACTTGGCTATTGAAGGCTTTATTAACCCAGAGCCTGGCATGGAAACGACAGCGTAAAAGTTACTCCGTGTTGTTGTCAAAGGTGGCGTCGGACACTGAATTCCATCCGGGACTAGAAGAACTCTAACTCTGCCTGCTTCTTTCTTTGGTCCCAGAGAGGTGGAGAAGAGCGGGTGTTTGAGAAAGAAGAGGAAGACGATGATGAAGAGGACGATGATGAGGAGGACAATGTATCCGAGAGCTCAGAAGTGCCTGAGAGTGACCGCCCCGCAGGTGCTCAGCACCACCAGATTAACGGAGAGCGAGGCCCTCAGAGTGCTAAGGAGAGAGTCAAGGAGTGGTCGCCCTGTGGACCCTACCAGGGCCAGGATGAAGGGCGGGGACCAGCACCTGGCAGCTGCACACGCCAGGTGTTCTCGATGACAGCTATGAATAAAGAAGGGGGCTCAGGTAAGGACCTCTTTGGGTCAGGTAGGGAGCTGTGAACCCTAGCCTGGAGACTGCCATCTGCTTTTTTTTCCCCAGCTTGTGTTGCCGCTGCTCCAGATTCTCCTTCTCCTGTGCCTTTGCCCCCAGGAAAACCAGCCCTACCTGGAGCTGATGGGACCCCTTTTGGCTGTCCGTAAGTTGAGGCATCAGGGACTTGGGGTTAGCGCCTGGATGTGTTGAACAATCAGATGCACCATAGTCACGATTGCTCTCCATTCTGATGCAGTCCTGGACGCAAAGAAAAGCCAACTGACCCAGTGGAGTGGACGGTCATGGATGTGGTGGAATACTTCACTGAAGCAGGCTTCCCAGAGCAGGCCACTGCTTTTCAAGAGCAGGTGAGTTCCCAGTCAGGGACTGAACACGTGTGTGTTGCACACAGAGGGCCTCACAGGTGTCAACTGACCCTGTTCTTTCTGTCTTGCCCAGGAAATTGATGGCAAGTCTTTGTTGCTCATGCAACGGACAGATGTGCTGACTGGCCTGTCCATTCGACTGGGCCCAGCCCTGAAGATTTACGAGCACCACATCAAGGTGCTCCAACAAGGCCACTTTGAAGACGACGACCCTGACGGTTTTCTAGGCTGAGAGCCACCTTGCCCCTTCCCAGCCAGTCCAGGAACTGGACGTGGGGACACCCTCTACCTTCCTAACAGACTTGAGTGAGGAGCTGCCTTCCTCCATCTCCCGTTTTTTCTCAC
This sequence comes from Sigmodon hispidus, assembly GCA_004025045.1. Lineage (NCBI taxonomy): Eukaryota > Metazoa > Chordata > Mammalia > Rodentia > Cricetidae > Sigmodon > Sigmodon hispidus. The sequence goes on from PVIH01000641.1 coordinate 190,234, forward strand.
ACCCCTACCTTAGTACATCTCTCCATGGCAGTGGAGTGTGGGGTAGGAGGACTTGGTTGGCTCTTTGACCGGGGCCACCCTTTCTCCCCAAACCAGGACATTTTTGAAAAAAGGGGGAGCTTCCTGTGTCCCCCCAACTCTTCAGTTCAGCCAGATGTATCTTATATAAGTTCTGCCTATCCATCCTGGTGGTGGGGTCTCCTTATCCACCACCCTTGCCCTCCCCCCCCTGACCTCGAGCCGCTGGAGAACAGGTGAGGTGTAAGGGACCTTGGGTTCTCTGGCTCCCTCCCTTTCTGTCCGTCATTATTGCTCTACCTGGCTGTATTGCTTTTTAATATTGCACCGAAGGTTTTTTAAATAAAACTTTAAAAAAAAAAATCCATTTTCTGAATAGAGAGCAGAGGTGTTAAGGACCTTGAAGAATTTAATGTGAAGGAGGGCACAGTATCTGGGGGAGGAGGCCCACTCTTTGCCAAGTGTGCAGAATGCTTTGGTTCTGTCCCCAACATTAGAGAAAGCAAATGGTGTTTACAGCACACGTCATTCCCTAACACTTCAGAGCAGGACCAGGAATTGGCCTTAGCTACAGAGTGAGTAGTTCAAGGCCAGCCTATGCTACATACAATCCTGTCTTTTTTTAAAAAAAAAAAAAAAAAAAAAAAAAATTGGAACCAGAATAGTTTCTTTGTCTCGTGTCATCTCATTCCAGAAGCGGCTGCTCCGAGTGTTTGTTGAGTGATTGTTAACTGCACACTTGCTGAGCCTTTTGTTTTTCCTCTGTAGTTTTATGAAGCAGACATAAAAAACTCATTCTATAGAACAGGACAACTAACTGACAGAGTCAAGAGGGTGAGTGTCACAGTGGACAGTGACACCTGTTGCTGCAAGCCTTGTAACTAACATATGCAGCTTCCTAGTTGAAGCAATCAGTCATCGCACGTGGTTAGGAACCCCTTCTACAAATGTCAGCGGTGTGTTCTGGAACCAGGGCAGGCATCCTGGAACAAATGAGGTGTGCGATAAGCCAGATCACCTGTCTGAGGATCGTTAATGTGGAAGTAACTGCTGAGTCACAAGTCTCTTGTAGACCCACATGCAGATCCCAGCTCCATCGGAGAAGTCAAATCTTGGAGGTCCTTGGCTGGGGTGGAGCCTAGGTCACAGGCACTCCAGAATTCCTAACATGTCAGGAGCCCCCTTCGGCCCAGCCAGCGGCCTGGGAGGAAAGGCAGATACCACAAGGCCAGTCGGGGGCTCCGCCCTTGGCATCGCCTTGCCCCGCGCGCCAGGTGCCCGCCGCTCGGTGCAGACCCAGGTTGCGCGGCTCTCCGCGTGCTCAAATTCAAAAGAGGCAAAGGCCCCGCGGGCGGCGCCGGCAAACACGTCGAGGCCCGGCCGAGTGGCTGTGTTCACTGTCCCGGCCTGTCAGCCTCAGGTGGGCTGCGTTCTCGGGACGCCGCGGAGGCTGGAGGAGCCTGCGGTGGAGACCGATGGCTGCGGAGCCCTGGTTCGCCGGCTCGCTGGCCCTGGGCCCTGGGGAAGCGGCGCCGTCAAACGAACTGGGCCCAGGGCCGCCGCCCTATGGAGACCCCTCGTGGTCGCCCGCCGGGAGACCTGAGGCCTCAGCGGAACAGGAGCCCCAGCGGGCGCAGCAGCTGATGGAAGCCCCAGCCTCCGCGTCCTCCCGGGAGCCACTAGTAGCGGAGCTCGGGCCGGCCCAGGCTCGCCTCCCACTGGACTCCATGTTCAGCCCCATCACTGACCAGCTTCGTTACCTGCTCAGGAAGGCGGATGACTTTCAAAGCTACTTGCTCTACAGGTGACCCTGTACAGAGGCATAGGTTCCAGGACAGGACAAGCAGTGCAGTTCATACACAGACTAAAAACTGAACTCAGGGATCACAAATAGTACTCAAGGCTAGCCGATTAGGAATCCACTTTATTAGTGTGTAGAGGGCTGTGGGGAATTGAGGCAGGGGCAGGCAAGCAATGTGTGAGCCTTTAAATAAGATAGATACTAAGAGTCTTTCTTCCAGGATTTTGTTTTTGGTTGGTTGGTTGATTTGGCCATTTTTTTAAAGATAAGATCTCATCACAACTGAGTTGGCAGCCCTTCTGCCTCAGTCTGAGTACTGGCTCAAGTTTTTTGTTTTGTTTTAAACCTCCCACCCATGTAAGTCAGCTACAAAACCTACCTACATCAGCTCTGCCCAGAGAACTTCAAGGTGAGGCTGACCACCTCCACTCTCCCCAGAAATGCAATTTCTGGGCCAGGGGAAAGGAACTGTGTTGTTTGTGGGAGGCTAGTTTAAATCTCAGCTTTCTGAGCTTCAAACACACTGGGGATGCAACCTAGGCCCTTGTGCTAGGCAAGCGCTGGGCCACAGAGCTGCACACCCAGCCCAGGTGTCAGCATTTTAACAAATGTTCTAAATGACTAATGTACGTGCCTCTAAGATGATGGGAGAGAGACTTAACACTGGCAGGATCTTTCCTACATGAGCTCTGAGACTAAAGCTTGACCTGTGTGAGACCCAGTCTCTACCACTGACGTAACTTCCCAGACCTCTTTTTATGTTTAATTTTTTGGTGCTGGGGATGGAACCCAGGGCTCTGCACGTGTTATGCTCTGAGCACTAAGCCACAGCACTAGGGGAATTTGGTCATGGGTTCAGCCGGGGATACAGTGGAAGGGTAAGGATGGGGCACCTGGGGTTGGAGAGCAGTGACAAATGAAGACCCCTTTCTCCATCAGCAGGGACCGAGTACAGAAGGAACAGCTAGCTAAGGCCATGCCAACCTTCCTAACAATGTGTGAGCCTTACTTCTTGTACCTTGAGGCTGCAGCAAGGAGTGTCCCTCCTATCTATGGAGCCCTGCAGGAGCTGGTCCGGAAGGGGGTGTGTACCATAGCTTTTTACCAGGCCCCTTTTCTCCTTTGGACCCTGTCTCGGGTAGGAGGGTTGTTTCTGGCTGATCATCTGAGGTCATTAAGTCCCACCCACCTTCTGTGCAGCTGTTGGAGATCTCCCAACAGCTGACCCTACGCTTGGAACAGTTGGTTCTCATGTATGCCTCCTTCGGGTTCGTGGACCTGGAGGAAACTAACCCTTTGAGGTAAGGGGGCAGGAAATGAGGCTGAGGGGTGGAGTTCAGGGCCCAGCACGCTGTCCACTCTCCTGTCTTCCGATAGCATCTCCTGCTTCTTCTGCGGGAGGTTCTCCATTAGCTCTTCCCACGATGTGTCCATCTTCCGATACTGCACCCCAGCTGCGTACACTGCCAGTCACTTTCCGAGATACCTCTATAAGAAGATGCGCTGGAACCTGGAAACCACCACAGAGGCCAGCAGCCAAGGACCAGACTCCCATGTGGATTAGTGAGTTTCCTTGTCAAAATCGAAGCCCTCCCCTTCCCATGGTGAATGTCAGCTTGAGCCCCTACACCACCACCAGAGAGTGAAAAGCAAGACAGGGAACTGAACACCTTTTGCAGTGCTGGGATAGAACCCAGGACCTTGTCAGCACTGTACATCACTGAGCTTCACTTTATACCTTTAGTTTTCTTTTTTTTAAAAAAAAAAAACTTTATTTATTTGCCTTGGTGTTTCCCTGGAACTGGAACTACAAACAGTTGTTAGCTGCCATGTGGGTGCTGGGAATCGAACCCGGGTCCTCTGGAAGAGCAGACGGCGCTCTTAACCGCTGAGCCATCTCTCCAGCCCCACCTTTAGTTTTCTAAGTCCACCTTTCCATTAAGTTAAAAATATTCATCATCAGATTAGGCCACCAGGGAAGAAAGTCCTCAGCATTGAGTGCCATCCCTACCTGAGAAATTTGGGCCACTTCTGATGAACCTGAACCTCACCTCCAGCATTAAAACTCTCAGCCAAAAAACTCACAGAGCTGCTTTTCCTCTGATTTTTCCCTCTAAGCTACTTCTTATGTTATCGGGATACATGGGAGGATGCAGGCCAGGGTCCAGCCAATTCGTGCCCCCAAATCCAGAAACTCTGGTCCATCGGCCGATGGATGCCCCTAGGACCAGCAGAAGATGACCTTGATTCATGGTAGGATCCCAGTGATGTCCGTGTGGGCTTGAGGTCTGAAGGAGGGCGGGACAGCCACCACCAAAGTCTCAGAGAACATTCAACTTCCACTGGTAGTAGGCATCACATTTTACTGTGCCCTGAAGAGTGCTTTATGCAGACTAAACAGCAATTCAGAGAGGTTTGGGCCTGTCCACTTTACAAAGAAGAAAATATGTTTTCGGAGTGGATAAGTCACTCTCCCAGGGAGATAAGCTAGTAGAGTGATTAGCAGCCTCAAGTCCAGTGCTTCAACTCAGGAGTTGTCGACGGGAAACACTTTCCCTCAGGGTACTCCCCCCACCCCTAACTGAAGCCCTCCCAGCCTTGAGGAGCAAGGGTGCTCAAGTCCAGGCTTGTCTGGGGCCCCCAGGATTTTGTGCCCGCAGCCACCCGGGGACTACCAGCAGCTACTAACCATCGGCTTCGAGGAGCCCTCGCATGTGCTGGCCACCGATCTGCTGGTACAGATTCTCATGGGCCAGGTAGGCCCCACCCGGCCCCCCAGCGCTGCCGGGCCCTCGGCTTGGGCTGCCCCGGCATCCTGAGCCCCCAGGAGAAGACGCCGGCCCGGGTTTGATAACCTCAAACTCCAGGCAGGAACAGGTGCTGGCTGCGCTGAGTATGCCCCGGCATGAAGCACCGAAAACCGAGTGCGGACACACTTTTCTGTTAATAAAACAGCGAGGTCAGAGATTCTGTCTCCTGTGAGCACTGTGTGCCTTCCCCGGGTCCGGTGGGCCCCGCCCACTGAAGGGCCTTCTGGGAAGTGTAGTCCAAAGAGCTCAGCGAGAGAGCCGCGCAGGCGCAGATGCGCATATTAGTCAAAGAGGGAAGTAGCGGCTCTCGTCGGCAACCGGAACTCAGAAAACAAGTTTCTGGTAGCAGGAAAATTCTAGGCCCACTGAAGGAAGACTTAGACCTACGCCCGGTTTTTTGTTGTTGGTTTTTTTTTTTTTTTTTTTAACCCGGAAGTGATTTCTATCCAGGGTTTAAAACCACAAAAAAAGCCCCACAACTACATTTCCCATGTGCCCTAAGAAACTGCGGGGTGGGGGTTCAGTTTGCAGAGTGGAGCCAGACTTTCTTCCAGCTTTTGGGGTGTCCAAGCCGAGCTGATTGTTATCTCACTGCAAGTGTCAGGAGTACAGGCTAGGAGAATCTTAGGGGATTCTCAGCCTCACATCTGTCTTGGGCTGGTGAGAAGCCTAGACTCGAATCTGGGTCTCCTGAGCGAAACTGGCCCCTGAGTCAGAATGGGGTCTCTCTCTTCCCTGTGTCTCTCTGAGAGGCTGATATTTGGATCCTAAAATTTTTTCACATTCAGAGTCAGAATGTGAAACCCAGAAGTATTGAGACCTATGGCTTTGTGGTTTTTGCTTTTTTTTAAAGAGTAATTTCTGCAGGGCGGTGGTGGTGTACTCCTTTGATTTGGGAGGCAGAGGCAGGTGGATCTCTGTGAGTTTAAGGTCAGGCTAATCTACAAATCCAGGACAGCCAGGGTTGTTACACAGAGAAACCCTATCGCAAAAAAACGAAAACAAAAGATTAATTTTATTAGCCAGGCATGGTAGCACACACCTTTAATCATAGCACACTGGGGAAACTAAGGCAGGTGGGTCTCTGTGAGTTGAGGCCAGCCTGGTCTACATAGTGAGTTCTGGGATGCCAGGGCTATGTAGAAAAATCCTATCTTTCTCTGAAAACAATATTTCTATTATATGTGTGCAAGTTTTGCGTGCTTGCCCACAGAGGCCAGAAGAGGACATCAGATAAGCTGACTGGAATTACAGTTGTCAGCCTCTGTGTGCGGCAGGAAACTAAACAAGGTCCCTCGGTGACCACACACACACACACACACACACACACACACACATACACACACACACACACACACACACACACACACACACACACACACACAGTGTTCTTACAAGCAGGGCCATCTCGCCAGCACCTTTCTGTTTTTATCCAGTTGGAGTTTTGGTATACAGCCCAGGCTGGCCTTTTCTTCTAGTCCAGGCCTCCAGAGTGCGCCACCATGCCTTATGTTTCAGTGGATCAGCTGACAACACCTGGTACATATTATAAACCTGTTTAAACAGATGTGAAAAGTGAGCTGACTCCAGGCTGTGCACCAAACCCCAGCTCTTCCAGAGAGGCCTGTGATAACCACTGATGACTGCATAATATTTTACCCCACAGCTCCGTCTTTGCCTCCCAGCACAAACGTGGCGGCTCATAACCATTTGTAACTTTAGTTCCAGGAGATCTAATGCTCTTCTTTTGGCTTTCACAGGCACCAGACACAGAGGTGGGGCACAGAAGTACCAAAAGGGGAAACACTCATACATATAAGAAGTAGAAATACTGATGTAGAGGTTTGGGGGTGTGTTTAGCAGGCACAGGACTCTAGGTTGGCTTCCCAGAACTAAGTAGGAAAGAGTCTTGACTGAGCATAGTGGTGCACCTGTGTTCCCAGCACTCAGGACCAGCAGCTGGGGAGTGCTGTAAGCTGGAGGCCAACTTGCTTAATAAACAGGGAGCTGTCTGTCATGTACTTGTTCCTGGAACCCACCTAAAGGTGGAAGGAGAGAACTGACCCCAGAAGCTTGTTCTTTGACCACCCCCATCATTCACATATACAGAAAACTATGCCGGCCAGCTATGAGGGCACATGCCCTTAACCCCTGAGCCTGGGATGCAGAGTCATGCAGATCTCTGGGAGTTCTAAACCAGCCAGGATTACAGTGTGGGAGGAACACTGGAAAGAGCTCAGCAGTTAAGAACGCAGGCTGGGGGACTGGAGAGATGGCTCAGCGGTTAAGAGCACTGTCTGCTCTTCCAGAGGACCCGGGTTCGATTCCCAGCACCCACATGGCAGCTAACAACTGTCTGTAGTTCCAGTTCCAGGCAAACACCAAGGCAAATAAACAAAGTTTTGGAAAAAAAAAAAAAAAAGAACACAGGCTGCTCTTCCAGAAGACCAAGGTTTAGTTCCCAGCGTTTGCATTGTGATTCTATGGCATCTGACATATGCAGGCAGAACACTCACATATTTTTAAATTTAAAAGATATGACAGACAGCTTCTGAGGAACATCTGAGGTGATCTTTGGCCTCCAGACACAGGTTTGTGCACTCACACAAACTGTCACATACCAAAGAATAGCTTGTGATTTCGTTTGCCACCTTAGTGGCTCTCTTCTGTCTTCCCACCAGTCCCAAAGTCACAGTCAAGCATAAGGCAATGTAGACTCTGGAGGAGGGTTCTTCCTGGGCTGAAACACCAAATGGACCTTTCCCCTAGTTTATTTGTTGACATTTCATTAGTCACTTGCTGTGAGTTAGATATAAGGGCCAGAACTGACAAATCAGAAATTTAAACTATAATGCTAGTATTTAATTATTTGTGTGTAGTATGTGTGTTATTGTGGACATGCCATGGCATATGTGCAGAAGTTAGAAGGGAACTCTTGAATGTCAGCCCTGGTCTTCCATTCTTCCACATTGTTTTAAACAAGCTGTTGTGTGCTGTGTGTGTGTGCACACACGTGCAGACTAGCTGCCTAGCTGCCCACAAGCTTCCAGGGGTCCTCTTGTCCCCATCTCTCATTTCCTAGTAAGAGCCTTCATGCACCACAGCTTTTTACCTGGTTTCTGGGGATCTGAAATCAGATCATCAGGCTGGACATCTCCTCAGTCCCTCAGTTTATTGTTTATATATTTTTGAGACAGTGTTTCATATAGCGAGATTGGCCTCAAGCTCTCTATGTAACTGAGGATGACCTTGAACCTCTTACCTGCCTGTTCCTACCTCTGCAATTACAAGTATGCACCACTGTTTACGTGTGACCAAGCAAGTACTTCACCAACTGAGCAATAGTTGTACAATGTTTTAAGGTCCCATTTTTTTCCGATCTTAGCCATCTAAGAAGCTGTTAAAGTGTTTCACATCATGTAAATTACACACATACAGTTTTCTCAGACAGTTCAGTGTTTACCAGAAGGCGAGCAGAATTTGCAGTGTAACAGCCACTGGCCACCCCCCCCACACACACCCACACACACACACCAGAAGCTCACTCTGTAGATTAGCTTGGCCTTGAATTCAGAGATCTGCCTGTCTCCAACTCCTAATTGCTGAATTTAAAGACTAATTTGCTGCCATACCTGCCCCACTTGAATGATTTTTAAAGTTTGTTTTAACCTGGTATAATGCCTGGAATCCCAGCATTTAGGAAGCAGGAAGACCACAGGGTTAGAGCCGTCCTGACTCACATAGGATCTAGGAATACATAGTAAGCTCCTGTCTCAAAAGATTTTTAAAGGAGAAAAATGTTCCTAAAAGTATATATCAGTAGTTTTGTTTTGACTCAAACTCAAGGCTTTGTACTTGCTGGGCAAATGCTGAAATAAAATTTTTTTTATGTATACAGTGCTCTGTCTGCATGAATACCTGCAGGCCAGAAGAGGGCACCAGCTCTCATTACAGGTGGTTGTGAGCCACCATATGGTTGCTGGGAATTGAACTCAGGACCTCTGCAAGAGCAACCAGTGCCCTTAGCCACTCAAAATTTGTTTTTTAATTGAAGAATTCTTATTTTTAGAAATTGTGTATGTGTCCAAGTGTGATGGTAAGCACATTTAATCCCAGCACTCTGGAGGCAGAGACAGAAAGATCTCTGTGAGTTCAAGGCCAGCTTGCTCTACAGAGCTTCAGGGCAGCCAGAACTACACAGAAGAGACAGCCTCTCTTTAAAAAAAAAAAAAAAAAAGTGTGTGTGTGTGTGTATGTGTGTTCAGACATACAAGTGTGCCTGTGTGTTCCAGGGTGCCAGAGAAGTCCAAAAGAAGGGATCTCATTTTCTGGAGCTGGAGCTACAGGTGGTTGTGATTGTATACTACTCAAAACCGTGTGCTGGAAAGTAAACTCTGGCTCTCTGCATGAGCAAACAGTTTGGTTTGGTTTGGTTTTGGTTTTTTCAAGACAGGATTTCTCTGTGTAGCCCTGGCTGTCCTGGAACTCATTCTGTAGGCCAGGCTGGCCTCAAACTTAAAGATCCACCTGCCTCTGCCTCCCAGGTGCTAGAATTAAAGGCATGTGCCACCATTACCTGGCAGAGCAGCAAAACTCTTAACTTCAGAGGCAGCTTTCCAGTCTTGAATTTTCTCTTTTAGGAACAATTCCAGGGCTAAAGAGATGGCTCACGGCTGGAGAGTTGGCTCAGAGGTTAAGAGCACTGACTGTTCTTCCAGAGGTCCTGAGTTCAATTCCTGGCAACCATATGGTAGCTCATAACCAGCTATGATGACATGTGATACCCTCTTCTGTATACTGTATACATAATAAGTGAGTGAGAGAGAGAGAGAGAGAGAGAGAGAGAGAGAGAGAGGCTCAGTGGTTAAGAGCACTCACTGTCCTGGCAGAGGACCAGGTTCAGTTCCCACAACCCACCTCTGGTAGTTAATAATTGTCTGTAACCCCAGCTGTAGGAAATCCAACACACTCTTTGAACTCCAAAGGCATCTGTACATATATCTGTACTCTCAAGGAAAAAAACACACATGTATACATAATTAAAAATAAAATAAATCTTGTGGCTGGAAAGATGGCTCAGCAGTTAAGAGTACTTTTGGAGGACCAGAGTTCAGTTCCAAGCACTCACATGGTGAGTTCTGGGGAATCTGATGTCATCTTCTCACTTCTGTGGCCACTGCATACAAGTGACGCGCGCGCGCGCACACACACACACACACACACACACTAGCAAAACACTTATACACAATCACAAATCATAAAAATAAGTCTTTTAAGCACTTTCAAGGTCATCGTTGACCACAGAGAGAATTTGAGGCCAATGTGGGTCATATGAAGCCATAGCTTTCTAAAGAAAGTAAGTCAGTGTGGGTGCAATTTACCCAGTAACCTCTCGGCTCCCCCTCACCACGATTGGCACTTTTCTCTATTTAAAAAATATATTTACAGCCCGGCAGTGTACACCTTTAATCCCAGCACTCTAGAAGAGGAAGATATATCTCTGTGAGTTGGAAGCCACTCTGATCTACTTGCCTAGCAAGTTCCAGGGCAGCCAGGGATACACAGAGAAACCCTGTCTATTTTAACTTTAATTTGTGTATATGTGTGCGTTTTGTGTGAATGTATGAAAAAGACCACAGAAGAAAGAAATGTATCTTTTTTTTTTAAACTTTATTTATTTGCCTTGGTGTTTGCCTGGAACTGGAACTACAGACAGTTGTTAGCTGCCATGTGGGTACTGGGAATCGAACCCGGGTCCTCTGGAAGAGCAGACGGTGCTCTTAACCGCTGAGCCATCTCTCCAGCCCCGTATCTTTACTTTAATTTATGTGTATATGTGTGAATTTTGTGTGAATGTATGCCATCTATGTTTGGGTGCTCCCGGAGGCCAGAAGAGGGCAAAAGATCCCCTAGAGCTGGAGTTACAAGCAGTTATGAGCCTTCCTGTGGATGCTGGGAAATGAATTCAGGTCATTTACAAGAGCAGCAAGCACTGTTTACCTTGAACCATCTCTCCATACCACCCCTGGCACCCTAGTATTTTTCAGTATTGTTTATTTCCCTGGAGCAGGGACAATTTCATAGCAATTCTTTGTAGTAGCGCCTAGAGTACAGGATGCCTTTGGCACCGATAGAAGATGAGATCTGGAGAGCCAGAGTCTGGCAACATCATTTTGCACTCGCACCACCAGGGGGCACTAGAGCCCGGGCCTCCAGTCCCGGGTCAGCAAACAGCCCAGAACAGAGAACAGAGCGCATTTGGAATTCCAGCATTCCGGGGCGATCCTTTGGTGGCTTTCCTGGGCGTCCTTCACCCGCCCAGCTCCCGCTCCACCCAGACTTAGGAGATTCCAGTAGAAAACAGCCTGCACTAAAGCCCAGGAAGGGGGGGGGCTTTATTTTGGGTTTCACTCACAGGTTTTGCGGATGGTTGTTAGTTTTCCAGGGAAGACTAAACAATTTTAATGGAGAAAAGGGGTTAATTCCAGTCAGTATCAAGGACGGGCAGGATTTCATGTTGCCATTTAAGTTAGTGGGCACATCCCTCTCCAGCCCTTCTGCTGATCCTCAGGGTAATTCCAATCTGGTTCTTTAAAGGGTGTGTCGTCTCTTCTGGACGAGTGTCCCTGTCTTCTCAGACCTCAGGGTCTATGCTCCTACTAGGGAAAGGGGAAGAGAAAGAAGGTCACCATCAGGAACAAGAGCTACACCCACGCGTGTGGGGGTGGGAGTGTGGGCTCCGGGCCCCAGCTGCTCTTCACTCTCCCGGTCGCGTCTGACACTTGGAGGTTGGGCTAGCGTGGCACTCCAGGGGACCAGGATGCACTTTCCCTCCCAGTGTCCAGACGCTGCGGGGAGGGCTGAGACGGCGACAAGCTTCGGAAAGGAGGCTCCTACCTGCTCCAGGCTGTTCTCGGAGGCCTGTCTCCGCGGGGGCCAGATCACCGCCAACTTTCCGTCTCCCTTGCTCGCTGTGGGGGAAGGGACGCTCAGCCGCGGCTGCCCCTCCTCTTGCCAGCTGGAGGATGGCCGCACCCCTTAAACACATACAGGTGTGCACCCTCGCTCCCCATGGAGGCCTCCACCCAGTTCTGGGGACCCAAGAAAAGGAGTGAAGCGAACCCAGCGCAGACAGGAGCCTGGAAACTATAGGGGACCCGAGAGTGCCACAAGTCAGCCAAGGTTCCAAGACAGCATGTGATGGATCTGAGGATCCTCACTCCAGATGTGGGAGTGGAGAACAGAAAACGAACCCCAAAAGAATAGTTAAGGGTCCCGGGAGTCTGCAAGCCTACAGATGAAGGGCCATTGGAGGTGGAGACAGCGGGTGCTCTGGGACCCGGGGTGACCAGCTTACGAGTGAGGCTCGGCGCCGGCTCCCCGACCTCAGCGGCCCCGTAGATGCTGCGCCGCTGCAACTGCAGCTCCCGCTCGCGCTCGCGCACCTGGCGCACCTCCTGCTCCAGCAGCGACAGGGAAACAAGCGGCGGCGACTGCCCCAGCACCGGGCAGACGTCCTGAACGGCGGGGTGCAGCTGGCTTCCCGCCTCTGGCCGCCGTTGCAAGGCCCCGCCGTCCTCTGCTGCAGCCTCAAAAAAGCGCTTGAGTTCGTCCAGTCGCTGTGGCTGCCGCTGGGCGATGGGCTCCGGAGCCGCGGAGCTCGCCAGCGCCGCCTGCCTGTGAGCCTCGCGTTCGATGTCCCGTTGCATCTTCGCACCCGCCCGAGCGCGCTCCAGGGCGCGCGGCAGTGGGGGGCCGGGGCCGGGCCGGCTGAGCACCGGCCGCACTCGCAACTCGATGAGTTCCTCGCCCGCACGGCTGGGACTCAGACCCCGGCTCCTGCGCAGGCTCTCCTCCCGCTCGCAGCTGCGGCGGATTTCGCGCTGGATGGGCGTCTCCATCAGCAGTTCTACAGGTAAGAAGCTGCGGACCTCGGTGGAAAACACACCCCAGTACCTCCGTTATCCGAGGGCCAGGCGGCCCAGCTACGGACCTGCTCAACTGGTACCTGCGGGACGTGGCTCTCTGGCTCCGAGGTCTCCAAGTCCTCAGCTCCAGAGGTTTCCAGGATCTCACTGCATCCCGGCAGCCCTCGGTGCCCTGGCTCTGCGGTTCCCGGAGCACGTAACCCTAAGATAGGCGACCCCAGTACTCCCTCTTGGGCGCGGGAGGCCTGGATGTTCCGAGTTGGGCGCAGTTTGAAAATTTCAGTTCTCAGGGCCGGAATTGAGATGCCAGATAGGTAGGACGCAGTGACCTGCGCGGTACCTGTAGTTGCAGCCGCCGCCCCAGGTTCTAAGGCGTCGCCAGCACTCTTTGACCCGCCTCTGGCCTCCAGGAACGTCCCCCGGGGGCAGGACTGGGCACCGCCCCTGGCACCTGCCAGCAGGATTCGAGCTACCCTGAACCCGCCCCCAAGGCAGCTGCTCCTCCGCTGGACGCCGGATTCCCGCCACCTGAGCCCACTGGTTGATTGAACGGACAGCTTCTTAGGAAGCGGCTTCCCTGAACTCCCTACCCAGGAGTTCCCTGAGACCACGCTGGTACTTTTGGGGGTCTCATTTTTCATCACTGCCTGGAGGCCTGACCACTAATGGAAAGCTTCGCCGATCCCTGAACCACCATCTCCTTACAGGGTAATTTCCCTGACCTCACCAGTTCACTTCAGCAGGGGCCAGCGACGTCCCCGCGGCCTCCGGGCTGTCACAGCACGTAGATCTTGGCGCCACACAGTAGCCCGGCCCGAGGAGCACTGTGAGCTACTGCTACCCTGACCTGCTCGGCTCTGCCAGGTTCTCAGTGGCGCTGCTGTAAACTCAACGGCCTCCCTCCCCTCCCTTCCAGAAAAGCGCTGGCGGCCAAGTTTTCTGCTAGAATGAACAAGGATTGAGAGCAGAGACACTACAACGCTTCCCGGCCTCAGCCGAGCAACTGCTGCTTGGGGCAGGTTGTTGAGGAGGTTCAAGCTGGGGCAGGGGCCATGGGGCTAGCGGTGAATAAAGCCGACCTGTTGTTCAAGGGCAGGATGGAGATGCTCTTTTCTGTCTCTCCTCTTACACCCAGCCTCAAATGCTGCCTTCTCTTGTGGTGGAGTTGAAAGGGCTGACTGTTCTTCCAGATGACCAGGGTGGTCCACACTGCTCTGATCCCTCCCAAGCACTGTTCCAACATATTGTACATATATACATGCAGTCAAAACACCAATACACACAAAATAAAATAAACAAGTCGTTAAATAATAGCAATAAGGACTGGGATAATGGCTTGGTTTGTAAAGTAGCCCGTATATAGGACTAGCGAAGACAGGAGAAGCCCTGGCACCCACTGGCACTAACCTAGTGGGTGAGCTCCAGGTTCAGGTTTGTATCAAAACGTAAGGTTGAAGCTGGGAGTGGTGGGAACGAACATCTTTAGTCCCTGCACTTGGGAAGCAGACACAGGCAGATCTCTGAGTTCGACGCCAGCTTGGTCTACAGAGAGAGTTCCAGGACAGTCAGGGCTACACAGAGAAACCCCATCTTGAAAAACAAAAGCAAAAACAAAAAAACAAACCAAACAAACACAAAAACAACGGTAGAGAATGGTAAAGGAAGACTCTTTTTATAAAAGTTACTTTTACTTTCCTGCTTTGCCTCAGGTATGTCTGTCTGTGTGAGGATGTCAGGTCTGGAAGTTACAGACAGTCATGAACTTCCATGTAGATGATGGTGGATGATGAGACTTGAACACAGGTCCTCTAGAAAACCAGTCAGCGCTTAAGAGCGCTGAGCTATCTCGGTAGCTCCAAAGGAAGACCCTGGCATTGACCTTTGTCCTCAACTACACATATACACAAAAGGGAATGTGAATATGGCTCACCTGCTTGTCTAGTTTACACAAAGCCCTGGCTTCCATCCCTGGCCTTTGGATAGTACAGAGAGGAGAATCAGAAGCTGAAGCTTATCCTTGGCTACTCACTCAGTACATTTGTGGCCGGCCTGGGACACCATTTTAACAAATACTTTTGTCTCTATGAGGCCTGTTGTACTTTGTAACTTCACCTTATGGATGTGGTCCCTCTAATGAAGCCCCTGATGCCCAAGCAAATGAACATGTCTTATCAAAGGGCACTTATGACTCTTGCTTGGCAGACCTGGCCAACATTCCCTTCTCAGACTCTGGCCCCATCTACTGATGGCTTCCATCAAGGTCATCAGGTTGAAGAGAAGGCAAAAAAGATGTGTCTCCTGCCATCCTCCCTCAAGCCCACTGGTTACCTCCAACTATACACCAACTTTCTTTAGAGATGGGGCAGTGACCACTGTATCACTGAGAACTCAGCAATGGTGATAGCTCACAAAAGCAAAGAACCTGGAGTCACTATCCAGTCTGATGACTGGAGTGTCTCTTTCAGGCAGCTCAGTTCCTCTGAGAGTTTCTCGGCTGGCCGAGTACATGTGTTCAATTTCAGGGGCTTCCTGAAGACTTCAAGTTGTTACTTCTTGAGCTTAAGGAACTTCTCTGCGGAATGAAGTGTATCATCTCCCAGTAGACTATCTGGCATCTTAACTAGCTATGTGTCATTTAAAAACTTAAAAACTCCAGTCACCTTTAATCTAAGCACTCAGGAGTCAGAGGCAGGCAGATCTCTATGAGTTCAAGACCAGCCTGGAATACATAGTGAGTTCCAGCTGAGCTACATAGTGAAAACCCTAACTCAAAATACAAACAAAACAACAATCCCCCCCAACATCCCCCCAAAACCACCAAGTGCTAAGCTGGAGAGGTGCCTGGTGGGTACAGCGCTTCCAGCATACATGATGGCCTGAATTCAAATCTCCAAAACCCACTCTCTTAATTACTTTTCTACTGCTGTGACAGGAGACAAGGCAACTTACACAAGAAAGAATTTGTGTGGGGCTTACAGCGTCAGAGGGTGAGTGAGTCCATGACCATCATGGCAGGGAGCATAGTGTGGTACTAGGGCAGTAGATGAGAGCTAGAAGAAGAGAGAGCACTAACTGGGAATAGTGTGGGCCTTTGAAATCTCAACGTCCAGCCACAGTGATACACTTCCCCCACCAAAGCCACAGCTCCCAATTCTTCCCAAACAGGTCCACTAACTGGAAATCAAGTATTCAAATGAGTCTATGGGGCCATTCTCACAAAACCACCACATTCACTGTTTCTAAAATTGCCACCTTTAGGGAGATATAAACATCATTGTGGTGGAAATAGTCTCTGTATGCTGAAAATAAAGTAATTGATTTGGCCTAAGTGCAGCACCATAGAAGTGGGTGGAGTTTCAGAGGACAGACAGGTAGAAGGAGGGTGTAGTTAGCCAGTTGCCATCTGACCCCTGAAGAAAAGACATGTAAGAAATACAGGTGAGCCAGGGGCTGGGACACGTGGCGGGTAGATTACTAGAAATGGGTTGAATTAAGATGAAAGAGCTAGCTAGTAATGTACTTGAGACATGAGCCAAACAGTATGAAATTAATATAAGCATCTGATTCATTTCTTTGGGGGACAAAAGCTGCCACGGGCCAGGTCCGAACCTCCGGCTCAAATGGGCTGGGAAACATTCTACAATACATCATCCTCCCCTTTCTCCTCTGTCCCAACAAGCCACAGTGTGATTCCACCAGGATTCATACTAGGGAGCCAATGAGCTTAAATTTACAGAGCAGTGGGTGAAGGGTTAGGCTGCATCCAGCATGGATGACAGATGATGGCTTCCCAGTGACTGTGTAGGTGGAGTCCTGTCTCTTAGTTCTTCCTCATCCATGTGCTCTAGCCTCTCCCAGAGACCCGAGGCCACATGGAATCCAAGCAGAATTGCATTAACTGGTTGGGAAGAGTAACTGGATATTCAGGTGAGGGTCCCATGACCCTCCCTAACTTCTTCTAAGTGAGAAAACCCCAGATGGACACCTGATGGTGTGGAAGTTTGGCTGGGAAGATAGTATAGTCCTGTGTAACATCCACATAGAAGCTTGTTGTGGCAGTGCACATCTGTAGCAGGTCTTTCTTTGGACTGCCAGCACCCAAATAACGGCAGGAAGACTTCTTATTAAGTACAAAAGCTTGGTCTTAGCTTAGGCTTTTCCCCAGCTAGCTATTAAAACTTAAATTAGCCCGTTTATATTAATCTACATCCTGCCATGTGGCTCATTACGTCTCCTCAGTATGGTATGTCTGACTGACTTCCTCTGCATCTTGCTGGTGAATTCCACCCCCCCCCCCAAATTCTTCCCAGAATTCCTGTCTCTGGCTGGAAGCCCCACCTATTCTTTCCTGCCTAGCTATTGACCATTCAGCTCTTTTTAAGCTAATCTGAAGGTGCCTTAGGCAGGGCAGGAAGGACAGAGACACATCTTTACACAGCGGTCAGATATTCCACAACTCAACATCTCTGGTGAGATGGGAGAAGTTTGAGGCCAGCTAGTCTGGAGCACACAGCAGCAAACATAGTGATCTGTCTCAAACAAGAGAATAGCCAAAGACCTACAGGGAAGATTCTTCTTGTACTTCACATGCATGCCATGGCAGTCACACACATGAATGTGCTTCCACATACATGTACACACATGTAATCACATAGAGATTTTCAATAAACAACTTGGGACAAGGCAGGTATGCTGTTGCACACATGTCACCCCAGCTCAGGAAGCTGAGGCAGGAGGATTCAGATCTCCAGGTTCACCTGGACAGTGTCTGAAGCCAAACCAAAGCTCCCGGTTGCTTGCTTCCCCCATCCCACTCCCGGCCCATCTCGGAACCTCACTGTTTCTGCTTGAAGCAATCCTCACATAGTCTCACCCAACACCTGTCATCCTAAAGGGCTTCATCAGATGAAATAAAAATCTACAGCCAACCCTGGGTCACAAGGCCCTGCACATTTCTCAGATTTTGGCCACAGCTCCTCCCAGCACCTGCCACCACCAAATGTCTCACCATAGCACCTCTGCTTGTGTTCATCCTCTGCTTCAAACGGCTTACCCCCACGGCTGCTTCCTGTTGCTCAGAGCGCAACCAAAATGCCATTTTCCAGGTATGTGCTTGCTAATCATTCAGACAGTCCTGATCCCGTAGGGCTTTGGGGGCATGGTTCAGTATTAGAGTGCTGCCTGGAATCCCTCATTGAGCTGCTAAGGACTTCCTCAGTGGCGGAGTACCTATCTACCTGGGTTTCATCCCCAGCACCACAAAGCAGCAACCCTGCACTGCATTCATGGGCCAGTCCTAGCTGTGTGTTATTTCTCTCCTTCCCATGTCATAGTCAAGATTCATGACTCTTTCCACCTCTATATACACCCCACCCCAACTCCTGGCCCATATAAGCAGAATTATTTCTGTATATATCATTAATCCTAGCACTCGGGACATAGAGTTTGGTGGATCTCTCTGAGTCTGAGGCCATCTTCATCTCATGCTGAGGTCTGTGTGGTACTGAGTCAGCCATCACTACACAGTAAGACTCATATCCATCATGGTACCAGAGTACACACACACACACACAGACACAGAGACAGGCACACACACACACACACACACACACAGACAGGCACACACACACAGACAGGCACAAACACAAACTCACACAAAGACACACACACACACACTCCATAAAAACATTTGAAAACTTAATGACCATCCACACAGTGGAATATTGTTTACTCATAAGAGGAAACACAAAGAACCGATTGTTGCTGTAGTGTGGACAAGCTGAGAACAGGACGCAGGCCAGGTGGGGCACTCCTGCAGTCCCAGTGCTCAGGAGATATTGATTGGCAGGAGGGTCAGAACTTCACAGCCCTCCTTCACTGCACAGTGACTTTGAGACTATCTTGGGCTACATGAGAACTTGCCAAAAAGAAAAAAAAAGACCAAAAATAAATAAGTTTTTAAAAGATGAAAGAGGTCTGATGTAAAAGGCTGATCCCCCCGCCCCCCCCCCCCGCCCCCGTGTGTGTGTGTGTGTGTGTGTGTGTGTGTGTGTGTGTGTGTGTGTCAACCACAGAGAAGTGCAGGAGGGTGTTTGTGGGGGAAGGCGGCTGCACAAAGATGGGGTGACTGCCATAGGGATAGGACTTTCTTCTGGGTGTTGGAGATGTTCTTTTTTATTTTTATCTTTAGTTTTGGTTTCTGGAGACAGGGTGTCCTGTGTAGCCCTAGCTGTCCTGGAACTAGCTTTGTAGGTCAGGCTGGCCTCAAACTAGAGATCTGCCTCTCTCTGCCTCCCAATTGCATGTGCCACCACTGCCTAGATGGGGATGTCATTTACCTCACTTCTAAATAGAAGTGTCTACCATTGTGAGTGTGTTAACTATCACAAAAGGAAAATGTTTTAAAAAATTCAAGGCATTTGGAAAGATACCTCAGCGCAAAGTTCTTGTTGTACAAACATGAGGACCTTGGTTTGTATCCCCAGCATTCATGTAAAAGAGCCTGTGCAGGCATGGGAGCCTGT
>PVIH01000641.1:209414-238419 GCA_004025045.1 Sigmodon hispidus
GTGTGGGGATCCTCTGTGTGTGTGATCCTCTGTGTGTGTGGGATCCTCTGTGTGTGTGTGTGATCCTCTGTGTGTGTGTGTGTGTGATCCTCTATGTGTGTGTGTGATCCTCTGTGTGTGGGGATCCTCTGTGTGTGTGGGGATCCTCTGTGTGTGGGAGCTCATGACTAATCACAGCACTGTGGAGACAGAGACAAGTGTGTTCCTGAGCCTTACTGTCCAGTTAGCTAGCCAAGTGGGTGACCCCTTGGTTCAGTGAGAGGCCCTGTCTCAGAAACAAGGTGGAGATGGATAGAACACACTTGACACTATTATCTGCCTCCTTGTGCAGAAGAATAGACACATAAAACAAGGGCTGAGGCATGGCCCCATGGTAGAGGGTTTGCCTACCATGTCTATGACCCTAGGTTTCACTCCAACACACACAAATACGTACTCATATATACACACATATATGTTTTCTCTTCCCAGCATAAAAATATATTTTCAGAATGACCTAGAAACTTAAATTAACTTTTCTTTTCTTCCTGTACTAGGAATTGAGCCTAGGGCCTTGTGTATGCTAGACAAGCCCTCTCCACCACTAAACTACATGCTGCGTGTCTGCCTATCTGCCCGATTTATTTTCAGACAGTATCTATAGTTGCCCAGGTGTAGTTTTTTGTGTTTTGGGGGTTTTGTGTGTGTATTTGGTTGGTTGGTTGGTTGGTTGGTTGGTTGGTTGGTTTCTCTGTGTAACAGCCCTGGCTGTCCTGGAACTCACTCTGTAGACCAAGATGGCCTCAAGCTCAGAGATCTGCCTGCCTGATTAAAGGCATGGGCCACTCGAGCCCAGGCTGGTTTTTAACCCATTCTATAACGAAGGTAAGGCTTGACCTTGCCATTCTCCTGCCTCAGCCTCCCTAAGCCACCTGCCAATCTTAGCGTCTTAGCAGTCTGTAGCAGACTGTGGGACATAGGAGATCTCTATCCTTAGTAACAGCCCCATCCAACATGGCTGAGCCTGCACATGCAGAAGACCTCCATTTACATGCCAAAGGTGCATATGGAGCCCTGAAGCAGCTGGGGCTGGAAAGGCTTTGATGTGGCTGAGCTGACCACTTGACCTGGTGGGAAGGGCCCTTGCTCAGAGTTATTCTGTAGCATCTAGCAGAAACAGACAAGGGCCGCTTTCACATGGTAAACTTTAAACCTGGTCTGGTTCTGTTGGTAGGTTGTGGTGATCTATTGTATATTTAATAACATTTTTTAGAAGCGACCAGCCAGACAGTGCTTCCAGTCCCAGCACTTGGGAGGCAGAGGCAGGAGGATCTCTGTGAGTTCGAGGCCAACCTGGTTTAGAAAGTGAATTACAGGACGGCCAGGGCTGTTACACAGAAAAGCCTGTCTTAAAATTTAAATCAAAACAGGGCTGGAGAGATGGCTCAGAGGTTGAGAGCACTGACTGTTCTTCCTGAGGTCCTGAGTTCAATTCCCAGCAACCACATGGTGGCTCACAATCATCTATGATGACATCTGGTACCCTCTTCTGTATACTATATACATAATAAATAAATAAATCTTAAAAAAATTTTAAATCAAAACAAACAAAAGCCTGGAAGAGATGGCTTTGTCATCTAGACTGATATTCTAGACTGATTTTTTAAAAATTTAACTTTATTTATGTGCATCGGTATGAACAAGACTTGCAAACAGTTGTGAGCTGCCATGTGGGTGCTAGGAATTAAACCCAGGTCCTCTAGAAGTGCAGCCAGTGCTCCCAACCCCTGAGCCATCTCTCCAGCCCCCAGACTGATTTTATTAAATATATAATGTATCACCATAGTCAGCCACGGCAGCACCCAAGAGTTCAAGGGAAAGGCATCCGCAGTTGTGAGTTGAAGGTCCTTTCTCATGTCTACCCCCATCTTTAAACAATAGGGTCTTCTGATCTGCAGGCCACTTGAATTTATTTCCCATTTCACAGAGAGACAAACTGAGGCCTTGAAACCTGATGCCAATTGTCCACAATGACCCCCTTATCTCCCTCCACCCCATCCCACCCGGGCTTCGTTGTCATGGTCTCCAGAAGCTGAGTCAGAGAGCTACTCTAAAGTCCTGGAAGCTAGCGAGGCCTTGACTTCAGTACAGGGGCGGGTCCCCAGGCGGCTGCGGGTCAGTGCCTGGCCGCTCTCCCCCACCTGCTGGAGCACCGGCAGCGTGCGTGTGAACTGGGAGGCAGCCCAGTGCAGCGTGGAGGCCAGAGGCTGGTAAATAATTCATCCTGAGAAGTTGATAGGGCTCCCCAGCACTGCCCCAGCCCCAGCCGGGCCGCGCCTCCCGCCCAAACCAGCCGGACCTGCTCTCCCGCTCCGCCCCGCAGCCCCCTCCCACCAACCAGGGCCCAGAGTGGGGAACTTAGGCTCAGTCCGCCAGAGGGCTACTGGGTAGAGATGGCCCTGCAGACCCCGGTATTGTCCCCGGCCACAGCCACACCCATGTAAGTGTCTGGGGTGGGGGCGGGTGGGCAGATTGGAAAGGCTGCGCGAGCGGGGCTGGGGGAAGGAGCGGGGGGAGGGGGACGCCAGCCTAGCCTGGGAGCCTCAGCTGGCCTTTCCTAAGGAGCCTAGGAGAGAGCCAGGGGTACTGGCGGCCAAACCTGGGGCTCCTTGAGAACCATCACTTCAGAGAGTTGAGCCTACTGCAAAGTTAGGGGGAAAGAGAAGGTCAGGATTCGCGAAAGTGTACTCAAGTTTAATACTACCTGCCACCAAACCCCTCAAGTTAGCGGAGTGAGCAAGAATGCTAGAGAGTCCAGGAAGGAAGGAAGGAAGTGTCCCAGCTTCCAAAGACTGGCAAAGTCGTAGCGAGGCAATGGCCACCTTCTGCTCCTTTTCGGTATCAAGCAGGCTAAGGCTGAGGTGCGACCGTGGAGTGGAAGATGAGCAATGTGGAGGAAGGTATGGGGAGTCCACCTTAACTGAGGGTTTCTCAGACTGAGGGACGCTTGGGTCAGTCTCTAGCTCTTGCCTAGTAAGCGTCTGGTTCCATCTCTAGCAGGGAGCTGGATGGCTAGAGGAGCTCCAAGGAATTATAGAAACTTCCAGAAAGAGGGCTTCCCTCCACTGGGGACCCCAATTCTGGCCTTTACTCTTCTATGCCCTCCATTGCATTATTCACCAAGTACAAACCTGGTTGCTTAGCAACGGGAACCCGATCCCCCCCCCCAAGGAAGAGTTAGGGAGATAGCATCTTAGGAGTGGGACAGCTGAGGGGACTTCAGCCCTCCCCCAGGGACAGAGTGATGAACTGAAGTGTGGACTTCCCTAGAGACACCTGTCAGGGGACCTTCAGCCCCTGCCCCAGTTGAAGTTCCCAGCTCTAGGTGGGTATCTGGCCTCCTGTGGCTATCTAAATGAAGATCTCAGGAGGCCCTGAGCCCGGCACCCCAGGAGAAGCGCTTCCTGTTAACAATTGTCTTCCTGACTTTGTCTGTGTGTGTGTCTGTGCATGTGACTGTGTGAGTATGTGTGTGTGAATGCAATGTGTGAGTGAATATATGTGTAGGAGAGTGAATGTGTGTGTAGATGTATTGTTTGTGTCTTGTGTTAGTGTGAGTGTGTAAGAGTTTGTGTACATGAGAGTATGTGCAAGTGTGTGAGACTATGCATATGTGTGCATGAGTGTGGATAGAGAGCAACCTTGTGTGATCTTCAACTCTTACCTTGGTTGAGATAGGCTCCTGCTACTGCAGCATACACCAGGCTATCCTGCTGTAGCAGAGCTCAGAGGACAGGTTTAATGCTTCTGAGTATCTGCTCGATGGGCATTGACCCGAGCCTTGGACAAGTGCTTTTGCTCCCCCTCAGTCCCCTTCGGTAAATGGGGACATTACACTATTTGCCTCATAGGATCATGGGGAAGATTAAGTGTTTCTACAGATAGGGCATTTCAAAGCCTGACAGGCACGTGGCTTGTGGCTACTTTGGCCAGCTCGTTCTTAACTGGAATGTCAGAGTGGACTGCGGCCAACAAATGGTGAGGGGTGGAGCCTGAGCAGAGGTGGCTGTGGTTCAGCGGAAGCCCTGCAGGGCACTTAGGACACTATAAATAGCTCTGTTATGCCTTCAGGGTGTGGCGGGAGGATCTGAGAGGACTTGGCTGGAATGTGGACAGTGGTGCTGGGATTCTCTCCTCAATGTGTTAGGATTTAAATTAATGAACATTTAAAGATCTTTGTGCCCACCCAGTCAGGATTGTAGATATCCCCTCTGATCATTGGCTGAAGCGGGGCGAACACAGCCCCACACCTGTGCTGGCCAGTGATCATGTAATTTTGACAATGACTGTCCCCTAGATGAGGATCCAGGGTCCTCCTGGGGGATGGGGAAGCAGGATGCTGACACATTTCAGTTAGGACAAGCATAGGAAAATATCAGGTTAAACCATAAACCTCAAACCCCCCTCCTTGAAGCTCGAAGTCCGAAGCTAGGCAGGATGGCCAGGTGACCCTTGCCCTCAGCAGGAAGGGGGTAGACCAGGGGAAAAGAGACAGCTGTGGAGTTACCATGGTAATGGTTTAATGATCACTTTTCTCCCCCACACACTACTGCTTAATGATGGTGGTAGCCAAGGTTCAGAGAAGGCGTGGGACTAGCAAGAGACACACAGCATATTTGGAGCGTGGCAGAACTTGAGAATGTCTGACAGAGCCTGTAAGAAGAGTTAGTGTGGTTAACTATGAATTATAGTGAATGTGGAAATTGCTCAAATGCTCTCTTGCACGATTAGGGCCTAGCCTTGTCCGTTTCACAGGTGAGACACAGATTTAGCTTGATGGTCACGGGCTCTCATTTCCACTGCAGTCATCTCCCCAGGCTCTTCCATGGAGGGGGAAACAGAGGCAAAGCGCTGGGCAGCCCAGGGTTCTTAATTAGAAAAGGACCTTTAGGAGCCCGCTTGCTGAGGGATGGGGTCCCCAGGAAATGCCCCCTCAGCGCCCCGCCCCACTCTCCCCACAGGGTCATGGCGGAGAGCGCCCTCTATCGGCAGCGACTGGAGGTCATCGCTGTAAGTGTCCACGCTCCCAGAACTCTGAGCATCCCCAGTGTTCTTCTTGCTTCTTCTTGCCTTGCTCCATCGGGGGAGGACTGTTTACTCCATAAGGAGCGAGTCTGGAATTGAGTTGCACCTTCAGCTCCATCCTGGCCAGGGCACCCCTAGGCAGCTCCTTGTGTCTGGTCCCTGTCACTGGCTGATGGAGAGTGTCACTTGGCACCCTCAGAAACACCTCCTCCAGTGTCACTCACGCTGCCTACCTCTTTGTTGTTGTTTTGGTTTTTTCAAGACAGAGTTTCTCTGTGTAACAGCCCTGGCTGTCCAGAAACTCGCTTTGTAGACCAGGCTGGCCTGGAACTCACAGAGATCCACTTGCCTCTGCCTCCCAAGAGCTGGGATCAAAGGTGTGTGTCGCCTCCACTCAGCCTCCCTAGCTCTTAGGTGTCCTTGGAGTCCTTCCTTAGGGCACCCCTCCTGTGAGCTCTGTGCCCCTCACTCCGTCACCGTGTCCCTCCTACTGCAGCTCTCCTTTCCCTGGCAGCCGCCTGCGCACTGTCCTTTGGACCATAGCTCTCTGCACCTCATCTTCACACTGACTACCACTGTGCACCTCTATTCTCCAAACCAACTTTGCACTCCATATTCCACAGCCACATAATAGAACTCTTTCTAAAACCTGTTTCCGTATCTCCTTCCTGAGCTCTGACCCCTACCTTGTGTTTCTGGCCCCACCATTTTTCTGAGGTCTAGTCTTTGCACTTCCCCTCAGGCCTTTACCCCTTAAGCGCTTTGCTCTCTGCGCCTCAGCCCTGGAGCCCCTCTGTACCCCAAGCCTCAGGTCACCTGCACCCCTCCATTTTTCTAACCCTCTCTTTCATACTATTCTTCCCTGCCTTATCCACCCCGGGACCCCGACTCCTCATCAACCCAACTTTAAGTGGCTAACTTGGATATTAGGCACTACTACCTCGTTCATATCTCTGAACACAACCTCTGCACCCCGATTTACCGCATTTTCATCTTTGTGCCCCATCTCTGCCCCCACCTCTATCTACGCCCGAGTCTCTCTGAATGTCTACCTCTGCACTCCTATTTTGAACTCCATCTCACTAGCAAGTTCCCTACATTTAGACACACATATCTTTGAACCTTTTTCTCATCCTTTTAAAGAATTTTTTTTTTTTGGTAGCAGGGTCTCTGTGGCCCAAAGCAGACTCCAAATTAATACTCCCTTTGTAGTCCAGCTGGCATGAACTCATCCTACCCCCATCTACTGAGTCTTGGGGTAACAAACATGCGCACCTCGCCTAGCCGTCCACCCCATCTGAGAAGACCAAGACCCTAGTCCCCATTCCTAAGCCCCGCCCCACGCCCCCATCTGCGGACCACCATTGGGCGTGGGCCTGGCTCCGCAGCATCAGGGCGCGGCCGCCCGGCCCCGCCCCGCCCCGCCCCGCCCCTCCCGCTGCTGAGTCAGCGTTCTGTGGCCCCCGCCCGCGAGAGGACGCCCCGGGAGTCCCGGGAGCCCCGAGGAGGCGGGCGAAGGGCGGCACTGGGCCCGCCCGCAGCTCTGGGTCGTGTGTGCGCAGGAGAAGCGGCGGCTGCAGGAGGAGATCGGCGCTGCGCGTCGCGAGCTGGAGGAAGAGAAACTCCGCGTGGAACGACTCAAGGTTGGGGACTCCCGTCCAGCCCCGGCAGTGAACTGCGGGTGTCTTTGTGAGGCCGGCTGAGACAATAGGAACCTCTGTCCAATTTGGGGAGGGGGGGAGATGGAGAGGAGGCGGGCCAAAGGTAGTCATGGAGACAGCTGCCCTACTCTGGAGAGTATGCGGAAGATGGGGGGCTTCTCTCAGCTTGGTGGTGATGAGAGGAGCCTAAGGCCAACGCTAGGGCGGAGGGGGGCGCATTGGGAGGTCTTCCTGGGCTTGACCGGGCCAGTCGACTGAGCAGGCTGGAAGAATGATGGTTGTGTGCCTCTGCTTGGGAAGGCTGCTTGCTGGCATGGTGTTGGGGGACGAGATTTGAGCATGTATTCCAGTCTGATGGACGTACCCCCTGGGCGCTTGCAAGCAGTGGGTGGGGAGGCAGGCTTCCTAAGGCCAGCCCCGGATTCCCTTCCCATGCCCAGAGGAAATCTCTCCGAGAACGTTGGCTCATGGATGGGGCGGCTGAAGGGCCAGAGCAGCCGGAGGACCAGGCCTCCAAGGACCCACAGTCGCCTGAGGGACAGGCCCAGGCTCGAATTCGTAACCTGGAAGACAGCTTGTTTTCGTGAGTCCGGAATCCCTGCTTTTGAACCTTCATGTCCCAGCCTTTGAGAGCCCTCAGAAATAGAGCAGGTCTAGTCCGGCCCCTTCCAGCAGCCCCTTCTCTTCCCCAGACTCCAGTCACAGCTGCAGCTGATGCAGAGTGCATGCACAGGTGCCCAGCACAGACCTGCTGGCAGGCCCTCCTGGCGCAGAGAGGTGAGCACGGGCTGAAGGGAGTGGAGAGCCGGGGGCGTGGCCAGCAGCTAGAAGGGGCTGAGATGTGATCCCTCAAATGCAGCCTCTGCCTTGGTGTGCAGTCAAACCCACTCACTGTTACTTTCCTCTGTTCTTGTGCAAGTTGATTTTCTTGCCTAGACCTTCGTTTCCCGAACCCTAAAGCGGGAACACCAACTCAGAAGCGCCTTTGAGAGGGCCAGTGAGATTATAGTTTAAAACTAGCGCAGTGTGACCTTGAACTCATTATCTTCCAGCTTTGGCTTTCCCAGGGGTAGGACTACAGACTTCTACCACCATGCCTTGATCGCTGGATGCATGCAGATGTGTGCAGCTGCCCCGGCTTTCTTTACCTCTGTCCGTCACTCCACGCTGGTCACACTACCTCTTTTCTATCCCTTTAACGTGTCTAGATCGCCTGGGCAGTGCTGTCACCCGGACAGTGATGTTTCCTTAGCCTGGGACAACTGTCTTTATCTCAGCACTCTGGACAGAGCATACCCCATTCTGCCCGCAGTCACCCCCAGACCTCTCCCACTTCTTCCCATCACCGCTTCTTCCTTTTCCCCTTCCCATGTGCAAACATTGTGTGCTTATTGGATTTATGTTTATTACTTTCCTCTTTGTATTGGAACTTAAAGTCTGTCTGCATCATGCCTTCTCAGTTTGGATGGAGCACATCTGCAATGCACTGGCCTTGTGAGCACCAGGCCATGGGTTCCATCCCAGCACTTCCTCACTCCCCCCAAATCGTTTGTCTATGGTAACCCCAGAAGCTGGCCAAGGAAGCACTGATCTGGTATTGTTTAAGAGATGGGAGCAGAAACATACCTGGGCGATAGAAACCAGAGCCAATGACCTAGTCTCCATTCTCTTGGCAGGGCCCCCGCCCTCTCTCTCAGCCTACCATGGAGGCAGGTTCTGCAGGTAAGCACTGAAATCCTGAGGTCTAGGATCAGGGATGAGGATCCTCTTTGTCTGTCCCACCATCCTGACCTCCCTGCCCTCCCCTCCCTTCATTCCCCAGGACTCACTGATGTGAACAAGAGAACTTCCCTGCCAGCTGGTCCAGCAGGCATGTCCCCAGAGCCCTCCTCTGATCCCAAGGAGGAGCTCACTGAGGTTCTGCCTGCCTTGAGGTCATCACCAGAGGTCATAGGGGCCTCTTCAGAAGTCAATGGCCCCTGCCCTGGGCATAGCCCCCTCCCAGAGCAGCTGAGCCCAGGGGTGACGAATGTCTCTAAGGCCAAAGGAGATGGTGTGGTAGAGGTGGTTTGGGCTGGGCTTAGGGCCACTGAGAACAGTACTACAGACCCCACAGGCGTGGAGCTGGAGGCCAAGGTAGAAGAGGTGGTGCTGGAGGCCATCGGGGCTAGGCAGGGCACCAGCAGCCCTGAGCTCCCCACCTGGGTGAAGGAGGGCAGGGGTGTAGTGGAGGTGGTGTGGGAGGGGCTGGGAGGCAGTGATCCCCATGTCACAGGGCAGCCGGGCAGTAATGAAGAGGCCACACAAATCAGTTCCTCAAGGCTCCAGAAGTGTGAGGCTGAAATTTCCAGAAAAGAGGGAAGTGTTTCGAGAGATAGCCCTGAGGGTGTTGGACAGGGAGGTCCCGGGGGAGAGGATGGGTCCTTCATCTGGGTGGAGAGAGCAGCCCTCAGTGAAGACTGGGAGGAGCTCTTGATGGAGGGCTTGGAAGTTCCGCCAGGAACAGGGTGCATGGGAGGACCTGAGGCTTTGATGGGAACACAGACAAGAGGGAGCCAAGAGTCCTGGGAGATGGAGAGGGCAGAAGTGGAGAAATCAGGAGACGCAGAAGAGAAAGGAATAGCAGAAAAGCTGAGGGTAGCGATGGGTGGAGCAGCTGAGGTGCCAGAGCCAGCCCAGGCAGAAAAGGAGGAGAAAAAAGACGGCGAGGGCCCCATCCCGGCAGAGATAACAACAGCTGAGGAAAAGGGAAAGGCGAAAGTGAAGGAAGATGAAGAGCCACTGGGAGTAGACAAGGGAGGTGAGGAAGAGCCAGCCACCACCACCGAGGAGACACCATCGGGCCAGGAGGGAGATGGTGAGAGATCAAAAACAAGAGAGAAACCACTGGCTGGAGAGCCAGGAGGTGAGAGCTCATTGGATGAAGAAACTACAGGAAGTAAGAAGCTATTGGATAGAGAGCCAGGAGGTGAGAGCTCATTGGATGAAGAAACTACAGGAAGTAAGAAGCTATTGGATAGAGAGCCAGGAGGTGAGAGCTCATTGGATGAAGAAACTACAGGAAGTAAGGAGCTATTGGATAGAGAGCCAGGAGGTGAGAACTCATTGGATGAAGAAACTACAGGAAGTAAGAAGTTATTGGGCAGAGAGCCATCATCAGAGGCGGAGAAGACCCCAGGTGGTGAGGAAGAGAGTCCAGAAGAGCAAGGCAAATCCAGTGAAGGAGCAGAGCTTCATGGGGAGGATGCCAGCCAGCCAGGAACCCTTCTTGGGGTTCAAGAGGAGCCCACATTAGAGGAGCAAAGATTGCAAGGCCTAGAGAAGCAAGAAAGACCTGTGGATGAGACAGCCCAAGAGCCTCAGCCCTGTGCTGAGAGTGAGGATCCCCCCGGGGATGCCACCCCCCTCTTGGCAGAGACCCCAGCCCCAGAGCAGCTTGTAGAAGGCCAGCCACTGCTCCCTCAGGAGGTATCCAGCACCGTCCCCGGTGGCCACCCTGCACCTACTTATGCACCTGCCCGGCAGCTTGAGCTAGCCGAGGCCAAAGAGGCTAGTGGTCCTAAGCAAAAGACGTGCCAGTGTTGTGTGGTCATGTGAGCCTACGCCTGCCGCCCAGCACCCTACTCCTCACAGCTACCTCGCTGCCTGGCATCCAGCAGAAGATCCCAGGCACACACAGGGCACACATAGGACTGGTGGTGGTACCCAGGAGCCGGCAGGCCCCTGTGTTTACTTACACCTGGGCTTTTAGATTCCCCGCCCACTGCCTGTGGCCCTGACTCCCTTCTGCAATGAAGCCTTTATACTTGAAAATTAAATGTTAAGGCACTCCGGCAACCTGACTTCGTGTCTTTTTGTTTTGTTTTGTTTTGTTTTTTTGAGGCAAGGCTTCTTTGTGTAGCCCTGGCTGTCCTGGAACTCATTCTGTAGACCAGGCTGGCCTTGAACTCAGAGATCCTCCTGCAGTGCTAGGTTGAAAGCACCGCCTGGCTTATTTATTTATTTTTATTTTATGTGTGTGAGTATTTTACCTGTGCATCATAAATAGCCACGAGTATGCAAGGTTCACAAAGGCCACAAGAGGGCCCTGGATTCACTAGAGCTTCAGTTATAGATGAATCAGAGCCACCCTGTGGGTTCTGGGAACTGAACCTGGGTCCTCTGCAAGGCCAGGGAACCAAACTGTGATCTTCTTCGAGAAAACAAGGGCTTCTCTTAACTGCTCAGCCATCTCTGCAGCCCCTGGGATGTGTCTTTTGACAAGGAATCACTTCCTTACCTGCCTGGAAGTTGGCTTTACTAGAATCAGAGATTGTGACTGGGTGAGATGGCGCACCTACAATCTCCACACTGGGGGGAGCACAAGTTTTAGACCAGCCTTGACAACATGTCAAGACTGTCACCGTAAAGAAAACAACAAAACCATGGAGCCAGTGAGACTTAATTCTTCTTTGGTAACAGAAAGATGTCGAAGACGCAGAAGCTGGAAAACAAAGAGATGCCTGGGCAGTTGGCATAGCCTTTAATTTCCATTCTTGGAGGCAGAACCAAGTGAATCTGTGAGTTCTAGGCCAGCCAACGCTACGTAATGAGATCCTGTCTTAAAAAGCTAAAAATAGAAAAGTCTAATCCAAAATAGGGACAGCCCCCAGCCTGAAGCAGAATGGGCTAGAACCTAGGGGCTGGAGGCCCAAGGCCCAGCTCCTCTGGTGTGGGTAGGAAGTGTTTCTCATACCCAGAGTGAAGAGGGGCAGAGGCTGGAGGGTGCTCAATAATAGGCTCTAGTTCCATTTCCTCCACTTCCAAGATTGGTCCGTCCTTGGGTGGCTGAGGCAGGCTCACCTCCTGGGGAGACGGAGGCTTGAAAAGTCAGTAGTCAGCCCTCACCTCCCACTTGTGCCAGCATCCTCCAGTTGGGGAGTGGTACCCTACAGTTGGTATTTTCTCACCTTTGTGTCAGGCTTCCCAGAATTGCTGTTGGCAGGGTCAGGAACCCTCTCCCAGATCCATCGGGGAAACAACTTGTGTCGCTGTCGGAAGCACCTGGGCAGCAGGGACCCAGTGGCAAACGTTGCTAGAATCCATGAAATTCCTGTGCCCTCAGGGACACCCACCCAAGACTTAGCTGCTGAACCCCCACCAGGATAGAGACTCCATATCTGACAGCCTTACCTGGTGGTGGCCAGGCTCAGGCCACAGCCCATCAGCAGCAAGCCCCACACGGACAGGACCCAAGGCAGAATCTTCCACCTGAGCCCATTATCTGTGGGTGGAGAGAAGAGATGGGAATATACAGCCCTGTTTCACAAGGGGTCTGGGAATGGGTGGGGCTGAGGGAGCACTCAGCATGAAGAGGGGGGAGGACTTAGGGCCCAGGGGTGTGCTGACAGGACATACACTGCTGGATAATACAACAGCATTCAGAAAAAGCAAGATGCACTGAGGCCGACTTGGGGTGTGGTCCTGGGATCTATCCTCAGTACTGTCCTATACATAATCCTTTCCATCAGAGTGCTACCCACCACTGAAGCCTGTGTTATGATTTCAAGACACCCCTAACCTGAAGTGGGCAGGCAGGCCCCATTCCCATCTCATACCTGGAAGGTTAAGCTGAAGGCTGGGACCTGGTGGGCCCTGTCCTGCAGTGGTAGACACCATCACCCACAGCTTGAAGGAACCCCAGTGAAGACTAGGCAGAGTGGCAGTCTGGGTATCACAGCTCACTGAAGGACACAACCAAAGAAATTGGGGGAGCAGTAAAATCATGCCCTGGGTCCTTTGCACATGTTCTGTTCTCTCTCTGAAACTTCCCACTGTCCCAGTCTTCTTTATTTATTTATGTGACATCTTATTATTTTCTGGGAGCTTGCTCACATGCATGTCATAGCACACATGAGTTCAGAGGTCATTTCTCACCACCCATTCCAACAGAGGGGTCTTAGGCTTTGTGGTAAGGACCAACTCATAGCCCCTGGTCTAAAAATTTTGTCCAGTGTCACTTCATTAACCAATCTCCTGACCTCTCATTTAAAATAGACCCTCATTTTGTGCAGGTGGCTGATTAAATGCTATCTCTGATGTCAATGTCTGTGACTCTTCCATTGGAAAGTCAACTGCCTGAGTGCTTCAATGCACAAGGCCCTGAGTTTGATCCCCAGCTCTGAGGAGAGAAAAAAAGCACAGAGGAAGAACACTGTCAAGGTCACGGGAGTGTGTACTGGTCACCCCAGTTCCTCAGAAAGCAATTTTCAGGTCAGATTGAGATCAAGTGAGACCCTGTCTCAACAAACAAAAATCTCAGTTTTACAAACCCAGTCCAGCCGTGTGTGCACAGTATCTGGTGCGTGGAGAGCAAGAGGACGTGCTGATGGCCCTGCAGTGTCTCTATGTGATGGCATAAGTGTGGCGGTCATGTGGGGTTGGTTCTCTTCTTCTACCATGTGGGTTCCAGGGACTGAACTCAGGCCGTCACACCCAATGGCAGGAGTATTTATCTTGTGAGCCGTTAGCCATTTCACAGGTCCATGAAGAGGATTTTGTAACAAGTTTAGGTAGCTTTTATAGCTAGGAATAAAAGACTAATGGCTTTGTTTCCTCAGTGATGGGGATAAAACCCAGGGCCTTGTACACACTATATACTTGCTCTACTGCGGAGCCACACCCCAGTCCCTCACTGAAGGATTCTAGACAGGAACTCTATGCTGAGACATCATCCTAACCCAAGAACAATACTTTTCAAAAGGAATCCTTTCTTTTAGATTTTTTTCTTATGTGTATGGGTGTTTTGCCTGAATGTCTGTGCACTACATGCATGCAGTGCCCATGGAGACCTAAAGGGGGTATCAGATCCTCTGAGACTGAAGGACAGAGGCTGCTTGCTGCTCTGTAGGACCAAACCCAAGATCTCTGCAAGAGTAGTCAGTGCTCTTAACTGTTGAACCCTCTCCAGCCCCAGGGATCTGTTACTATAGTAAAACATTAGCCTATCTCAAGGGTATCAAGGAAATAAAAATCACAAGCAATCTTAGAAGCCCCATTGACACTGAGAAAAATTTCTTATTTGAGCCTTGGCTTTGCTTAATGCTGGGTCTCTTTTTCTCAAAAACAAAGCCATCTCAGAATCTGTGGTCCTTTTAAAACTTTTCACTTAATGAAATATGACGGGTATCTGTCACTGTCAGTGAGGACAGACTGGCTTTATCTTCAGTGTCTCGGGAAACCCATTTCAACAGTGGCCAAGACTGTTACTGTTCTCCAGGAACTTGGTGACATAGAGTTCCCAGGAACTGGGGATGTAAGGACAGGGTGGGTGATAAACGGATCTTTGGGGATAGAGGAATTGACATGTGGCAGGAAGCTCACCATTCATGCAGACAGTGGGTGTGGTTCTGTCCTGTACGCACAAGGTATAGTGAGTAGCCTGTCCTCGGAGCTTGTGTCTTGGCACCTCTTCCCATGCTACAGCAGGTGTCCCCGGGGGGTCATCTTGGAGTCTCCAGACTGCTGGCCCAGCAATGGGCACTGTGAAGAAAGGCAGCGTATCGATATCTACTGCAGTGCCATGATGCAGTGCCACCCTTTATCCCTCAGCTTCACTTCTTACCTAACTCCTCCGTGAACCCCCAAACTGAGGGTGCAGCTGCTAATCCCCCATGGAAGACTGCAGTCACTGTAATCCGATAGGGAACCCCTCCTTTGAAATCCCCTGGAGGAATAGGAAAAAGAGAACATTTACAGAGGGTTCTTCCTTCCAAGTGCAGAGTTTACTTGTAGGCGCTATCATTTGTGCCCCTAGGGGAGGCTATCCACAAAGTGCCGCAGAGGCCTGCCTGAGACTGGAGGGAAAGATAGACGAGCTGTAAACAGCTCATAAAGGGTAAGTCCCAGGTGTGTGCAGTGAGTTGCACCTGTGGTGCTCTGGGGCTGGGCTACACAGAGACGCTGTCTCCAAAACCTAAAAAGCAGGGTTGAGGATGTGACGCATTGGTAGGGTGCCTGTCTAGCTTGCACAAAGCCCTAGTTAGTTAGATCTTCAATAAAGATAATAAGTGTCTTGTTTATTAAGCCTTCTTTCCAGACTCTTGTTTTATTTTTGATACAGAGTCATATATATGTGTACACACACACACACACTTCCGGCTAACTCAGAGACCTGTCTACCCCTGCTTTCTGAGTGCTAGGATGGGCTTACAGGCAAGTGCCCCTACACCTGTGGGCCTGTAAGCCCATCACTTGAAAACTGGATACAGGAAGATCAGAAGTTCAAGATCATTGGTAGCTCATGAATTCAAGGCCAGCCTAACATACATGAGATTATTTGAGAGGAAAAAAGAATAGAATAAAAACTAAAATATTTGGATGTAGTGATATACACCTTTAACGTAGGCCAACCTGGTCTACACAGGGAGTTCCAGCCGGCAGGGATGTACAGTAAGACACTGTTTCAAAAATGAAAAAAAAAAAATGATTAAAGGGCTGGAGAGTTGGTCTGTGGTTAAGAGCACTGGCTGCTCTTCTAGAGGTCACAGGTTCAGTTCCAAGCACCACTTGGAAGCTCACAACCATCTTTAACTCCAATTCAGGAAATCTAGCTCCCTCTTCTGGTATCCATCGGTACTGCATGCACTTGGAACATATGTTCAAGCAAAGCACCCATACACATAAATAATTTATAAAAAGGGGGAATAAGAAGTCAGGCAGTGTAGTTTATGCCTTTAAAGGCAACACTAAGGAAGCTGAAGCAGATGAGTTCAAAGCCAACCTGGTCTACAGAGTGAATTCCAGGACAGCCAGAAATATATATCGAGACCCTGTACCAAAAATAAAATAAGGAGTCAGGCATGGTGGCACACACCTTTAGTCCCAGCACTTGGGAGGCAGAGTTAGGTGAGTTTGAGGCCAGTCTGGTAAACAGAGTGAGTTTCAGAGCAGCCAGGGCTACACAGAGAAACCCTGTCTCAATTAAACCAAAAATAAAGAAAATTAAATACAATAAAGGCCTGAAGAGCTAGCACCACAGTTAAGAGAGCACATTGCACTTACAGAAGACCCGGGTTTAGTTTCCAGAATCACATAGGTAACTCTAGCTTCAGCGGCTTCTGAGAGCACCCACACCCATGTGCACATACACACAGACACACAATTAAAATGTTTCAAAATCGTAAGAATAAAACAACAAAAAAGTGGAGTCCAGTCTCAAACGGATACACCTACAGAACATTCTTGGGCCTTAACTCATGGAGCACAGAGGAAGAGAGGCAGAAAGACGGAGAGCCGGAGGATCCAGGCGTCTGCTGCGAGGCTGTTTCCTAGTGAGTCAATCTCACCAGCATGACCGACCGCCCAAATGTGAGCTGAACAAGAATGAGGAACACTAAAGCAGATGAGGAAAACACCATGGAGGCCTCAACCCTACTCAAAGAAGCAGAGCAGGAGATACTGTTTCCCTTGGGGAGGAGCACACCGATTGGTTAGCCAGTACCAAGTGGTCGAGCTACACATACTCACATTCAACAGTAGCTATGGAAAAAAAAAAAAAAAAAAGGCCATGTATTTGAAAGAGAGCTTTTGGGGAGAGAGACGAAGGAGAATTGGGATTGTTACAATCTTAAAAAATTAAAATATGTAGCTGGGCGGTGCTGGCTGCACACACGTTGGATTCCAGCACTCGTGAGTGAGGCAAGGGCAGGCAGACCTCTGTGAGTTCGAGGCCAGCCTGGTATACAGAGTGAGTTCCAGGACAGCCAGGGCTACACAGAGAAACCTTATCCTGAAAAACCTAAAACAAAAACGAACAAGAAAAAGTAAATAAAATAGGTTAAGTTCCCAAAGTAGGGAAGCGAGGCTCTGCGCTCATAGTGGGGAAGTGGAGAGCCGAGTGCAGCCCTCTTCATCGCTGGCCCAGGGCTGCTCCTGAGGAGCCTCAGTTCTTCGCATTTGTGCTCAGGTTTGCCAGTTTGTCAGTGACCACAGGCCTGCAAGTGATTCCTCTCAGGGAGCGAGGTTCCTGAGGGCCTGCCTCGAAACTGCTGTGCCAGCGAAGGGGGCAAGGAAGGAATGTTCCAGAATCATTACCCAGTGCTCTTGTCTCTCTCCCTCCATATCTCTTCCTCTTCTTCTCCTCATCCTCCCTCCTCTTCTTCTCCTTCACCTCATCCTGCGCCTCTCCCTCTGCCCCACCCCCCAGGCCCAGCCTCTCTAGTTCAGGAGTAGACTATCCCCGGTTAGACTCCTCGCTTTCATTCAGTGCATAAGCTTCAGCATCTAATCTATGTTTCTCTCCCAACAACTCATTTTTTTTTTTCCTTTTTAGCTGAGGCAGATGTCCAAACATCAAACTTTAGTCTAGAAGCCTTTGATGGCCTTTGGATTCCCCTCTCCATAATGTTACAGTTTGAACCTTATCTGGCACAGACTTCCACCAGGGCCAGAAAGTGACCAGTAGAGTGAGCATCATGTTCTGAGTCCTCCAAAACTGTGAGCTAGACAAATTTCTTTGTAAGTGTCCAGGCCAGGGTGTTTTGTTATAGCAACAGCACATGTACCAGTGTAGATGGAATCCCAGATGTCCTGGGGCCTAACCTGGTAACAAAATGCTGAGGTTTTCAGTGGGGAGACGGATCCAGCTGAGCTTGTCCAGGCTGTCACCATCAGGAGCCCAGTCCACCACATACTTCCATGGTTTCTTGGTCCCTTGTCGCCAGGTCACCAGTAGCCCTAGGCTCCCATTGGTGCTTCTGACTGCCACATCATGGGGGGCAGATTCTGGGTCTGGAAGCAGGAGGAGACATCTTGCTGTTCATTCAGGAAGGCTATCTTGTCCCCCAAGGTGCTAGACAGAGGATGATCATGTTGTGTTACCCAAGCAGACCAAAGACAGATTGGTGAGAAGCATCCCATTGGAGGTGTTGACAGTGGACACCACAGCCCACTCCATCAATGCAGGGATTGAGGCCTTGCAACAAGGGACCTCTTCCTCAGTCGTAGTAACATCTCCAGCTCCAAACCAGACTCTGTAAGTCACCTGCACACAGGGTCCTGGATCCTGAGGGGAGGAAACTGTGGTTAGCAACCTCTCATTGTGTTGAGTGCCCACTATTTATGATGGCAAGACAGCTGGTAAGTCAGGCAGTGTGGCTGCATTTGAGGCCCGGCTTATGGATATACACACTGGGTCTGGGAGAAGTTTAGGGGTTTACAGAGGAGGGCTGGGGAGAGAAAGGAGACACCCCTGAAGGTATGAAATTTAAGGAGGAGCTGGTGTGGTGGCACGTATTCACAGTCTCTGTTCTCAGGAGATTGAGGCAAGAAGACCTGCCACAGTCTGAGGCCAGCCTGGGCTACAAGAGATCCTGTTTTAGGAAGCAAAAGTAGATCTGTAGCAAGCAGGGTATTAACTATACATACATACAGCTTGATCCTGCACCCATGGCCCTGCCTCCATAATCTTGGTGTAGCAAGACTTAAAAAACAAACAAACAGGGGGCTGGAGAGACGGCTCAGAGGTTAAGAGCACTGACGGTTCTTCCAGGGGTCCTGAGTTCAATTCCCAGCACCCACATACATGGTGGCTCACAACCATCTATGATGAGATTCAGTACCCTCTTCTATATACTGTATACATAATAATAAATAAATATTTAAAAACAAACAAACAAACAACAACACTCTGCTCTTGGCACTTGAGTCCGCTGACTTGAAAATGCTTATATCCAGGGCTGGGGAGATGGTTCAGATGGTAAGGTGCTGCTGTGTGAGCATAGGGACCCGAGTTCGGTCCCTAGCACAGTTTAAAAAGCCAGACATGGTGGCATGCTTGTAACCTCAGCGCAAGAGAGGTAGAGACAGGTGGAGACTCTGTTGGGGAGGCAACAGGAAAAGTGAATAAACAGGTCTAAAAAAAAAGGTGGTGAGGACCTGAGCAAAGACCAGAGTCCTCAGGCCTCTTCACATACAAGCACACACACAAATATTTATCTTTTTCTGAGATTCTGTGTTTGTTGGGGTGTGTGTGCGTGACTTCAGCACCCAAGGACCCAGAGGATCCCTTAGAGCTAGAAGTATGAGCAGTTGAAAGTTGCCTCTGTGGGTGCTTAGAATTAAACTCACATTCTCGGCAAGAGCAGTACGATCTCCTAGATGCCTAGCCGGCTCTCTACCACACAAACATTTATCTTAAATATCAAATTCTTTTCTTTTGTTTTTATGTGTGTGTGCTCAAGTGTACATTGCCATGGCATGTGTATATGGTCAGAGGACAGCTTCTCACGAGTTGGCTTTCTCTTTTCATATTGTTTAAGTGGCATTTCCCTCACTGTTTCTGCCCCTGTGCTGGCCCAAGAGCTAGGAGACTCTTCTGTCTCCATGCCTCTCACTGGATGAATGCTGGGATGCATAGTACAATACCCAGCTTGTTGTGGTTTTGCTTGTTTGTTTAATATTTATTAGCCGGGCAGTGGTGATGCACACCTTTAATCCCAGCACTCAAGAGGCAGAGGCAGGTAGATCTCTGAGTTCAAGGCCAGCCTGGTCTACAGAGCAAGTTCCAGGACAGTCAGGGCTGCACAGAGCAACCCTGTCTCAAAACAAACAAACAGGTTTGTTTATATGTTTGTTCTGTATAGGAGTATCTTTCCTACATGTGTGTAAGAGAGAAGAAAGCATTGGATCCCTTGGAACTGGAGCTGTGAGCTGAGATGTGAGTTCTGGAAACTGAATCTGGCTCTTCTTCAAAATCAGCCAGTGCTGAGATTTCTCTCTGGCTCCACATCCAGCTTCTTACATGATTCCTGAGACCAAACTCTGTCTTTCAGGCTTGCCTTAGCACTTCATTCCTTATTTCTCTCTTTTCTTTGGAATAGGACCTCACAAATAGAAGACCGGCCTCAAACTCAGCATATAGCCAAGGGTGACCTTGAACTGTCGTCCTCAGTCCTCCTGCT
The DNA here is from genome assembly GCA_004025045.1 of Sigmodon hispidus. Classification (NCBI taxonomy): domain Eukaryota; kingdom Metazoa; phylum Chordata; class Mammalia; order Rodentia; family Cricetidae; genus Sigmodon; species Sigmodon hispidus. Next base: position 229,081 of record PVIH01000641.1, read on the forward strand.
TTACCTCGCATTGCTGGTTTGCAGCTGCACCTTCACATCTGGCTCTACAGTGCTGCAGACAGAAGCCATGACCTCAGCCAGTCTAGGGAAGCCGGACTTCCGGACCGCATCCCAACAGAACCTAAGAGCTTTGAAATATTCATTAAAGGCTCCTGCCCTGCTGCACACCTCCGGCTCTTTCCCCTGTGGCTTTGTTACTTCCTCCCCAGTGGAAACTTACAAGGATGGGAATGTGTAATAGTTTAAGTGATTCCAGAAAACTACCAAAGAGCAAAATCTAACACCTTCAATACTTCCACTTAGGAGACACTCGAGACAGGTGGAGCTCTGTGAGTTAGAGAGTATAAATGTACACAAGCATCCACACACATGTACACACATAGATGCTTTTACATGCATGCATACACTTACACATCTGCATGCACACATGCATACACACTAACATGCATTTAAATGCATCACCCACACAAGACTGCATGTATACATGCATAAACACATGTGGAATTAAATGAATGGCATTTAGTTGTGTGACTCAAGGGTCATATATGTTTTGTTTCTTTCAGAGTTCAGCCTTGTCCAGCAAACATTAGATGTTCAATAATATATATAGATATATTTTATTGCTAAGCGGGGAGCCTGGGACCTCATACATTCCTACCTAGCATTTTGTCACTGAGCCCTCCACTTTTATTCATTTTATTTTATTTATGTCCATTGGTGTTTTGCCTGCACATTTGTCTGTGTGAGGGTGTGAGATCTGGAACTGGAGTTACAGACAGTTGTGAGCTGCCATGTGGGTGCTGGGAAATAAACCCAGGTCCTCTGGAAGAGCAGCCAGTGTTCTTAACTGCTGAGCCATCTCTCCAACCTCAAGTCTCCCTTCCCTTTTAATTTTTTTTTTTCAATCTAAGATGCCCTGACCTTGAACTCTCAGGCTGGTCTTGAACATGCAATCTCCCTGCCTGAGGCTTTGACCAGCTGTATCACAACCGTAGGCCATGAGTCAGGACTGTGACACCCTCTTCTCCTGCCTGTTTGGTGACATCAAGGGAATCCCAGCTCGAGTGCCACATCCTGCCAAGCGGCACTGAGATTAGGTCCTGATTCTAGACTTTCATATCTGCTGGCTTCTGCCTGGGACACGGGATCCCATCCAGCACCTCAGATCTCTCACGGCACGGCAAGAGACCTCTGCAATCCAGGAAATAACCTCCAGGGGGCAGCAGAGAAAGCTTGGGCGTTCCCAGACCCCTGCAGAGAACGAACCACCTATGATTTGCAGTTTACCTTCCAGAGAAGCAAGGCTGCCTGTTTGCCAGATGATTCACAGATGGTGCCCGATAGCCACACATCTTCAGGAGCTGATGAGGGCGACAAAAGGCAGGTTCAGTTAGATGGAAAATGCTCCGAGGCCCAGGAATGCAAGACGAATGGAGACACCCTCACCCAAGAAAGACAGGTCCGGGCTCCACTCGCCCCACGGATGTCCGCTCTCCACTCGGCAGCGGCCGGACACCTGGTAGCTGGTGCCACGTTCTAGGTTCTGTATCTCAACAGGAGTCAGCAGGTCTGTCTTCAGGTGTGGCTCCAGCTGGGAAAAGGATAGGGTAGCCACTGTGCTGAGGAGACTTCTTTTTCCAACGCTATGGGCCTGAGTTTGACACACCTATTACTGAGTAGTTACAGCAAGCCCCCTTTGTGTGTGTGTGTATGCAGGAGCTGATGTCTAGTGTCTCCCTCTGTAGCTCAGTGTCTCCTCACCCCCAGCAGTAAATGCTTGTTTTTTTTATCTTAAGTGTTCTTCCTGCACATATGCCTGCAGGCCAGAAGAGGGCGCCAGATCTCATTACAAATAGTTGTGAGCCACCGAGTGGTGGGAATTGAACTCAGGACCTCTGGAAGAGCAGCCAGTGCTTTTAACCTCCACTGATCAAGAAACTCATGCAGGCCAGGTGTGGAAGTGCACACCTGGGGTAGAGGCAGGTGGATCTCTGTGAGTTTCAGACTAGCAGGGACCACACAATGAAACCTTGCCTCACTGCTCTCCCACACACTCACAAGAAGATACTCAGGCAGTATTTAGAGGTGGCAGCGAACCCTGTTGTTCCAGAGCTCAGGAAGTTGAGGCTGGAGGATCACAGCTTTGAGGCCAACCTGGCTGGCTGCTGCATGGCTATATGGACAGACTGTCTAAACACACACACACACAATTGCTTGTGAGAGCTTCTGTGTGAGTTTTGGGGTGACTCCATGACAGGTGCCAAATGAGCCTGTGCTTTCTAGGACTTGGGGTGCTATCCTATCTACCAGAGATAGGGTGAACAGGAAGTCCCCCCCCCCACACTCACCTGGGACCACTCATTCCCTTGGCATCTTTTGTACTTGAATTGACAGATGAGAACCTTATGAGATGGCCACAGAGGTGGTTCCCACTGCACAGTGGCCTCCAGGGATTGGTCCTCATCAAAGACTACATTAGGCAAGAGCTGGGGGGTGTCTGGCTTCACTGCAAATAGGAGGCCAGAATGCACTGAGCTAGATCCTCAGCCACCCCCCACCCGTGTTCCCCTCTCTCTCTGCGTTACTTTGGGTTTCCAGGTTCACAAAGACAGGAGACAAGAGAGGCTGTCCCTTTTGTGTCCCCCAGATGAGGAGCTTGTCAGCCATGGTGAACTGCTCCCGGGGAATGGTCACCCAGTTCTGCCTGGAAGGCACCTTCACCTCCTGGGTTCTATTGGCATGGCTGTGAGGAGACATGTAGGGGAGAGACGTGTTGGTTATGCATGCCTGCACTGACTTGATGCCTCAACCTGCTCCGCTGGCATTGGTGTGGCCTGAGGCAAGTGACTTATCCTCTCTATTTCTCTTCTACAAACTGTATACAACACACACACACACATATATACATGCTGAAAGAGCACGAAAGTGGGCCAGGTGACAGCTCACATCTGTCACACCAGCGATGGCAGCAGGCCTGTTAGAGGCCAGCTTCACACAGTAAGACCCCGTGTCAGAAAACAGAAGTACACCCCACCAGAATCAGCTTTCATTGCTGTCATTCCAAGTACTACACTGATTTTTTTTTTTTTTTTTTTTTTTGAGACAAGATTTCATGTAGCCTAGGCTGGCCACTGGTTACCTCCATCTCCAAGTGCTGGTGTTACAAGTGTGTCACCATGCCGGCTTAGACTAGTGTGTTCATAGAGTAAACTAAACTGCTCAAAAAGAGTCAGTCTAGCTGCCTGAAGTCATACGGTGATATAAACCTGCTTCCTAGTACTAAGCATGTTTTTCTTTGCCATGTGCCTACCGCATTGATGGGCAGAATTAATCATGGGAGGCTCGTGCCCTCATTATTGTCATTTCTGAGGGGGGCACCTAGACAGGGAAAGTGGCTAATCCAGAGTTATACAATAAGGAAGTGAGTGGGACCTGGCTTGGGGTCTTTAAAGTGCAGAAGGAATTTCTAGTAGCTGGATTCGTGGGTCCTCTTAACCAAAGCCAGTTGAAATCCGAGTGGCCACTACCGGTGCCTCAGTTTCCCCAGACCTCTCCAGGGTACTCACTACTTCTGACTCTGGTGATACAGCACAAGTGGAGTCTCCAAGTCGCTCAGAGGTTCCCAGGAGCAGTTCAGGATTCCCAAGGGTGCGACGCTGTAGCACTGCAGTTGGCCGGGGCTGCCTGCAGGGGCGCAGAGGACCGGGAGGGCCGCGATCAAGTTCCCACAGCCTGAACGTACCGGACTGTGGATGTGTCCATTCTCCCGCACCGCGGGGGTGCGGGACCGGAGCCCAGGGCCTGGCACGTGCTAGGACGTTGCTTTTTGAGAACAGGGTCTCAGACGGAATTCCGGGCCCCTCCCCAACTTGCTACATCCTGTTGTCGCCCATTCCCCGCCGCCCTAAAACTGTGATCCCAAGACGGCCACTCACGAAGACTTTCAACGTGGGGTCGCGTCCGGAGCGGCAGCGGCAGCAGCAACAGCAGCACAGGCGTGAAGCGCACAAGCCGGGGACAGCTCATGGCTCGCAGGGACAACAGACACCACCAGGCCGGGGCTTGCAGTCTGCGAGAAGGAAGACACCCCGCCCCAGCCGGGAAGTCCCCAAATCCGCCCACCCCCAGCAACGACACGCACGCGTGCAAATGCTCAGAACTGAACCTTTATTTTATGATGGGGAAATCTGAGTACTAGAGACCAGCCCTGGGGTCTACAGCAGAGTGCTTTGGGTTGCAGACTGGAGAGAGGAGCAGGGGCAGGTTGGACCGAACAGGGCGCAGGTGCTCAGTGTGGCCAGTTTGGGTAGGTGGGCACCTGGCTGCCGCAAGGGCTCTCTGGGGCTGGGGTTGGGAAGGGGAAGAACTCAGCTATGAAGATCAGGTTTCCGTTTGTCTGGGTAGGGGTGTAGCCCGGAGCAAGGTGGGAGATAGGTTGGCACATAGCGTCTTGGCAGAGTCTGTGAGGAGACCACGGAGGCTTCAAAGCCTTGCCTGTAGGAAAGCTCGCGATCACGTGAGCATCACACATCGCCCAAACCAGGTCCTAGCACAAGCTGCTAATTTGGCTTTTACTGCAGCCCCACTCGCAGCAGCTGCTAGAAAGGCCAGCCAGGACGTCTCTGCTGCCCCTAACGGCTCCGGGCGACCCTTGCCAGCTTGGTCGACTACCATAGAAGGCGTGGGGGGATTTGGTCAGGGCCAGCCACTCGCTGGAGCCCACAGCTTCGTCCAGTTCGCTGGCCAGGTTGTCCGTATTGGCTTCTGTATCAGGGAAGAAGTCCCCTGCAAAGCAGAGGAAGCGTTAGGGTTCAGAGTTGCCACCTCAGAACGCAGGCTTGCCTGGTCACGAGAATCAAGATTACTCTTCAAATTTTTAATTTCTTGCAGTCCTGGGCTCTGTTGCCAGTTTCAATACTAACCCTACTTTCCTATCACAGATTTCATGCTATTTTTTATTTAGGTAGATGAAAGTATGTATTTGCAAGAGAGGATCCCTAAATTAAAATCGTAAATGAGATTATTTCTCTGAGGCTCAATTTTCTTTTCCACTAAGTGGAGGGAAATAATAGCTCCTACTCTCTTTGGTTCTGTCATGAGTGGGAGACACACCGCCAGTAAAAGCACAATAATATTGGCTACATGATGAGCCCCAAGTGAACACGGGTCATTTACTGACTGTCTTGATCCTTTACCACAGCAACTTCTTTGGTCCTCTCAGTGAGGGCACTGAGCTGCTATTGCCACCCCCTGTCAAATGAGCCGGTAGCTTCTCAGTGACCTTGCATGAGGACACAGCCTTTAAGCCACAGAGCTACCCTGCCACCATCCATCTATACATTCATCATTTACTCACACATTGATCCATTCATCAGCACCACCGTCTTCCCCCCAGTTTTGTTTTTTGAGAACAGGATCTCAGGCTCCCTGGAACTCATGAGCATCCTGCCTCAGCTTCCCAGTGCTGGGATTCTGGCCATGTACCACCAAGCCCAGTGTGAGAGATCATCATTTCCTTTGCCTGTAAGGAACTGCGCTCTCCTGGCCTCTCCTATTCCAAGCACATTAAGTTGTAAAGAATTCTGCAGATCTCTTCCAGTGTGTGTTCCATCTCACCAGGAATAGTCTCTGCAAGGGGGAGCAGGGACCAGAGAGGCCAGGAAGGGGCAACACCAAGCCTTCTCCCCCTTGGCTGACTGAGCTCAAAAACCTGCTGTGTCCTCAGCCCTTGAGGTCAGACACCACAGGAGCAGTGGTATGTCTGTTAACTGCATGGTGCTGTGCTATACACAGCCAGGACTCAGGGAGGGCGGCCTGATGCCAGCAAACCCCCGCATGGCTGGCTTCCAGCTATCTCAACTCTACAACTGTGCCATCCTGGTCCTGGGGAAGCTTAAGGGCAGGCAGTGCTGTTCCTGCTGCATGTGGCTAAACAGGGAGTCTATTCCTCTGACACCCCCCCCCAAGTGTTCCTTTGAATTGTTAAAACCGGGTCTCACCCTAGAGCCCAGGCTGCCTTAGGGAAGCTTCTTCCATCTCCCAAGTGTTTGGAAATTCAGTGCAGCATCATGCCTGCCTCACACAATCCCTCCTCTGTTCCCATTATGCGCCCATCTGGCCACCTGTTCAGGTTGATTGCCACCCCCCCCCCCACAGACACACTCACCTAGAGTGTCATGGGCCAAGATGTCTGCCCGGCGCCATCGTGAGCCCCCACAGGTAAAGATAACTGCACGGATGAACTCACGGCCACACAACTTCACCCCATAGGGTGCTGGCCTCGCATCAGTCTGTAGCTGTGGAGTCCCAAGGAGAGCCCAGGAAGCCAGCAGCAGCAGCAGCCCGAATGTTGCCATGCTCAGCTGAGATGCCTGTGACCGAGGTGACTCTTTTTGTACCACCTCTGTCCCCCCATTTATACAGGCTGGCTGTCAGCCTTACTGCTGACCTGAGTCATCTTCCTAGCAGAGGGGAGGCAGTCAGCAACCTGACCTTTATTATCTCCTTGCCAAGAGCTAACCTTTCATGCAGACAGGGTGACATGGCTAGCTGTTATCGTCCACACCAGAGCTCTCCTGCTTTGTGTACTATTAAGTGCTAGGATTATAGGAGTGAGCTGTATTTACCCTTTCCCTCTTCCTCTCCCTCCCTCCCTCCTTTATTTATTTATTCACTCATTTATTTGTTTGTTTATAGGCAGAATCTCCTAGCCTGGCTAGTCTCAGACTCCAACATCAAGATCTCTACTGGAGGGGCTGGACAGATGGCTCAATGGTTAAGAGCACTGACTGCTCTTCCAGAAGGCCCAGGTTCAATTCCCAGCACCCACATGGTGGCTGACAGCTGTCTGTAACTCCAGTTCCAGGGGATCTGACAGCAGTGCACATAAATAAAAATTAAATAAATGAAAAAATAGACCTCCATTGGAGCTGAAGGTGGCACAGTAGATAGGATGCTTCTTGCCCTTCCATTTTAGTGTTTGACATCGTGGAGATAAACCCAGGGCTTCCAGCACTTTTGGAAAGAGAGTGACACTGAGCCGTACCACAGGCCACCGACGTGGCTTTATGGGTGGAATGGGTGGCTTTAGGGGGAGGTTATAGTTTGAATAATGTTTTTTAATCATCACATTTTTAGTTATTTGATTGATATGTTTCTGGTTTGTGCTAGTCCTATGGCATGAATGTGAGACCAGAGACAACTTTCAAGATTTGGGAGTCAATCCTCCTCTTCCTCTTCTACCATGTGGGGCTTGGAATTAAATTCAAGTTTTCATACTTGCAGCAAGAACCTTTACATGCCAACATATATGGATAATATACATATATATTAATATCCAGGGTCTCATATGTCCCTCAAAGTCACTATGTAGCTGAGGCTGCCTTGAACTCCTAATCTTCATGCCTTTACCTAGGATGTACCACCACATCCTTTTTCATCATCATCATCATCACATTTATTTATTAAGTGTTTGTGTGCATTCAGGTATCAGATAACAGCTTCCAGGAATAAGTTCTCTCATATCAAGAGGATCAAACTCAGTTTTAGTCTTGGCAGCAAACACCTTTATCTGCTGAGCTACTGTATCTGTCTTCAGTGGTAATGAGGATCCAACTCAGGCTTCATACATGCCAGGCGGACATTCTAGCCCCAGAATAGAATTCTTCACAATTGTCAATTTGGGCTCGGTGCTTTTCGTGACTGACCAGGTGGATTCTAGAGCTACAGAGAAAGTTTTACGTCATTTTCACCTTAATCTTAAAGACTAAGAACAATGGACTAGGGAGATGTTTCCATTGGTAACGTGCTCACTGAGCAAGCTTGATGCCCAGAGCTCCATCCTGGAAGCCTTTAAATCCAGGGTTAGCAGTATCACCTGCCCCCCAGCAATGGTGTGCTGGGGAAGGGAGGGGCTAGCAGAACAAACAGGCAGAGTCCCAGTGCTCACAAACTAGCTGAATGGATGAGATGCAGTTCAATGAGACAGCCCATTCTTTATACATATATATATACATATATATGTATATATATGTACACACACACACACATATAAAACTTATTTAACTTTGAGAGATCCCATTCTTAAAGACTAAAGTGGAGCAAGGCACCCAATACCGCCTCTGGCTCCCACTTGTACATGCATATGTACACACACCATGTGTACACACACCCATGAACAAAATGAAATGATACTTAGATTAAAAGTAGGTAAAAACACAAGCAGAGATCACCCCTAATTCCAGCACTCAGGAAACACAGGCAGGTGGATTGCCATGAGTTCCAGTCACCCTGGGCTGCAGAGACTCTACATCGAAAAGTACAATGAAAACAGTGGTGATGAGGATCCCAGTGACGGGCTGGCTGGCATCTCACCTTTGCCTGCGTTCTTGCTGTGTGACTGACTGTAAAGGGAGTCACTTGCCCTCTCTGTGGGCCTGCCTCTCATCTACACTGGAGGGAGGCTTCAATGAGTATTCTGTTGTCACTCTCTGTGGCCAGGGCTGTGCACCTTTGTCCTTTCCTCTCCCCAGTCTGTGGCCTATGCTGCTCCAATGGCTGTCTCAGGAGCCATGTCTCTCTGTATCACCTGGAAAGGGCTCATGAAGAGTTTGCTCTCCGACCCCAGCTACCCTCTGCCAGTGCAGCTCACAGGGTGCATCTTCTGCTCTTTTCTCTTCTGCATCCTGATGTCTGGTCAGAGCCTGTTGACAGACAGGAATAGGTCCCTTGGGGCCTGACCGCCTGGCCGCCTGACCGCCTGGCCGCCTGGCCCAGTCAGGAGTCTCTTTTGTGCCTTACACAGAATCTGAAATCTGAGCGCACACACACACACATACACACACACACACACACACACACACACACACACACACACACACACACACGCAAGATGGGCTACAATCTTGTTGCTGTGTGCCTGGAGTGTTGCGCGCAACCTTGCCAGCAAGGAAAGCGCAACACCCAGGATCTTCTTTGAGCAGTTTATTCGGGACCTTTACAATTGTTCTCTCTTTGTTCTTCTCTGTCTTCTCCTTCTCCCTGGGGAAACCCCGCCCACTGACTAAATACTCTCAGGGCATCCAATCCCAATAAGCCACGTGGGCACAGCTCATAGGTCCACAAACGCAACAGCAAACCACGCCCCAGGCTCAAGCCAAATAAGGAGTTGTTTATCAAAAGAGAGCACTCACCCACGGGGGGGGGGGGGGGGGGGGGGGGGGGGGGGGGGGGGGGGGGGGGGGGGGGGGGGAGGCCGGAAATCAGCACAATCTCTAGGGTGCAGCAGCAGGCAGCTCTCTACAGTTCCCCCTTATTTAATAATTAAAAAATCAAGCAAAA
>PVIH01000641.1:238519-313662 GCA_004025045.1 Sigmodon hispidus
GCAGAGGCCTAATCCCCATTGTGCAAGAGGACTTGTGCTATCCCTAATCCAGGTGTCATCCACCCAGACAGGGACAGACCTGTCCGGCACCCATTTTTATGAGGACAGGATAGTGGGTGCCAACCTGTATGCAATTAGGCATGCTCTTCATGAAGCCTTACCTAGGCAAAACCATGTGCAGTGCTTAGCCTCGCAACCCGTGCCAAACATTACTCTTTTAAGGCAGCAAGCCAAACATGTGGGGGCTGTCCCGCTTCAATGGCGGTGAAGGCTTGAACAATCATGGCCATGCTCCTACATTGTCTGAACCTCATTTTGCAGATGCACCACAGGCAAATCAGAATTATCAGCACCATCAAGCCAGCCAGAGCACCCATTCCCGCCCATTCCTTCAGATGATTGAGGGTGGTGGACATCCATCTCGTCAGTCCTTCAACAACTCCAGGGTCCACTCGAGTTGAATTCACAGCAACTATTGCAATTCTCAACTTCTGCATGGTTGTTTCAAATTCACCTGATCAATTTCCTATAAAATAACTTGACAAAACTTTAGACAAATTTGCAGCATAGGAAAAATTTTCATACTGAATAGAAGTCACATATAGGGGCTGATACTTCCATTCACATCCCAACTGAGCCATCTGCCAGAGGACATCAATCTCCTCTTGCACCAGGTCAATCCTTTGGTTAACCAGCATCAGCCCGCCTTTAAGCTGGGCAGAAATGCCTCTTTGAATGTCTAAGGCATGGGCTACATTGGCAGACACACTGTTAAGTGTTTGAGCTGTCTGGACGGTGTGACTCATAGCAATGGCGGCCATGGTAGCCCCAATTGCGGCTAGGGAAATGGCTGTAACAACAGCTACAGTAATACCAAAATCTCTCTTGGCTCTAAACAAGCTCATGGCATTAGGGCTTTGTACCAGGACAGGTACCCATTCCAGGGCTAATCCTCACCCTCAAAGTCAGCATCATACTTGTCATTTCGGACCTTCCTGGTTAGCCATTCTGGTACCCACACTGGATCTTGCCGGTTCTGAGAAAAGACACAAACAGAACCTCTCACCCATGTAAGCAATGGATCAGGACCATGCCAGTGGCCCATGAAAATATCCTTCCACAGGGATGGAAAAAAAAAATTCAGAGGGAAAGCTGAACACAAAGAAAATATATGTGTAGTAATCTTATTTGCATTTCCACCCTTGATAAGCCATGTTTATGATTATTATCCTCTGTATAGTTATTGTTAACTCTTCGACATTTTTTTTAAAAAAAATCCTTCTTACTGTTTTTTTTTTTGATAAATACAAAATAAAGAAGAAAAAAAAAAAGAAAAAAGAAAATATCCTTCCATTTCACCATGCCTCTGTGGCTAGGGGTGAGAATCAGATGTCTATCTGCCACGGAGCGGCCATCAACATCCAAATTTAAAAAATTAAGGGTAAACAGAGCTATAGATAGTCTTTTTTTTGAGGGGTGCGGCTGTGGCCTATTCCCCCTTTTTGTTTTTGTAAACATTCCTTCAGCGTGCGATGAGCACATTCCACTATACCTTGTCCTTGTGGATTGTAAGGCAATCCATGAGTTACTTGTACATCCATTTGTCTGCAGAATGCAGTAAACTGTGTTCCAGTATAAGCAGGGCCATTGTCAGTTTTTACCTGCAGGGGCTATCCCCAAGCTGCCCAGGCCTCTAGGCAATGCACAATGACATTGCGTCCTTTCTCTCCTGACATGGCAGTGGCATGCAAAATAAGAGAGCACGTATCTACAGAAACATGTGCATACTTTAAAGAGACAAATTCAGAAATGTGAGTAACATCCATTTGCTATACTTTTAATGGCAGAATCCCTCTGGAATTAATACCTAGGGAAGGTGGGTGGTGGTACACTACACATTGAGCACAATGCAAAACTATTTGATGTGCCTCAGCTCTGGATATCTGAAACTTTTGTTGTAAGGTCTTAGCATTCACATGATATAGCTGGTGAAATTCTTGACCTTTGACTACAGGAGAGGTAAAGAACACCCAGTCCTGTCTAGTGCACATATCCACCTTGGCATTGCCTTCACCGAGTGGACCGGGAAGGCCAGTATGTGCACGGATGTGCTGAGGAAAAAATCTCTCCTTTCATTGCAAAATCAAGTATTGCAAGTGGTTAAATAGGACAGTGACCGGTACTGGATGATTTTATTGGTCCTGCCACTTCAAGCACCTTTAAAGCATTAACCACATAGGCTGAGTCAGATATCAAGTTAAAGGCAAATTGAGATTCTTTAAATACCTCACATACTATTTGAAGTTCTACTACCTGAGGAGTACCAGGAGTAAATTGATGTTGAACTGGTTGTTTGCCTTGCACCATATAGGCACCTACTCCTGTTTTCGAGCCATCAGTGAATACATTGACAGTTCCCACCACCGGCTCTGCGACGGTGACCTTCGGAAAAATTATGGGGTGCTCCTTAAAAATGTAAGAGGATGTTGTGGGTAATGATTATCTATTTTTCCAGCAAAGGTACAGTGAAGAATTGCCCAATCATCAATAACAGCACACAGGGTGTTAACTTGTGCTGCTGTGTATGGCACAATTATTACAGCTGGTGCATGCCCAAAATACTGAATGGATTGTTGGATGCCATTCTGAACTAAATCAGCTACTGCTGTAGGGTAATGTTCTATACTTTTACTAGGTGATACCTTTGGGTGTATCCACAACAGTGGACCTGATTGCCATAGTACCCCTGTGGGTTGCCTGAATGTGGGTAAAAGGCATAGGGCAAAATCTTTTCCTTCCTCAATCCTATTTAGGCAAGCATCCTGCAACCTCTGTTCAACTACCTGCAGTGCTTTTCTGGCTTCCACTGTCATCACTCGCGTGGAGTCTAAAGCCGACTCTCCTTTCAAAATGTCATAAAGGGGTTTCAATTCACAATTTGCAATCCTAAGATATCCTCTAATCCAATTAATATCTCCCACCAGCTCTTCCTCTGAGTCTGTAGACTCAGGAGTTTCTATATCAGCAAGGTTAGGGCACAACTCTCACCCTTCACTCTGTCCTTCTTCACTGCCTGCCCACTCCGATCTCTCCTCCCAACACCTCCAAGGCGATCTGTTATCAGCTTCAGGTGGCCTTGCCAAATGGAACCACACCTGCCTAGAACCAATCCACAGGTTTTGATCTTCCGTGGAGACAAAAGCAGAAACTCTTTTCCCAAGTAACATATTCTTATAAACAGATTTCAAAGTCAGGATATCTTTAAAGTATTTGCATTTGTTTAACTTAGCAGCCTTAGTAATCAGTTGTCTCTCTGCAGTTAGCTCATTAAAAGTTAAAAAATTACAAGAAAATGCAATAACCAGAATCCAGACTCTCTGTTTATCTGCCATCTTTATGTTGCTTTTTTATCTTTATTTCCTTCCTCGTTTAGAGGTTTTGAGAGTCTAAATCTGTTTTATTGAGAATTCTTAATCATTTTCTAATGCAAAGAGCTTTTAAAATGTTGCTATCGCTTTAAATGCTGACTCCGCCCCCTTTTGGCTGCTTTTCAATATGGTGTAGGAACCCACAAATCTCTCCCACTGCTAGCAAGCAGAGAAGACTCAGAAAAACCTTAATGAAGCAGCTCCTTAAGAGCCAAAAAAATTGGATGTGAGGTTGAAGACCCCATCCTTGTATAACCTTTAATTCCTACCTTAAAAATCTTCTTGAAGCCCTTACCAAACAGCCCCAGCTTTGCTAATGCTTTTACTTTCACTTTGATCTCGTTTGCAACTGCTGTTACTTTCACTTTAAGCCTAAATTTGCAACTGCTGTTACTTTCACTTTGAGCTCAAGGTTGCCGTGGGTCCACGGCTATAGAGGTTACACCCTCTCGTCAGTGAGCTCCCTCTTCTCCGCCTTATCTACAGGTCGGAGCTACCCGCTTTGATTGCGGATCCCAATTTACCTGGGACTTACCGGTCGATCCCCCGACCACAGAAAGTCCTGATGCCTGAAGCTTGCAGGAGTTACTCCCCGTACGGGCCACCACTTGTCGCGCACCCTTGCCAGCAAGGAAAGCACAACACCCAGGATCTTCTTTCAGCAGTTTATTTGGGACCTTTACAATCGTTCTCTCTTTGTTCTTCTCTCTGTTTCTCCTTCTCCCCCCTGGGGAAACCCTGCCCACTGACTAGAAACTCTCAGGGCATCCAATCCCAATAAGCCACGTGGGCACAGCTCATAGGTCCACAAACGCAACAGCAAACCACGCCCCAGGCTCAAGCCAAATAAGGAGTTGTTTATCAAAAGAGAGCACTCACCCACGGGGGTGGGGGGAGGCCGGAAATCAGCACAATCTCTAGGGTGCAGCAGCAGGCAGCTCTCTACACTGGAGGATGGCCTTGCACCTCTCTGAATTTGCTGACAAGATGCAGGCAATGTACAATGTGTGTGTGTGTGTGTATTTGATTTGCAGGGCTCTGAGGACTTGTGTGTGTGTGTGTGTGTGTGTGTGTGTGTGTGTGTGTGTGCACGCGCATGTGTAATATGAAGTGATATGAAGGTCTAGGATTCAAAAAGAGACATACCCAGTCTGATACCGGGGTGGAATCTTATTTGGAAATAGAACCTTTACAGATGTGTTAAGGGTCTTGAAATGAGGTCATACTACATTGTTTTGATGGGTTCCCAGTCACTGACAGAGTTCTGGTAGACAGAGGGGAGCTGGTCTAGAGTACCTGTAACCTCAGTTCTTTGGATGTGAGGGTTAGGGAATCAGGGATTCAAGGTCATCCTCACTACACAGTGTTTTTGAGACTGCTGTGGGCTGCATGAGACCATCTCAAAACCCCAAACAGAACACAAGAATGTGGGCTTTGGAGATAGCTCTGTTAGTAGAGTGCTTGCCTTGCAGGCTCAGAGCCCTGAGCCTCATCCTACACACTCATAAAAACAGAAGTGCTCACCTGGGTTGCAGGGACAGGAGAACTCCTGGGCTCACCGACAGCCAGTCTAGCCCACTCTGGAGCTACAGGGTTAGAGTTCCTATCCTTAAAAAGTCAGCTGGAGGTCAGTAGGTAAAGTGCTCACACTGTAAGTATCTAAATTTGGGTCTCTGGGACCTATGTAAAAGCTGGGTTCAGAAGTACACCTGTGACCCCCATGATCTCACAGCAAGATGGAAAGTGGAGACAGGTAGACCCCTGGAATCTTGAGGGCCAGCTCACCTGCACACAGGAAATAAGAAACCCTGCCTCAAGTACCAGGGAAAAGGAGACCCACACCCAGGACTGGCTTCCAACAGTCACAAGTGCACACAGAGACATGTGGTCACATAGACACCTGGACACAAAGACACAGATACACATACACAGACACACAGCACATACAGGCACATACACACAGAGAAACAAACGGCCATAGACATACACAGGCAGAGACATACAGACAACACACAGAGAGACACAAAACACATACACACACACAGACACAGAAACATACAGATACATACACACACATACAAAAGTAAAGAATAAATCCTAAACAAAGTGAAAATGACCAGGAACAGCCTTGGATGGCAGAGTGGCTTGAGGCAGCTGTGGCATCTGTGCACAGGGCTGCAGAAAGCATGACTGAAGGGAGCATCCCAAACTGTACTTGGTCTTCCTTTGCTTGTCATTGTTCATGGCTGCAGGAAGCTCCCACATTGAGGGCTTTGGTGAAATCCAGTCCCAGGGAGAGATGTGTCCATCCATTTTCCACTCAAATCTTTGTGTTATACAACCTCCCGTAACGCCATGTCACACAAAAGCAAGCATGTCTGCTCGGGATTTTCCCGAGGTTTCTAACAGTCATGACTTGGACACTGTCAGAGCTCCTCGTTTGGTTTACACACCTGGATTCGGATTCTGTTTGCCTGTAGCCTTCAGCATAATGCTTATCAGTGTTGGCTGTTGGCCAGCATGACAGGTGCCACAGGCCCAGGGAGGAGAGCATGTACACTCTGTCCACAGCCAGACAGCAGTTCCACAAATCAGCACTGCTCACCGAGTCTCTCTTCTTTTGATAGCACCCTTGGCTTTCTTTCTTGGTGTCCTGGCATTCAGATCAAAGAACTTTGCCACCTGCCAGGAAATGAATTACAGATACTTCTTTCCAGTTTGTTATTTCTCTACATTTCCTATTACTTTTACCCTTGGTCTTGCTATGTACTCCAAAGTGACCTAAAATTCACGATTGCCCCCACACCCCTAGCCTCCATTGTTCCAGGATTATTTGTATATCCCATCAAACATGGCTATTTTTCATGACTTCTTTTTATCTGTGTGAGTGCTTCACCTGTATGTATTTTTAGTTGTGAGCTAGTCTTTTATGGCCGAGGCTATCTTTTCAGTCCTTGCTTGTATGCATATCTGTGCATCTTGTATGTACAAATACCTAAAGGGGCCAGAAGATGGTACTAGGTCCCTTGGAATTGGAGTTATAGATAGTTGTTAGTTGTTCTGTGGGTGCTGGGAACCAAAGCTAAGTCCTCTGCAAAAGCAGAAAAGTGCTCTTAACCACCGAGACCTTTCTTCAACTCCCTAAATATTTATTTTGAGACAGGGTTTTACTACTTAGCACTGGTCTGGAACTTGCTATGTATGCTTGGGTGCCCTTGAACTCCTAGAAATTTGCGTGCCTCCTCTCCTAGGTACTGAGATTAAAGGCATGCATATCCAATGCAAGGCTTCTAAAGTTTTTTTTTTAAAAAAAGATTTTACTTTTTGTATGTGTGTTTGTGTAGGTTTGTACAAGGGAGTGCAGCTAGCTGCCCTTGGAAGCCAAAAGAATGTTAGGCTCCCTGGTGTTGGAGTTAGGTAGTTGTGAGGCCCCTAATGAGGATGCTGAGAACTGCAGCTTAATTTATTTAGAGACAGGTTCTCATCCTGTAACCAACAGTAGCCTTGAGGCATGCTGCCTCCCCTGGTGGGTCGATTTGACACCATTTCCCCTAGCATCCTCTTACAATAGTGTTGGGGTGAAAATTAGAAAAATACTGAGGTGACTCAGGGTCTGCTCTTGCTTCTGACAGGCACGTGAAGTCCAGCCTGCTAACCAGAGCACAGCTTCAGAAGCTGCCTCTCCCCTAGCCCCTGGAGTCTTTTGGCCGGGGTTGGTCTAGAACTCACTATGTAGCTGAGGAGCAGCTGGAACTGCTGGTCTTCCTGTCTGGGTTGCAAGTGTGGCCCACCACTCCTGGATGGAATCTGCATTAATTTATGCCTTCTCCACTCTCCAGTTCCCCCTTGGTTTCCAGGCCCTCCCAGTCTTCCTAGGATTAGAATCCAGAGCTTTGTTGACAGGTGGCAAATGCCTGACTATGCTGTGCACCAGCTGAGATGCGAGGCTTTGTAGGTCTCTGTGTCTGACTGTAGATGAATGTTGTAATCGCGGGTCGAAAGTTGCATCCAGACAGTTAAATCCTGGCTGTCCTTCAGGCTGGTGCTATGCTACTTCTTTCCATTTGTAAACAGAGTAGCACCAATAACACCAACTCACTTCTTTAGCTCCTTTGAGTTGAATTTGACCTTTCTGAAGGGGAAGCAGACAGAGCTGACATGTACATTCGTGTCAGGACACATGAATTTCCCAGAGTCCACACCTAGCTTTGCTGTGTTTGTTTGGAGTTTTGATGGTTGTTTTATTTATTTATTATTTAGGATTTTTTGAGTCTTCCTGTATAATTCAGGCTAGCCTTAAACTTCTGATCCTTCTGCCTGATCCCTCAAGTGCTAAAAAGTTGAGGCCTAACACACTCTCAGAAGTCAGAGGACAATGCATGCACCCTGCTTTATAACTCTTGCCTTATTCCTTTGAGATAGGGCCTTTCAGTGAATCCAGCCCTAGGCTGGCTGCTTGTAAATTTCAGTATTCTCTGTCCCCAACACTGCTGGAACTTCAGGCTTGCACACATACATTTTATCTACTACATGTGTGAGGTGTGTGTGCATGTGTGTAGGCATCTCACACGTATGCACGAGTGTATGCAAATGCATATGAAGGCCCACAGTTGGTCTTGGGGGTCGTCCACAATGGCTCTTCACCTTGTTCATCCAGGCAGGATCTCTCAGTTGAACCCAGAGCTCACCAATATTGCTTGCTAGTCTTTGCTCAGCAGCTTCCTCTGATGATCTGGTCCTCACTTCCTGAGTACTGGTATTCCAGGTGGCTGTCATGGCCACTGGCATTTCCACGGGTTCTGGGAATCAGAATTCTGGTCCTCATGCATGCACAGCCCTTTACCCACCAACAGCTCCCCAGTCTTCTGTCGGGTTTAATTCTGACTCATCCTTCTCTTTGCAAATGCTCCTCCAAGGTGCTGCTGGCCATGCAGGGCTTCCAGCAATAACTCACTTTTCTCTGGAGACAGGGTCTCACTATATGGTCCATGCTCGTTCTAAACTCCTCAGCTGGGGTATGGGGGGTGGTATTCCTGCCTCTGCTCCTGGGTAGCTGTGTTACAAGTACATTCAACACTGTACTAGGTAACCAGCTGAGATAGCTTTGTCATTAAGCTTTTTTCTGTGTTAACAGCCTTGGCTGTCCTGGAACTTCCTTTGTAGAACCAGGCTGGCCTTGAACTCACAGAGATCTGTCTGCCTCTGCCTTCCAAGTTCTGGGATTAAAGGAATACTCCTTTAATGCCATTGTGCCCAGTAAGCCTTTGTGGCCAGATCTTATCCCTTGATATATCTGATCTATACAAATACATGTCTGCAGTGATGGGATGGAGAGCAGGTTCTCACAGGTGCTATGCAGGAGCTCTACCACCCAGCCACGATCCCAGCCCCTTGCTGAGGCATTCTAGGCAAGGGCTCTGTCACTGAGCCAAATCCATCTCCAACCACAACTATTGTTTCCCCCACACCCACCAAAAAGCCTGTGGTATTTGTTATAGGGAACAGCCTGTAAATCAATCCTGGGACTCATATATGGTTATCAGAACTGTTCTGGCTTCTGGAAAAAAATGTCGTTTACCACCCCTACCTCTTTTCAGGGCCTCATATAGCCCAGGCTCATACTCATACTCAGTATACAGCCGAAGATGGTCTTGAATTCATAACCCTCCTTTCTTCACTTCCCAAATTCTGGCTTACAGGAATCTTGAGGCCTTGCTGTGGAATATTCCTTCATGCTATGTGAATGTACATTGCTATGACTGGTTTAATAAACAAGCTGACTGGCCAATAGCTGAACAGGATAAAGTTAGGCAGGAAAACCCAACAGAGAATGCTGGGAGGAGAAAGGGCGGAGTCAGAGGGTCGCCATCCAGGCCGAGCGTTTGTAATTAATATTAAATCTCTGCGTGATATTTGAGAGCGGCTGAAGGACAGAAAAACTATGCCTACAAGACCTGGTTTTTGAGATGCTGGCAACAGAACCTTTAGCTTTGTGTATAGGCCATCACCCTACCCCTAAGCCACACCCCTCAGTCTTTGTGAACCCCAGAGCACCAAAGGCAGCCAACCTCAAAACGCATCTGCATGTGAGAGGATGGATGGATTCTCAAGCCCTTTCTAGACCAAGCGTGAAGGCTCCTGTCACATCACGGTAAGGAGCATGAGGCAGGATTGTGAGTTCCATGCCAGCCTAGGGCCTGGAATATGAAACCCTGTCCAATCAACAGTCACTTTCTTTTGGGCTCAATCTCAGGGGTTATTCCACTTATCTCGGGGAACACAGCTGAGTTTTGCTCAGATCTGCAGGCTTTGTTTGCCAAGGAGCCTTGATTACGTGCTTCTCTGCAGCATACACAGGGACTTGGTATTCTCATTACTGGGCTTCATATCTCATCTTCTAAAAAAAGTTTATGGAGCCAAGGAGGAGCTCAGGGGCTGATGGTGCTTTCTGCCACGGCTGGCGCTGAGTTCAGTTCTCTGGGTCCTCGTGGTGAAAGTGGAGAACTGGCTCCCACAAGCTGTCCTCTGACCTCCACGCATGTGCTGAGGCATTTCTGCACCCACTTCATAGGATAAAATAATGTTTATTACATTTCCTGTGTATGTGTGTGTAACTTAGGTTGACAGCTTTGGCAGTGAGCACCTAACCCATGGTACTGTCTTTTTTTTTTTTTTTTTTCCCTGAAAAAGTCTATTTAGTCCTTATGGCCTAACATTCACTTATGTAGATAAGGCTAACTTCAAATTCAGAGAGATTTGCCTGAATCTACCTCCTAAGTGCTAGGATTAAACATCTGTGCCTCAGGCTGGAGAGATGGCTCAGCGGTTAAGAGCACTGATTGTTCTTCCGGGGGACCTGAGTTCTATTCCTAGCTTCCACATGGCAGCTCACAACTGTCTGTAATTCCAAGATCTGACACCCTTACACAGTTATACATGCAGGCAAAACACCAATTCACATAAAATAAATAAATAGAAAGGAAAATAAGGTATGTGCCCCATGATCAGCCTTTTTTATGTCTTTATTGTCCCAAGAGCATCTTATTCTAGAAGTGAGCTCATTCTTTTTGTTTTGTTTTAGAGACAAGGTTTCTCTGTGTAACAGCCCTGGCAGTCCTGGAACTTGCTTTATAGACCAGGCTGGCCTTGAACTCACAGAGATATTCATGCCTCCTGTGTGCTGGGATTGAAGGTGTGTGCCACTATCACCCAGACGTGAGCCCCTCCTCCTCCTCCTCCTCCTCCTCCTCCTCCTCCTTCTTCTTGAGGATAACTTTCTCTTTTACTTAAAAATGGTCTCTGACTTTTTGTCTCCACATGGCTGCATATCTCCATTCTGCCGCATTCTATAATACAACTACACATCTTTCTTTCCATACATACGGCCATACATCTCCATACACTGTTACATCTATTCTCATGTTTACACATCTTTCTTTTCCATACATTTTCTGCTATATCTCCTTTTATACAGTTTCATCTTCTTTGCCTCCAGTTTCCAATCTCCATATAGCCATAGCTATTCATTTCATATACATAGCTCTTACCATATAACAGCTCTCTGCACAGTTTCCACAAGTAGCAACAGCTTTTTACACAACTCCCTCTCTCACACATTCACTCATACATATATACTCTCACATTCATTCTCTTATTTATTTATTCTCTTTGAGCTTAGTCTTAAAAACGTTTGTGCAGTGTGTGTATATGCAGGTGTGAGTAAATCCTAGTGTGCCCAGATCCTGAAAGGGGTGGGTGCTGGACCCCCTGCAGCTGGAGTCATGCATCCTTTTGCAAGAGCAAGTAAGTGCTCTTAACTACTGAGCATTCTCTCCAACTAATGATCATACTGCCATTTGCTTTGCGTTTTAAAAAAATTATATATTATAATTTTCTGTCTGAATGTTTGCATGTACACCAGAAAAGGGCACCAGATATCATTATAAATGGCTTTGAGCCACCATGGGGTTGCTGGGAATTGAACTCAGGACCTCTGGAAGAGCAGTCATTGTTTTGTTCTTAACCTCTGAGCCATCTCTCCAGCCCTTGTTGCTGTTTGTTTTTAAATATTTACTTTTATTATTGTTAATTACCAGTGTGGGCATGCAGTCATGAGTACAGGTGCTCTATGAGTTCCAGGACAGTCAGGATTATTACTCAGAGAAACATTTTGTTTTGCGTGTGTGTGTGTGTGTGTGTGTGTGTGTGTGTGTGTGTGTGTGTGTGTGTGTGTGTGTGTGTATGTTGGGGGTGAGACAGGGTTTTTCTGTGTAATAATCTTGGCTGTCCTGGAACTCACTATGTAGACTACACTGGCCTCGAACTCACAGAGATCCTCCTGCCTCTGCCTCCAGAGTGCTGGGATTAAAGGCCTACACCCCTATTACCCAGCTTGAGTTCCAGCTTTTGTTGAGTGAAGATTAAAGTTATTATCATCCAACCTTCTGAATTTTTTTGTTCTCTTTTCTTCTAAATGTGTGCATTTGTGTGTTCATGTATGTGTGTGTTGTATGACATCATTTCTTTGGAGACAAGACATTAAATTGGGCAGTGTTGGTGTACACATTTAAACCCAGGATATTGGAGGCAGAGATAGGGTTATCTCTGTGAGTTTGAAGCCAGCCTGGTCCACAGAGAAAGTTCTGACCATCTTGAAACTCACTATGCAAGGCCATGCTAGCATGGAACTCAGAAATCCTTCTGCTTCTGAATCCCAAGTGCTAGGATTAAAAGTGTGCACATCTGTACCCAGTTGATGGTCTTGAACACATTAATTTAGTGTGTGTCTAAGTGTATGTGTATATCCCACTGGGTTACAGGACTCATGGAAGTCAGAATAGAACATCAGAGCCCTGGGACTGGAGTTACAGGTGCTGGTAAACTGCCATGTGGGTTCTGGGAACCAAAACCATGTTTTCTGTAAGAGCAGCATATGCCATTAGCTGCTGAGCCATCTTCCCAAGCCCTTCTTTAGTCTGAGAGTAGTTCTTAGCCATTCTTACTGCTTATGTAAGGCTGGAGAGGGAAGAATCCAGTGAGTCTGAGAAGTTTCAGGGACTCCTTGAGCCTTTGAGTTGCTTACTTCCTCCAATTTGGAATGTTTCTTCTCTTAGAACACTGTTTCTTTTATTAAAATTTTTTTATTTTATTTTATATTGGCTGTTCTTGGTTACTAACTTGACTACATCTAGAATCAACTAAAACACAAGTGACTGAGTTCACCTGTGAAAAATGTTTTTAATTAAATCATTTGAAGTGGGAAGATCCACTTTTTTTTTTTTTTTTTCTTTTTGAGACAGGATCTCTCTATTTAGTTCCTGGAACTCACACTGTAGATCAGACTGGCTTCAAACTCACAGAAATCTGCCTGCCTCTGTCTCCCAAAAGTGCTCAGATTAAAGGTGTGTAATACCACACCTAGCTGGGAAGACTCATGTTTCTTAACTTTTGATTTTTTTTTTGATGTGCATTTCACATCATGCATCCCAATCCCACTCATTTACTGCCTCCTCAATTCTGCCCTTGCAACCTCCCCCCCGCCATTTAAAAGTTAAAAAAAAGAACCAAACAAACAAAGTCTCAAGGAAGCTGTAGTGTGGCCCAGTGAGTCACACAGTGTACCCTTTAATCAATACATCTCTACTTGTAGGTGTTCATTGCAATGAGTCATTGGTCTGCTTTGAGGCCTCTGGCTTCTGTTACACCCTAGACACTGGGGCCTGCCTGGGACTCCTCTTGGATATCCAGTTGTTGCTTTGTGTCATGGACATCCTATCCCCTTCCCATGCTTCAGTAGTTCATAGATGAGGTAGGTAATCCTGGTTCTGGGCCTGGGTGGTAGTTGGGTTGGAGGACCCACTTTTAATTTTTTTAATTATATTTTTAAAAAATTTATGTGCATTGGTGTTTTGCCATGGATGTTGGGTCCCCTGGAACTGGAATTACAGACAGTTGTGAGCTGTCATGTGGGTGCAAGAATTTGAACCTCTAGAAGAGCAGTCAGTGTTCTTAACCACTGAGCCTTATCTCCAGCCCCTGGAAGATCCACTTTTAATCCAATCTTCTGAGGTTCACATCTTTAATGCAGTTTTTTTTTTAATGCAATTTTTGAGACATGGTTTCTTTGTATAGCCCTGGCTTTTCTGGCACTTGCTCTGTAGCTCAGACTGGCTTTGAACTCAGAGACCTGCCTGTCTCTACCTCCTGAGTGCTAAGATTAAAGGCATGCACAGAACTGCCCAGTTTTATCCAGATCTTGTGAGGTGGAAAGATCTGGGTCACACCTTCAGGTGCCAGCCTATGTAAAGGGCAAGCTCTCTCGTTCTCTGCCTGCTTGCTCTCCCCTTCACTGCCAAGTCCATCCCTCCACTGGCATTAGAGCCTACCCCTGGAAACTATTGTATACTGAAACTAACTGAGACTGACAATTCCTGGATTCTCAGACCTTTCATTGGCAGACAGAATTGTTGGACTAGATGGAACACAGCCTATAAGCCATTCTAATAAATCCATATTCATAAAAATCCAATTCACTCCATAAATTCTGCTTGTCTTGAAGAGATACCACAACCATGGCAACTCTTACAAAGGAAACATCTGTGTTGGCTCACTTAGTTCAGAGGTTCAGTCTATCATGGTGGGGAGCATGGCAGCGTGTAGGCAGAGGTGGTGCTAGAGCTGAGAGTGCTGCATCTTGCAGGCAACAGGAAATCAACTGCTACACTGGGCAGTGTCCTGAGGATATGAAGCCTCAAAGTCTGCCTCCACGATGACACACTTCCTCCAAAAGACCACACCCACTCCAACAAAGCCACACCTCCTAATAGTGTCACTCCGTGAGATTATGGAATTCTAAAGGGCCTATTACATTCAAACTATCACACTGCTCCTCTAAGAGAACCCTGATACAGACAGGGTCTTATTATGTAACTAGCCCTATTCTGAACTCCCCATATAGATCAGGCTGACCTCGAATTGAACTCAGAGATCCGCCTGCCTCTGCCTCTCAAGAGCTAGGATTAAAGGTGTGTTCTACCCTATTTCTTTACCCCTTTTTAACATTCTATGTTTTAAAAAGCTTTCCTCCAAGATGCAGGGTTGTGTTACACGAGGTTTCTGACCCTGTACAGGCCAGAGGTCTGACCTGCTGTGGTGGCTGCTCCCCCTCCCCCCCTCCCCAAATGACTCAGATGCTTATATTAGTTTCATCCTGTTTGACCTATGTCTCAGGTACATTGCTAGCTAGCTCCATCTTAATTCAACCCATTTTCATTAATCTGTTCTGCCATGTAGCCCATGGCCCGTAGCTCACCTGTATTTCTACATGCTTCTTCTTTGGCGGCTGGATGGGGTCTGACTCCACTCTCCTCCTACCTGAACCTCAATTTCTCTGCCTACCTATGGCGCACTGCCATGGCCAAAACAGTTTCTTTATTTAAAGAATGACTTTCACAGTATATAAAGACATTCCCACATCAAGGGCGTAGTCTGCTACACAGCAGCTTGTAGGTGAAGGAATGTGTGTGTGTGCAGAGGGCAGAGGACAACATTGGCTGTCAGTCCCCAGGCACACCTCTTCACTGGCATGAAGCTCACTGACTTGGCTGTCTAGTTATCAAGCCTTAGGGCCTCTCCTCTCTCTATCTGTCCAGTGCTGGGGTTTCAGGTATGCACCACCATGCTCAGTTTTTTGTGGGTTCTGGGAGTCATATTTAGATCCTTGAATTTGTGAGGCAAGCAGTGTACCCACTGAGACTTCTGCCTAGACCCCTTGCTTTTCTTCAGTGATGGAGATAAACCCAGTCCTTGAGCACATCCGGCAAGCAAGCACTCTGCCATTGAATCAAGCTCCAGCCCTGTGACTTCTCATCACCATCTAATTTGCATCTCCACCCTCCACTTCCTGTGAGCTAGTGCAGAGGCTGTGTGGCTGGCCACAAGACTTGAACCAGACTGGTGTTCTACTCAGGTGTGTTCCGGAAAAAGTTTCTGTGAACTTCCGTTTTCAGCTGTTGAGGAAATTCTGGCCTTGGCTCTGCCTATCTCGGGATTCAGGGTCCTCTTGTAGTTAGGGGATGGTGGAAAGTGCAGCTAAGGCTTCTAGGTGCCTCCACACAGTGAGGAGTCGTCTTCTAATCCAGAAACCTAATGTCTTCACAGAAGTTGCCTGCAGCAGCACAAGTGAGGCCTTTGTCAGCTGCAGTTTCTTTTTGTGTGCCCTGGTCTGGGTGTTTTTTCAGTTCTTCAGGGGCTCTCAGGGCTGGGTACAATTGTTATTTCTAGATAGGCTGGAGGAGTCATGTTCTAGGTAATCATGGAGTTTTAACTGAAGCTCCCACATGAGACATGGGAAAAACCTAACTAGGGACATAGGCAGTTGAGTGCATTTCCAAATGCAGGTGGATAACTATTCCTTGGAGTCACTACTTGATTAATCTGTCTTCAGGAAGAATGTTTTACTTGCCTGGGATGTTGCATTCCTACAGAATTACCTGGCAACCAGGGGAATCAGCCAGATGTGGGCATCCTCCTTTGTCTCTGCAATTCCCCTTGTCTGATCCTGTTTTGTGGTAATAGAGACAGAATCAGGGTCTCAGTGACGCATTCCACCAAACCACACCCCAGCCTCTCACTGGGGTGTTCTGAGACTGTGCTACAGCTGAGCCACGTCTAAATTCTTTACTGGTGGATTTCAGGCAGGAGCTCTATTGGTGAGCTATGTATGTTCCAATCTCTTTTCTTCTAAGCATCAAGATGATTTTAAGAACAATTACAAGCTGGGTGTGGTGGCACACACCTTTAGTCTCAGCTCTCAGGAGGCAGAGGCTGTGATTTCAAGAGCAGCCTGGTCTACAGGACAGCCAAGGCTACAAAGAGAAACCTTCTCTCAAAAAAAAAAAAAAAAAAAAACCAAAAAAACCAAACCAGGGAGAGGGAGTGAAGAGAAACGCTGATCTTTATGTGCATGGGTACTATGCTTGTATGTCTGTGCAACATGCAACGTGTTGGTGTCTGGTTTCCTTGGAGGCCAGAAGAGGGTGTTACATTCCCTGAAGGTTGTGAGCCCAAATTGCCTTGTGGGTACTTGAAGAAAAGCCAGTACTCTATTTCGACAATTAGTCTCAGTAGTTGCCTAGTCTGGTCTCAAATACTCAATCTTCCTGCCTTAGACTGCAGAGTAGCCCAGGCCTTCGGGTTACTAGGCTTTGTGGTGCTTGTTCCACACCTTGTCACTTTGAGGGATCCCCTCCTCCGAGAATTATGGTCACTGAAGGGACCCTCTTTCTTCCTTCTCTCACCTCTTCCATTGCTAGAGCAGCCAAAGAACCTGTCTTACTTGTGGCTGTTTATTGGGGTTCTGAGATCATAGACAAGACAGGGGCAAGACACTTAGATGCTTTTACACTTACAGTTCAGGACCTTGCATACAGGTATGGGAAATAGAGGCAGAGAGAAGTGGAGCCATTCTGGCCATATGGCACAGCTGAGCTGAGTCGTTCTACACCGCCAACTTCATTGGCATGAAGTGAAAAACTTAAGGTGTGGTGGTGCACCCCTGTAATCTTAGCACTGGGGAGCTGGGAGGTGTCAGTTCAAGGTCATCCTCACTTCCACAGGGGGTCTGAAGCCAGTCAGCTGTGGGCTTGAGATCCTGTCTAAAAAAGACTTTTTTTTTTTTTTTTTTTTTTTTTTTTTGAGCTAGGACTTGCTATAGAGCTCACTCAGCCCCAGCAATCTTCCTGCCTCAGCCTGAAAAATAGCTGTGTTTACAGAACCACTCTACCCAACTTGGCCACCTTATACATTTTTTTTTTTTTTTTTTTTTGCCTTGGTATTTGCCTGGAACTGGAACTACAGATGGTTGTGAGCTGCCATGTGGGTGCTGGGTGCTGAGAATTGAACTCAGGTCTTCTGGGAGAACACTCAGTGCTCTTAATCTCTGTGCCATCTCTTCAGCTCCTATCTTATACATTTTTGAGATAGACATTATGACAGAATTGTTATAGCAAAATGATTACTATAATGGAACTAATTAACATATTCATCAGCTCTCACAGTTACTCATGTTTCCTGTGGAAAGAGCAGTCTGAATCTCATTTAAAATTAAAAAAAAAAAAAATGCTGGGCTGGAGAGAAGGCTCAGTGGTTAGGAGCACTGGCTGTTCTTCTGGAGGACCTACCTGAGTTTGATTCCCAGCATCCACATGGTGGCTAACAACTGTCTGTAATTCCAAGATCTGACACCCTTACACAGTTACACATGCAGGCAAAACGCTAATTCACATAAAATAAAAATAAATATTTTTTTTTAAAAAATCCTCATTCAGAGCTGAAGAGATGGCTCAGTGGTTAAGAGCACCGTGTGCTCTTCCAGAGGACCCGGGTTCAATTCCCAGCACCCACATGGCAGCTAACAACTGTCTGTAGTTCCAGTTCCAGGCAAACACCAAGGCAAATAAATAAATAAATAAATAAAGTTTAAAAAAAAAATCCTCATTCAATAAACAAAAATATTTGAGCACAAGTTCCAACCCTGAGCTTGCAAGACTCAGCTCATCTTAATCTCGGTGCCAACAGAATGACTGTATTTAACATTTGACATTTTGTTTATCGTGGATCTACTTTTTTCCATTTATTGATATTTAAAATACTGCACTAGAATATTATCTTGATGATTAATTTCTGAGATTGAGGAATTCACTTCGGTAGGGGCTGTGTCTGTTTTACTTTCTCTGGCAGCAGCTGACCTGACCTATCTCTAGGGGAAACTGAGGTCCAGAGCGGCGGGGACAGAGTGCCCGCTGGCCTTTGCTTATCGCCCTCTCATTAAATCCTCGTCTGCCTGAGACCTTTTCGCCGCCTGCGTGGCCGAGATAGCGGCGCAGCCGGGCCGTGACCTTTTCCAAGATCCGATTCGACCAGCAGGAGTCCATGCCTCGACACCCTCTAGGACTGGGAGAACGTTCCTGTGACGTCATCGAACTTGGAGTCCAGCCTCCTCCGCTGACGTCACAGAAGGGCAGCACTGAGTTGCAGCGTTCCTAGTGGGATATGAGCATGAGAGGCCTCAAAGTGGCCCAGCCCGGAGGAAGTCTTGCGGGTCCCATTGGTACGCAGGACCGGAACTACAACTCCCGACGCTACGTGCACCTGTGCAGAGAGAGCGACTAACTTTTGGAAGAGATTGATATCTTCTTAGCCAACCAGAAGGCCGACTTTAGAGCGTCCTCCCACCCCTTTGTAATTCTCAGGGCTGCTTCCTCGCGCGAGTGACGGGCTTCGCTGCCTTCTAGGGTTCAGATCCCTCTGACGGACGTCCGAACCGAGGAATCGGAGCTCGGCCAAGTCCAGAGGGTGTTGAAAAGCGTGCACGGTACCCAATAGCATGCTGGAAGCCACCGGCGCCGTCCAATCGCTGCTCTGGAGCCCCGCCCTGACGCGTGACGTAGTAGGGTGGGTAGCAACAGTTGCCCCGGTGAGGGAAACGGAGGCGCCATAGCCACGGTAGTCGTGGCGACCAAGCAACCCAGCAACGCCAGTCAACAACAACAACCGCGGCCGCCCCCCGCCCCCACGCCCCCCGCCCGGCCTGGGGACCCCGGCACGCTTGGTCCCCTCTACACAGCGCCCACGCACCTCCTCAAAGCCTTCCGCGGACACAAGTGCGGAGAAGCCGAGGTAACCGGGGCAGCGCCTGGCCAGCTGGGCGCGCCGGGGCGGGCGGCGGGGCCCGCGCGGCGCCTGTCGCTTGAGTACAGCCCTAAGGGAAGGGGCGGGCGGTCAAAATGGCGGCGGCGACTGTCGGGACCGTGGGGGAGGGGGCCGGGGTTCGGCCCCGGAGACACCACCCGCTCCCGGACCCTCGGCCCGGCCCCCGCGAGGGGCGGGTGCTCGCAGGCCGCGGGCGAGTGGAGGTCGGGTGGCTCAGGCGGGGGGGGAGGGGGCGCTTTTATGTGTCGGGAGGTGCGGCGAGGCGGGCCTACGGAGGCTGGACCAATGACAGCGCGAGGAGGCGGGGCGTTCCTGGGGGTGGGCGTGGCCTGGCGTCCCTCCGCCCTCGGAGTCGGGTGCGGCCGCTGCTACCCCGGCTTTCCCTATCTTCCCCAAGAGAAGTGGCTTGGTCGCCTACTTGCCTAAGATTAAGAACTTGGACGTGCAACTATTCCATTTCACGCCTTTGTTTTCCTTCCTATAAAATGGGTAGAATTGTTGCCATCTCCACTACAATAACTCCTAAGGCCTTCTTGGAATTTCCCCAGGGCTCATTCTTTTAAATCTCTTTCCTGTGTCTCTCTTTCAAACACACACCCCTACTGTTTCTCAGTGAGATGTGATAAATTGTTAGTATTGATTGCAAAATGACCTCCACTTCTAAACTCGGGAAGGGGCGGAGACGGCCAAGTTTCAATCTGACTGTTTTTAGCCTGGAGGATTTAGTTGTCAGAAGTTGAAGCTCCTGCTGGAGAGAAGTAATATTAGGCCACAAATTTAGAGGATCTGAAATTGTTCTCTGGGGTGTCATCTGAGTCGAGCGGTGGCGCAGGTGTGGGCTCTTATTTCTGAAGATTGGCCTTTTCTCCCTGGTCAGTAAGATCTTGTGGAAACAGCAAATCCAATGGAACTGCCTTAGATTCCTTAAGCCACATCTCTTGTTCATGTCAAGTCAGTATTAAAAGGGTCAAATGTTGTAAGGTGGTACCAGTCCCATATGGGCAGAGCAGATGCAACATCAGAGGCAAGGAGAGACACATTGTTAGTCCGTGACCTTTGCACCTGCTTTTTTTGGGGGGGGGGTTGCAGAAGTAGGCCGGCCACGCAGTTCTTACTTGCCGTGTGCTTGTTCCCTGCTTTGCATTTGCCCTTAGCACTGGTGTACATTGCAGCCAATAAGAAGGCCGACTTTTTTTTCTTTATTGGCAATTAAGCAGGGAAGTATGGGCTCCCACTTATAGAGACTTTTCCTTCTCTCTTCAAAGAGACTTCAGAGTTAAAATTGCATGCATTAACTTTCAGGAAGATCCTGGGGTTAGCTAAGTTGCTTTAAAAAAAAAAAAAAAAAAAGAAGAAAGAAAAAGAAAAAAAAGTCTTCAACTTCTATGAGAGAAAGCTGGCTTTAAACCGAAAGTGATAGTACTAATTGTCTGGTTTAATGGACTGTCTGAACATCCTCCTTTCCAGCAATTCTCACAGTTGAAGGGCCACAGAGGGTCATTTGTTGGGGAAGGTTGGTACTGACTCAAACAGTAGCTAAACCTAAGACAGTTACTCCCTAGCTGTGTGTTCTGGGTGAATTGTGTCACCTTTTTGGGCCTTTGTGGTGATTTTATTAAATATATAACATATCACCATAGGCCTCCATGTGCCCTCATCTGGGTGCACAAATCATATGAACTTTAGATTACTGTGTATGAGTCCTATGAAATACATCCCACATGAAGCATTAGATACATAGTAGGGTTCAAATGCTGTCACTTTCTGTCCACCTCGGAATTAGCTGGTGTTTATTTTTAGCGTTTTGTATGAGAGAGAAGGTAGATGCTATGAGCTGACAACAGAAGCTGACGACTGGGAATATAGCTTCTTTATTCTCTTTTCTCTTCTGGGGACTGGGCGATACACCCAGCCCTACTTTCTTATTTATTTTGTGTGTATGTGTGTACATGAGCATGCATGTGTGTACATGAGCATGCATGTGTGTACATGAGCATGCATGTGTGTACATGAGCATGCATGTGTGTACATGAGCATGCATGTGTGCTACAGCATGCATGTGTGTACATGAGCATGCGTGTGTGTACATGAGCATGCGTGTGTGTACATGAGCATGCATGTGTGTACAGTCAGAAGACAGCTAGTGGGAGTGGCTTCTGTCCATCTACCAGGTCAGTCCATGGGTTTGAAAATGTCATCAGACTTAAAACTTAGTAGCAGCCACGTTACATGCTAAGTCATCTTAATGGCTTTGAGACATGGCTTTGCTAAGTTGTCCAGGCAGATCTTGAACTTGTGAGCTTCTCTGCCTAGCTTCCTGAGGAGTTGAGGTGACAGGTCTGTGCCACCAGGCCGTATTTAGAGCTCTGCTTCCTGTGGTGGAGTGTTGCCCGCTCTGCTTGCACCTGAGTGGCTTTTGTTTCTGAGAGTATCTAGGGGGAAAATGCTGTTTTGGTAGAGACCTTGGCTCAGCTGACAGCTCTCTGGGATTGAGCATCGCTGTGGGGAAGGCAGGAAGAGTATTATTTTTTTTAACAATGACTGGCCCTATTTCTTGACAGCCCTGAGCTAGGGAGGTCTCATGCACGCATGTGCACGTGTGTCTTGTGCACCAGAAAGGATAGCAGTCTATCAGTCAGCCAGCACTTGCTACTATGGAAGCTGTACCCTCCACCAGGGTCAGCAGTCAGTGATTCCGACTGACCCACCTTCTACACTCACTCACTAGGCCTGTCACATTCAGCTGCACAACTACACCCAATACACATGACAGCTAAGTCCCCCCTCCTCTTTCCCCCCCCAGGGGGCGTCAGGACTCAATGTAGAAACCTGCCTTGTGTATGTAAGACCCTGCATCTCATCCCTAGCTGTGTAAAAGACAAAAAAAAAAAAAAAAAAAAAATTAAATATACCCATCAGCATTCTAGGAACTGGGGATAAAAGGAGACCCTTATGAAACTTAAGTTTTTAGTTCAGGAGGGAAGAGAAACTGTAAGGTAAGGAATAAACAAACGGCTAACAGTGGTAAAAACATTAGAGGGAATGTGTGCTTCAGAATAATGGGGGAGGGACCTAAATGTTCAGGAGCTCGACTTGGGTTGGGTCAGAATCAAGTACAAGTCAGAGGGAAGGGAGGTGTAAAGGCTCTGGGGCAGGAGGGAATGGGTGCATCAGTAGCCTGAAAGCCAGAACGAGAGACACAGGGTCTAAGGGACAGGTTCCCAAGGCTCCACCGTCATGAGAAGAAGTGTGTTCTGTGTTTTGTGATGAGACATGAGACAGTTCAGGTGTTCAAAGGATGCTGTAGGATGTGGAGGCAGCCCTGAGGACAGACAGACAGGTGCTTCAGGGTGCTTTGATCCAATGTGAAGATGGATTAAAGATGTCCAAAGGATAAGTAGCCAACCCAGAATATGTCAGAATGACTGACAAAAATGAATGAGACAGGAACAGGGCGGGTGCACCATTATTACTCTGGACTTTTCCACCTCCCTCCAGTCCATTACCAAAGCTGCTCCATGGATGAGCTGAGCAGAGTAGATTTTCTCTCCCTCTCTTGATGCTGGAATCCGATATTTGTGACCTGGATCTCCCAGCTGTAGCCTGCTGCCTGTGTTTGGTGATGGGGTACAATGTCTCCTTACATAGGCTGGGTTGGTCTTTATGGCCTTGCACCTCCAGCCCTGCTGTCTGTGTATTCGTGAGAGCTAAGAATGATTTCATAGTTTGAGGTGATTCGAAACGGTCAAAAGAATACTTTATAATGTGAATATTATATAAATTTCACACCATGAAAAATCATAAAATTCCAATCTGTGTCTTGAGTTAGTTTTCTTACCCTGTCTGTTCACCTGCTCACCTGTTGCTGTATCACACTGGTTGGCAGAGTCAGCTGGGTACCAGCAGATACTGTCTGCCCACAGAACCAAACACAGTTCATCTCAAGGGATGGGTTCCACCATTCACCAGAAACTAGCAGTTGGCTTTGAAGACCATGTTGTGTTAGTGATTGGTTCAGCAGATGTTTGACAGAGAACATGTGAGTTTTCTGCAGGTTCCTTTTCTGTGTACTGCCTTCTAGTGAAACAAGGGTCTTATGCTCAAGTGCATGGAAAGTATGTGTGCCACACCTACCTGTGTGATCCATTCCCCTCTAGAGCCTCAGGCTTGACCTTGTTCATGTGGGATGAATGAGTTCTTAGAGAAGGCCCCTGTGAGCATAGGCTTTTGGAGCCCTTTCCTGCCTGAGAGCAGCTGGCTCTGCAGCAGCCTGGGCTAGGGTAGGTGGTTCTGGACTTCTGGAAGTTATATGGGGGACTAGCTAAAATATATTTGGGGCTACTGAGATTCCGAGCAGCAGAACCCAGGGACCTGCATGTTAGCTACCTCCCCAGGGGCTGCCTATGATTCACAGGCATAGATATGAATGGTTGTAACAGCTTTTACTATCCATGATACTGACTAGATGCTAAGGTGATCACATTGGTTATTTACAGAGATCCTGTGAACCCTAGTCACAGATGGATAAACTAAGGCACAGAAGACAGTCAATAACAAATGTTTAGGGAAGGTTCACATAGGCCAGATGCCAGGTTGTCTTGGATGTAGCCCCTTAACAATGGCAAGAAGCAAGGGTTAGTGAAAGGTGCACTGCCCTCTGTGTGGTGCACTATGGCCTCTTCCCTCCCTAATGACAAACTTTCCTTGGTGGGTGGGGTGGGGTGCCACTGAGGCTGGCTGCTGCTTCGTGACCTGCTTGGGCCCTGTAATCTGAACCAGTGTTCATTGTCTGGGCTCTCACAAGATGGCCCGTTACCAGGTAGTTCCAGGGCTACACTGGCTGTCTCACATGCCCCCCCACACAGAAGGAGGAGTGACTGAAACCCTGTTCCTCGGCAGCAGTTCTGGCCCTGGGGACTCTCTTATAGACATTTCCTCAGCAGTTACCCAGCTTCCCGTCCTTTCTCTCTCTCCCTTTTTTGGGGAGTGGGGTACTGTTAAGGGGAGAGCCCAGGGCCTGTACATGTTGTGCAAGCATCTCTGCAGATCAGCATCTAGAGGCTGCTTTCCTCCATCCCACAGGGAGATAGTGGAGGAGCTTCTCCAAAGCTGCCCAGCTGGGAGTGGTCAAGTTCAAGCTATGCATTGACCCTGTGCAGGGCTTGTTTTTTAACTGTCTGCTAGAGATGCCACCTGAGTTTACCATCCAAGGGTGAAGCCTTAGATCCCTAGAGAGGCTGACAATGGGGAAGCAGGAAGCCTGTTGTGCTCAGGCAGACTCACTGGCTCTGTCATCCAAGGAAGAGAGCCAGGTGGTGTCGAAAGCTTTCAATCCCAGCACTTGGGAGGCAGAGGCAGACAGATCTCAGTAAGTTGAAGGCTAGCTTGGTTTACAAAGTGAGTTTCCAGACAGCTAAGGCTGTTACACAGAGAAGCCCTGTCTTGGAAAACAAAAACAAAAAAAGCTTAGGAGGGTTGCAGGACCTCCGATGGGAAGAACAGGGTAGGTGTTGAAGTGTTAGAAGTAATTAAGGTCTAGCTGGTGTTCTGAGAGCACCCAGTGTTAGTTTCAGGACTGACTGAGTCAAGTCTGTCACAGACAGGTCAGATGGGTTCTCAGTGCTGAGGTGATGCTGCCGAGTGAGTGCTGCAGCCACTACTTAGCAGTAGCTGGCTCCCAGCCTTCCCCTTGGAGATCTCACTCTAGGTTGCCCTGTGCTAGAGGTCAGCCTGCTGACATGGTGTGGCACAGTGGTGCCAAAGGGTCAGTGCTGAAGAGCCTCCCAATTGGCAGGCTCCCAGCCTGGGTGCTGTGTGATTTAGGGTCACAGCTAGTCACCTCCAGAGCATAGGGCAGGACAAGGACACAGCTAAGGGCTGCAGTTTCATTCTCCAAAGGAATCTCCCATCTCATGCTAGGATAGGCCCAGTTCCAGGAAGGCTTCTGCACGGGCCAGAGACCAGCTACTCCTAGCTCGTAAGCGCCCCACACTCTGAGCCTGCAGATCCAATTCCTGCCTCAGGGCCTGTGAATGACATTCTGCTGTGAGGACTCTCAGATGGCCACCTGCCTGGGGCTCTGAAAGATAGTTTCTCTGTGACTTGCCTTTCCATCTGTGAGCTATCAAGGGCTCAGGGTGCCCAGGGTTTAGACAGGTCTGCCACTTCCCTGCTGTGTGGCCTGGGACCAGCATGTCACCCTCTCTGAGCCTCAGCTCATCCGGCAGTCTCAATCTACTGTGGTGGCTGCAGATCTAAAATGGAGTGTGTGGTGGCTGGTTTTGGTTGTCAGCTTGGCTGATCTGGAATGTCCATGTGCAGCAGGGGGCCTAGGAGATGTCCATTTGAAGGTAGTATATAGAAGCATATGCTATTCCAGAGGCTGGGGCAGAAGGGTCCCAAATTAACAGTTAGCTTGGGTTCCACAGGGAACATCTGTTGGAAAAGACCCAAGTGCTAAGGATATGGCTTAGTGGTAGCATGTTTGTCTAGTCTGTGCAAGGCCCTTAGTCCCATTCCCAGACCAAAAGAAAAAAAGATCTCAGCACTCAGGAAGCAGAGGCAGGTGGACTTCTGTGAGGTCAAGGCCAGTCTGGTCTACAGAGTGAGTCCCAGGACAGTCAGGGCTACATAGTGAGATCCTGTCTCCAAAGGAGAGGTGTTTACTGGGCTCAATGGTGAGAGGGATTACACAGGTGCTCTAGAGGCTGCTGACATTCATTCCCAAGCCTGACCCAAGTGACACTCATACTGTTTGTGCAGAGGAACACAGAGGCACTTGGCAGTCTGGAAAGTTGTCCCAGGCATAGCCTGAGGCACTGGTTCAGGTGGTGGTGGTGGGGGTCGACAAGACACAGTCACAGCTCAGGATGAGGAGAGTGGGGAATCCTGTCTCCGTCCACTCCCAGATCCCCTACAGGGATGGTCCATTCTATCTAGCCAGGGATTTAATCAAGTTAGTGATGAACCCAAAGACATCTATCTCCAGGGAGCTGGGAGCTGGCCCTGTTTTCCTCTGCTGGTAGATTAATTCTTTTTCTTCTTCTTTTGTTTTTTTGTTTCTCTCTCCCCCGCTTTTCTTCTCAAGGAAGAGGAAAACCGCCTTATTTATTATCATTCACAGTTGGCATGGCAACACAGTCCTATGTTACTGAGCTACAGGCAGCCCCACAAGCATCCCAGCCGCCACAAGCCCCGCCCCAGGCCCTGCCCCAGCCACCACCCCCACCAGCACCCCAACCTCCTGCTGCAGCGACCCCCCAGCCCCAGTATGTCACCGAGCTGCAGAGCCCCCAGCCCCAGACGCAGCCTCCAGGCAGCCAGAAGCAGTATGTGGCAGAGCTTACAGCTGCCCCTGCACCCTCACAGCCTGCCACACCTGCCCCGTCCCCTGTGGCTCAGCAGTATATCGTGGTCACCGTCTCTGGTAAGTTCACACCCATATTGTGGCCAGAACTCTTGGAAAATGTCTGGGAGGAGTTTTGGGGAGCTCAGCATTCAGGGCCCCCCCCCCCCGTGGGATTTCGGACATCTTTGGGGAAAGGGGGTCAGGCCAAGCAGAGGAGCTTCTGTATCTTATTGGGATACTCCTGGGTTTATCTGTCTCTAAGTAGCACAATGTCCCCAGAAAAGAGGATGGGATGGTGAAGTTTAGTTTGTACACACCTACAAGAATCAGACTGCCACCATCCCTGGGCCTCTCTGCCTAAGGGTTACTGCTAATACAGGGACCATGTGGCTTTTCTATCTGGGGACATATGAGAGGTGCTTTGAAGGCTGGCCTAGAGGAGTCCTTGACAGAGACTGTTCAGATGGCTGGGATGTGTCCTGTCTCTTCCCTGGAAGAGTAGGACCTGGTGGCCAAGCAAGCAAGTTCCTGTGTCCATAACTACCTTCGTACCACGGAGAAAGGCTAAAGTCTGTCTCATCATGAGAATGGGGAAAAGGCAAGGCCAGAATCAAGAGAAAAACTCACCCTCTGAAGGCCCAGAACCCTAGGTGTGTTTTGTCCCTCTGGGGTGTCACTACAGATGCCCATCCTCTGTCCTTCTCTCCCTTTTCTTTCTTGGGAAGCGGGGGAAGGAGGCAGCTGCTGTACCTACACAAGGCCCAGTGTGATACCTCATCCTTGCCAGTGTACCCTGCACTCTCTTTCTGCCGTGCCCAAGTCTACACTGATCTTAGTAGGAACAGATACCGACCCACTGAGCTGCACTCACAGCCCCTCAGCCATGCCTCAGTCTCTGCAGCAGGTCCTGTAACTCCTACCACACTTGACCCTTTCTACAGACCCCTCCTCAGCTAAGAAGATAAAGAGCATGCTCACCAGGGCCCCGACCTGCTCTCTGTCTACATCTGCACTCTGCTTCTTAGCTTCTTCTAAAGTCAGATGTTCTCAGAATGCTAGCGCTTGCTCATTCCCGCTTCCTCATCCACACCCTGTTTTCGGCCACCTGTGACCGTGCTCTGACAACTCCAGTCAGGGTCCCTTCATCTCCTCATGTCAGGCTCATTGGTCATTCTGGACTCTTGTTATCCTTGACCTCTAGGCAGGACCTGGCACACCGTTCCCCTCCTACTGCAGACCCATCCTGCAGATCTCACTCACTTCTGCTATCTCTGTAATCGGCTCACCTCCCTAACCCAGCCTAGCCCTCTGCCGCCTGTCATCATCTCCAGGTCTTTCCCTCAGAAGCTCCTCCCCCTGCCTCCGTTCCTACTCATCATCTTCACTTTCCTTAAATTATCATCGTGGTGATGTTTTGGAGGACAGGGTATGTCTCTGGATCTCTGTGTAATGACTGGTGGATGCAGAACTGGTCTAGCACAACTAGTTGAGGCCATCTAGCCTAGCATCTCATTGCCCTTGGGTGGCTCACTGCAGGCCCCCTCTGTAGCCAGAGGTATCTCAGTGCAGGGTCTGGAATAGGCACACTGTTTCAGGCCCTAGAGCACCTGCACCCTTCCAATCAGTTTCTCCTAGCTCTTCATGGCACACCGAGGGAGGCCCTGGTTTTAAAGGCCCGGGCCACAGGGTGGCTTTTAGGTTAGACAGACCTAGCTGTGGGGTGAGGAGACAACATGCTGCAGAGGACAAGGCACAGGGAAGGGTTAGGCTGCAGCTCTTGTCTACAGGTCCCTCTGCCAGCTCCCCCTCTGGCTTAGATAGTGGTTTACTGCCTCCTTTCAAGTAGTCCTGGGGATGCCATCCCACTGTTTCAGTTCTGGCAGGACTGAGCCCATCCCTCCAAGGGTCCCTGTTGCCTCCATGAGCTCTGAGGAAGAGGGAAGAGGCTGCTACCTCCGGCTTCTGTGTTGAGGTCTTCCCTTTCCCAGGTTGCCTGTGTGAGCTAGTTCTTTGAGGAAAGGGAAGCTGACAGCAGAGAAGAGGGAAGAGGCTGCTACCTCCAGCTTCTGTGTTGAGGTCTTCCCTCTCCCAGGCTGCCTGTGTGAGCTAGTTCTTTGAGGAAAGCGAAGCTGACAGCAGAGAAGGGGAACAGGGAGTGCCTACACCAGCTCCTGAGCCAAGAGCAATCTGGGCTGACCAGGAACCCGGAGATTCACTGCAGGGGAAGGGCTGCCCCTTGCCTCTGGAAGCCAGACAGCGGAAGTAAGCTGAGACTTCCAGCCTGGGCCTGGTATGCTCTGCCCTAAAGTGGCTTTGGTGACAATGGCAGGGGAGCTCAGGTTTCCCTGGTCAGATGGACAGTACAGATCCGTAATCCCTGCCCTCCCCTGAGAGACCTGTAGAATTTAAGATGGTAGGAGAGGGCTGTGGCTGGGAGGTAATGCTAGATCTTCCCAGAGTGGGCTGGTTAGCTACACAGGCTACGCTGCTTCCCTTCAGCCTAGGTCTTCCAGAGTTCAAGAAGGCTGTGTCCACAAGAGGGAAATGGTGCTGCTTGTCAGCACCTCCAGTGCAGATGGGGAAACTGAGGTCCAGGAAAACATAAGTCTCTGGGAGAGCAGGAGCCTAGAACCTTGCCCTGAACTATCTGTTTTATACCATCCCCAGGAGCAAGCAGAAGAGAGGCAGATAGGTCTGTCTACCTACCCTTGGAGAAGAGGGGCCCGTCTGGTGAAGCTGCCAGATTTCAGCCCCTCTAAACTGAGGGGTGGGCCTGGCAGCGGTAGCACAAGCCTTTACTCCCAACATTCAGGAGGCAGAGGCAGGCCAGTCTCTGTGAGTTCAAGGCCAGCCTGGTCTACAGACTGAGTTCCAGGACAGCCAGGGCTGTTACACACAGAAACCCTACCTTGAAACACAAAAGGGGGCTGGAGAGATGGCTCAGCGGTTAAGAGCCTGACTGTTCTTCTTCTAGAGGACCTGGGTTCAATTCCCAGCATCCACATGGCAGCTAACAACTGCCTGTAATTCCAAGATCTGACACCCTTACACAGTTATACATGCAGGCAAAAACACCAATTCACATAAAATAAAAATAAATATTAAAAAAAGAAAAGAGAACAAAAAAGTTGAGCAGGGAGAGACAGGTTCCTAGAGGAAGTAGTGACCACATGGAGGACATACCTGATTCAAACAGGAAATTAGCTCTGTCTCCTAACTCTAGCTTTCAGGGTCCTCCCTGCTTATGTACATGCCCAGAAGAGAAATGACCAACACAGCTGTCCCTAGACTCCATATTTTCTCTTACTTTCCTCCCAGCTCCCCTTTCAGAATATCACTAGGAAGCCCTTGGCCCAGTCACCCTCCTGGTGTTGATGGGTAGGGAAGAGCCTGGGGCCTTCAGGGCCACCCCAAGGCAGGTGGTGGTGACAGGCAGGGTGCCTGATTGGGGAGCAGATTCCCAGGTGTGCAGCTCTGGGAGTCTGGCTCAAGGACCAGCTTCTGGTGGTTAGGGCTGATGCCCTTGTGTGGCTTCCCACCCTGAGCAACAGCAGTAATCCACTGATGTCAGTTCAGCACCCATCCTTGGGCCAGGCCTGACTCCCTGTATTCCAGATAAACCAGGTATGTGGGAACAGTAAGGGACCTATGACTAAGCCAGCTTGGATTTTCCTCAGAGTGGCTGAAGGAGAGGGCCTTCTCAGGGGATCAGAGAAGCCTAAAGTAGTTTTGAGGGGCAATTCCAACAAACTCTAATTATTATTGCTTAGAATTGGTGAAGCTACCCAAGTTGGCCTGGGAAAAGCCACAGGAAATCTCTCCTGACAACTTTCCCACATCTGGCACATACTCAGATGCTCTTAGGCAGACTGGGCCAGTCTCCTGCCCTCGCCAGGCCCCTTTCCTGTGTCCCTTTTGGAGAATGAGCCTTATTTTAGAAACCTCAACCTTGAAGTGTCTTTGAGGACCCCAGCTTCCAGAGCCAGTCTGTGTGATCCTGCCTTGTAAGACCCCCAACTTGGGATTGATGTGTGGAGTTGAGCAATGGGGCATATGAGGAGCTGGGTGATGCCAGGTCTGTGCCACCTACAAATGAGTGAGAAAGGCAAGTGTTGGCTCCAAGGGCCAGAGCCCTCTGGAGTAGCAGCTGGTACATCAGAGACAGACAGCATCAGTGTCCACAGCCATGCCTTTCCTAACTCCTTTGTTGCTTTGTAACCTTTTAGCCCTGTAGGACTCTGGACTCTACCCCTTACCACTGCCAGATCCCAGGAAGGTGGGTCTGGGACCGTGGTTTCTTTAGGCTGTGCTGGAAACTGAGAACAAGTATATGGACACCCTCACCTGGCCTTGGTTCCTCAGCTGCCAAGGAACAAGCTAGGCTACGTGTAAGGGATGGGCCAGGTGATATCCCAGCTTGGACAAGAATCTCCTAGCCAGTGTGTCTTAGGGGCACTGTCCCTGTCCACTTCCCTGCTGCTCCATGAATCACTTAGCAATATGTGTATGAAATATGACCTGCCTCTGACTGATAGCATCCTTGGGTACCAGCTTTCCTCTTGTCCTGGCCCCAGCCCCCTCGGAGCCTGCATAAAGCAGATTGTTTATCTAAGAGGACATGAAGGAGTTCTGAGCTCATGGCAGGGATTAGTTCCCCAAGGTTGCAGGTATAAGGCCACCTGCAGACTCTGCTGCTCCCATAGTGCTGGACAGCAGGGTTGGGAGCAGGCAGGATCACCATGTTCTATGATCGTCTCTTCTTGGCTGCCTGCCAACGTAAGTACCTGTGTTTCAGGCTTGGAGCCCCTTGCTGCCTCCCCTCCACTCAGGTAGGGAAGGAAGGCTCAGGTGCACTTTTGACCACCTTGGTGTCTCCTGAGCTGTCAGGACTTGAGCCAGGGGGATAGGGTCTGTCTACTGCCTGTCCATATCCATAGTTCTGTGTTTGTGGGAAGCAGACTACTCAGACATATAACTGTAGAACAAAGAAAATCGGGGCTAATTCCAGAGATCCTGGGTCCTCTGGGTGTTCATCTCATCCTGCCATGTACTTCTGATGGATGCTAGAAAAGGCCAGGTCCCATTTAGGGTAGACTATAGGCTGCATTGTCTTCTGCTCATGCACTCACGCTTGGAGTAGAGAGGCAGGGGCTCAGGCAGGACTGACCTACCAACCTTTTCCCACAGAAGGTGCCATGCGGGCTAGTGAGACTGTATCAGAGGCCAGCCCCAGTTCCACGGCAAGCCAGACTGCTGTCCCCACCCAGGTGGTACAGCAGGTGCAGGGTAGCCAGCAGGTAGGACATGGCCTTTGCTGCAGGGGTGGGGGGGAGCGGCTCCCCACCTTCCCACCACAAACATCTGTTTACCTGTCTTATCAGAATATGGCAGCAGCCACCCTCTTCGTCAGCAGTCCTATTCATCTCCTTTCTTCTGCTTCCACAGCGGTTGCTGGTCCAGGCAAGTGTGCAGGCCAAGCCAGGCCACATGTCACCCCTACAGCTTACCAACATCCAGGTGCCACAGCAGGTAGGCTCCTACTCCAGCCTCCCTTTCCCTGATGTCTGCCTGCCTGGCTCCGTACATGAACCTCAGCCACAGGCTTCCCCAGCTCCTGGTTTGGGGCAGTAGCCTCTACAGACAAGATCAAATACCCCAGGGACTCACTGTATTTGTGCTGAGGACTGGGGAGGATTGACAGCCTGTCACCTGTGGATCCAGCCCCAGCAGCTCGGTGGAGTCCAAGAAGGCCATAGTCTAGTGCTGAGGCCCTTGACCATTTCTAGTTTGTCCACTCGTATTTGACTGTGCTGAAATGCTGGGGCTGGAACCCAGCACTGGGGTCTATCAAACAGATGCTGTGCTGCTAAGCCACACCACAGCCCAGTACTAGAAGACTGTAAGGACAAAATTATGTTCTGGGGGGAGGGGTGTTTTGAGATAGGGTCTCATGTGGCCTGGAACTCTGTATGTGGTGGAGTATGACCTTGAACTCCTGATCCTAGGATTGCAGACATGCACCCCACCCTGGACCCTAGAACACATTCCACATGCCTTTTGAGCCAGGACCCAACTCTGGCTTTGTTACTTGGTTTTAGGGATCAACAAGCCCTTATCAATCTTGAGCCTGGGTGTCACCTGCTATAGAGTAGAGCCATAGTTGTACTGTGTTGGGATGTGGGGCAGTTCCTGAGCTGACAGGCATGGAGTGTCTAGAATGTTCCTAATGAGGTTGCTGGGGACTAGAATGTGGCTCAGTGATGGCATGTGCAGGTTTCATCCTTAGAACAGGAAAAACAACCAAAAGCTTGGCTATGGCTGGTGATGCTGGTGACCATCTTCTTCTTCTCCTGACTCCAGGCTCTCCCCACACAGCACCTGGTGGTGCAGAGCACAACGCCGGGCACGAAGGGTGGCCAGGTCTCCCTGACAGTGCACTCTGCCCCCGAGGTAGGCGGGGCCCCATTGACGTCTTTCCATCTTCTTCCCTGTACTGGCCATGTATCCCATATTTACCAGATAGCATATTTGCCCCCACTATCTATTTTTGAGACAGGATCTCACAGAGTCATTCAGGCTAATACCAAACTCCTATGTACAGCAGGCTGACCCCTACTTTTGATTCCCCTGTCTTAGTCCTGAGTGCTGGGTTGCAGGTGTGTGGACCACTATGCCTGGCCTCGCTTGCAGCTCCTGAGTCCTAGCAGCCCTGCTCCATGGACCCTGGGTGGGGTTATCTAGCCAATGCCTGGCCTGGAAGCTTGAGCTTGAGGTGAGAGAGTATAATGATATTAATCACAGGTGACTGATAAAGATTATTTATTTATTAAAGGGTTCAAAAGAGGCTACAGGCTGGAGGCAGAGGCAGGTAGATCTCTGTGAGATTGAGCCCAGCCTGGTCTACACAGTGAGTTCCAGGACAGCCTGATCTCTCTAAAA
Source organism: Sigmodon hispidus (assembly GCA_004025045.1). Taxonomy (NCBI): domain Eukaryota; kingdom Metazoa; phylum Chordata; class Mammalia; order Rodentia; family Cricetidae; genus Sigmodon; species Sigmodon hispidus. Next base: position 271,946 of record PVIH01000641.1, read on the forward strand.
CAAAAACTTAAAAAAGAATACAGGGCTAGATGCCAGGCTTAGCTGAGTCTGTATGGGAAGGTCTCCTGGCCTTGCAGCCCAGTCTTCAGTGTACAACAGAACTAATGGCTCTGGAGGTGTTGCTACATGCCTGCAGAGAGGAGGGTTTCATATGTGATGCTAACAGGTTTTATAGCAAGACCCTGTCTCAGAAAGAGCTGGTGAAATCACCATTCATCTGCTCCCTCTTATCACAGTTGAAGTCCATCCTAGTGCAGCATGTCCCAGAACAAACACAAGCCCACCCACCTGTGTGGCCCTGGGAAACCTTCCTGTCCATTTCCACTGGGAAATGGGGATTGGAAGCACCCACTGCAGCAAGTGGTGGGGCAGCAGAAGGTGAAGGTAGATGTCACTTCTGTTATTACTGTATTGAAGGAAAGCCTGATGGGGAGAAGGAGCTGGGCCCTGGGGCCAGACCAGCTCCCAGCCTATTCCTCCTCTCCTTTGCTTCAGTCCTTCTCATTGTCAAAGCCACAAGTGGCCTCTGAGCCTCGTGGGAGGATTGGACCGTGCTGCTCCTCCCTGCACAGCAGTGCTTATGGCTGCGTGGGATATTCCACCCTCTCTAAAGAGTCCTTCTCAGGCTGCTTTGTTAGGGCCCAGGTGTCTAACAGGCTGGCCCTGACACTGTCTCTATTTGTTTTCTTGTAGAGGTCACCAGTGCAGGCCAACAGCACCACCAGCAAGACAGCTGGGGCTCCTGCAGGCACTGTCCAGCAACTGCAGGTCCACAGCGTCCAGCAGAGTGTCCCTGTCACCCAAGAGGTGCCTGGCCAGGGCGGGCAGTAGCTAGGGCCAGGGGTATGGGCCCAGTAACCACCTATGTCTGTGTCCCTGGCCGTTAGAGCCAAGCAGATGGGGTCCTCCAGCTCCAGCCTGCCATGTGGGCATCTGACAAGAGCCCTGGCTTCTGTCTAGATTCAGTGTCCCTGGTGGTGACATTCTGGCTTTGGGAACTCTTGTTGGTAGACTGGGGAGATGGCTCAGTGGGTGAAGGACACTTGCCACCAAGCCTGATGAGCTGAATTCCATCTCTGACCCTGCATGACAGGGCAGCCAATTCCTACAAGTTGACCTCTGACTTCTACACACATGCAACACACACAAGGAAAAAGAAAGAAAGGAAACCCACCTTGGGATGGCTGAAGAGTTCTGGGTGGAGCACTCACCCATCATGCCGAGGCCCTAGGTTCCATCTTGGTTCTACAAAACCAAAAAGCAAGAACACACACTGGCCTTTTTAGGCCAGTTTACTGGGGAGGGGAGGAACCAAGGCCAAGTACTTGCTTATTCCTGAGGTGTCAGGGCAAGGCCTTAGGTTTTTATTTTTTTAAAAAAATGTGTATGGGTGTTTTGTTTACATGTTATGTCTGTGTACCATGTGTCCTGGGCTCTTGAGAAGAACAGCCAGTTCTCTTAACCACTGAGCCATCTCTCAAGTCTGCCATCCTTAGGATGTGCCCAACCTTCCAGAGGAGGCCAGATTGCCCAGTGCCAGCCACAGTGGCCCGAGCCGACCAAGAGACAAGAATGGTCTTGTATGTTCTCGTTAACTGCTTCACTTCTGGGGCTCTTGTCCTTTCCAAAAACAAGATGAGACAGGTCTTGTGTGTCCTCATAGCCCTAGCTACTTGAGAGGCTAAGGACAGGAGATCTCAACTTCAAGGCCAGGTGAGCAATGTAGTCAGACCCTGATTCAGGACAGAAATCGAAAAAGAGTACTGGGGATATAGCTTAATGATAGAGAGTTTACCTAGCATGCATAAGGCCCCAAGCTCCCCAGTACCAGGCTGGAATTATCTCAAATAAGTCAACGCCATAGACAGACTCTTCCCTGGAGGAAACAGAAACCACTCAATCCAAGGGATTCAGATTCTCCCCTTCTTGGGCTAGAATCACTCTGAACTTCTTCCAGATAGCCAAGAGTTGGCCAGTAGGGAACCTGGAAAGCCTGTGTTGCTGGACCTCACATGAAGAGGCTACCCTCAGCCTGGGGAAATGGCAAGCTTTTCCCTAGAGGGCTAGTCTGAGGTTCCCAAGCATGCATGAGACTTGCTGCCTTGGTTGCCATGGTTACCATAGTCAGCCTTGCCTCTTCTTTCCCAGAGGTCAGTAGTCCAGGCCACTCCACAGACTAAAGCTGGCCCCGTGCAGCAGCTGGCCGTGCAGGGACTGCAGACAGTTCACGTTGCTCAAGAGGTGTGTGTCTTCTCTGTATGTCAAGAGCAATCAGACTGGGCCTAGGCTGTGGCTGTGGGTACAGGGACCAAATCCCGAGGGAGGAATGGAGCCATCTGGGGCCTCAGAAGGACCGAGACAATGGGAGCCCTCGAGGTTTGAAGGCCTGCACAGGTCAGGCTTCGCTCTGGCCCTGGGCAGCTGACTCCATCCTGAATCCTTCCCCATCCCAGCACCTGACTGTTCAGGACAGGGGTCTTACTAAGAGAGGTCTGAATTTGAATCCTGCTTCTTTCTGATAATGCCCAGTCCATTCCTACCTTCCCTAACAAGACATCAGGTGGGGAATCTTCATCCGGGTGGCACAGCCCGGTGACCCCCCAGTGTCTCTGTTTGTCCTCCAGAGCTCAGGCAGTCAGTTTCCCGCTAGGAAGGCAGAGCAGCGAGAACCCCGGCCCGCGCCGCCGCCGGAGCCGCCGCCCCGGCCTCCCGGGCCTGGGCCAGCGTGCTGCGGCGAGGCCTCGCAGCTAGGCAGCCTTGAGCAGCCGCCCCGTTACGAACCGGGCGTGGAGCAGTGGGTGGAGCTGGTGGGCATGCTGCCCCCACACCTGCTCCTGCCGCAGCAGAGGGTGGTCTTCGAGCCACTGCCGGGGCTCTCGGCCGGTGCCAGCCCCGACCTGAGGGTCAGGATCCACAGCATACCCCAGGTGCTAGTGTTCGGCACTGCCCTCAAAGTAGGTGGTGGTGGACGCCCGGCGGGGGGGGAGGGGGGGGCGGCGGGCGGGGCGGGGCGTCCCGTCCTCCGGGCCGCTTCTGCCCCGCCTCCAAGCCAAGTCCAGGGCCCAGGCTCCGCCCCCACAGTCCAGAGAGGGAGGGGTGAGCCGTCCGTGACTTGCCCCCCAAAGTGCGGTCAGTCATTCCAGGTTCTGCCGCAGAAACTAAGACCCAGACTGTGCCCCTCCAAACCAGAGTTGAGGGTGGAGGTGGGCTATCCAGTGTCCGTCCCTAAGGTGCTGTCAGTCATTTCAGATTCTATCCCATGATCTGACCCCTCTCCAGGCCACACCCTGAACATTGTACTGGGGAAACTTTCAGGCTTCCAGAAGGCCCTCAGACCCAGTTTTTAATTACAAACCAGGTACACACGTGCCTGTGTTTTCCACCTTCCAGCCCATTGTAGATTCCTGTCTGATGTCCCTTCCCTTGCCCATCAGCATCTGTAACCTCTTTGTTCCCAACCAAAACAGAGACACTCAACACCTCCTATTTCTCAACCACAGCTGAAGCCAGGGCCCTAAGCCTTCCATCTTCAGTCTCCAACCTCTGGCCCATGTTCAGGGAACCCTGATGTGCATCCTCTCCGCTGGGGATTTTTCTGGCTGTCAGGGAGATGGGTTGTGGCCAGCCCTGACCCATGACCCTGCTCTTCCTCCTGTTTTAGGTCCAGCAGCTCCAGCAGGTCCCACATGTGTACTCCAGCCAGGTGCAGTATGTGGAGGGTGGTGACGCCAGCTACACAGCCAGCGCCATGTAAGTGGGCAGAATGATGGAGGGAGGGCTTCGATCTGTCTACAGCAGTGGGCCACAGTTCTAGCTTAAGCCTCATCTCCATGGGAACATCCCCGGGGCAGCCAGTAGCTACCAGGTATATAGGCTGTGGGCAGCAGAATGGACACTGGCCGGTTAGGAAGGTACCTCCACTAATTAGGGACTGTGTAGTTAGATGGATTTGGGAGGGAAAAGGGAAAGAAAGAAACATACATGTAAGTATACATATGATATGTAGAGATATATATATATAACATATATACATACATTACAACATAACTTTTCTTTTTTTGCTTGGCGATGGTGGCACATGCCTTTAATCTCAGCACTCAGGAGGCAGAGACAGGCAGATCTTGTCGACCTCTGCCTTCTGAGTGCTGAGATTAAAGGCATGTGCCACCGCTGCCTGTCTAAATTTGTCTATATTAATCAGGAAAAAGCAGTTCTTCAGTTCTCAAATCTGATCCTTAATGCCCCAGACTACCCTGTTTTCCTGCTACTACCCAGAAATGCTCTGAGCCTAAAATTATCCTGTTTCAGCAGCACTGGAGAGGCAGGAAGACTTTTTTGTTACGTTGACTTATTTATGTGTATGGGGAGGGACGTGTGTATACTTCAGTGCCATATGGAGATCAGAGAACAGCTTGAAGGAGTCCGTTTATTTGCCTTGGTGTTTGCCTGGAACCGGAACTACAGACAGTTGTTAGCTGCCATGTGGGTGCTGGGAATCGAACCCGGGTCCTCTGGAAGAGCAGACGGTGCTCTTAACCACTGAGCCATCTCTCCAGCTCCCAGGAGTCCGTTTTCTATCTTCATCCCATGGATCCTAGGAATCAAATTCACTTCCTCGGCCTTGGTAGCAAGCCCCCTACCTCCTGAGCCATCTTGTTGGTTCCCAGGAAGATCTTGAGTTGAAGGCTAGTTACACAGTTAGGTCCTGTCTCAAAAGAGCCAAAAAAAGGGAGGGCGGAATAGGGGAAAGAAATGATCCATTTCCTTTTTCAAAAACACAGGCTGAATATTGTCTCCAAATGTTCCTTGGAGGCTGGGGAGATGGCTCAGTTAGCAAATTGCTTGCTTACTAAACATGAAAACCTGAGGTCAGATCTCTAATACCTCCATAAAGCATGGTACCATGTACCTGTAACTCCAGAGCCATCTTATTGGCCCACACTTGTATGTGTATGGGGGTGCATGCACCATGTGGTAAGCTTAGTGCTGTTTGCTCTGTAGACTTTGGGGATCACACCTAGGTCTTCAGGCTTGTTGGCAAGCATGCACACACACACCGCCCACTGAGCCATTTGACTGGCTCAAGTTTTCAAGTCTTAATCACTGACACATTGAGAGGTGGCTCTGCCTGTCTCCTCTCCACAGGGCCCTCATCTGCACTTAGGGTGCTCTTCTCCTACCATTCCAGCCTCTTGTCTCTGGTTGTCCAATTTAGGACTTCAAGGCAGTCATCTTCATTCTCCTTCCCTGCCCTAGCCCTCTGTAGTTTGCAGTCTCCAGAGCTGGCCTGGATGTTAGGGGGTGTCTTGCTACAGTGGCCCGGATGTTAGGGTGTCTTGCTACAGTGGGCCCGGATGTTAGGGTGTCTTGCTACAGTTGCACTGCAGCTTGTGTTAATAGGCAGTCACTCAGTACAAGTTCTGGGTTGAAGGCTCCTTGCCAAGAAGAGGCAGACAGCACAGGCACTCCCCTGCCTGCCTTACGGTCTTTCTTATTTATTTGTTTGTTTGTTTGTTTATTATGTATACAGTGTTTTGCAAACTTGTATCCCTGTCCACCAGAAGAGGGCACCAGATGTCATTACAAATGGTTGGAAACCACCTTGTGGTTGCTGGGAATTGAACTCAGGACCTCAGGAAGAGCAGCCAGTGCTCTAAACCTCTGAGCTATCCCTGCCCTAAAGTCTTATATGCATTATTATCCCTTCTGGGTTTTCCTTCCCTGGACCTAGAGCTTATTTGTTGTTGTTGCAAAGGGAAGTGTGTATTATACTTTGCATTCTTGGCCCCAGTCTATTTTTTTTGCACTTCTACAGTAAGGAAAGTGAATCATCCTGTACCAGAGTGCTACATAGTTCAATGAGAGTTATCTACAAAGGACCAGTAAAATGGTTCAGTGAGTGCTTGCTGCCAAGCCTGACAACCTGAGTTCACAATCTCCAGGCCCACACAGTGGAAGGAGAAATCCAACTCCCACAAGTTGTCCTCTGGCTCGCACACGTGGTGGTACATGGGTGCCCATCAGTGCTTAGGCCATCCCCAGTCCCTTGTGTGTGAAGATGGGCTACACTGGTATTCTCCTGGAACCCCTGCTTCCTTGTGCAAAACTCACTGATGATGGCCTCCTTCCTGTGTGCTTCTTGGCAGCCGCTCTAGCACCTATCCCTACCCTGATACATCGATCTACACACAGCCACCAGGCACCAGCTACTATGAGGCTTCAGGCACAGCTGCCCAGGTCAGCACACCGGTTACTTCCCAGACTGTGGCCAGCAGCAGCTCAGTTTCCATGTATGTGTCTGGCAGCCCGATTGTCGCCAGCTCCTCCAGCAGTGAGGCTGGGGCCAGCAACAGCAGCGTGGGTGCAGGGGGCAGCGGGGGAGGTGGCGGCGGTGGCAGCAGTGGCGGTGGCAGCAACAGTGGAGCAGGCACCTACGTGATCCAAGGCGGCTACATGCTGGGCAACGCCAGCCAGTCCTACTCTCACACCACCCGTGCCTCACCAGCCACAGTAAGTGCTCTGGCCCTGTTCAGAGGGCATGGGAGGGTTAGTGTAGGACTGGCTATCATCAGGGCCTCACCAGCCACAGTAAGTGCTCCAGCCCTGTTCAGAGGGCATGGGAGGCCACAGGGTGGGACTTGGCTATCATCAGGGTCTTAGAAATTTGACCCAAGGCAAAGGTCAGTGGTCCATGTTCTATGCAGTGTAACCTTAGGTGTCTCTCAGTTGCTATGTGACACTCTGGGGACAGTTGCAGAAATGTCCTTAATAGGAACTGGTGATGGCTAGATAGGAAGTGAGAGATGTGGGCTCCCAGAGTCAGTGTTGGTGGTGCTGAACTCCAGCTGCAGTCACATCCATTATCAGTAGAGACTGTGGGTCGGGTCAGAACCCCTCTTCTCCCCCCCCCCCACTGTACCCTGGCTGCAGACTTCACTCGTTTATTTAGTCTGTTTAAACAAATGCTGCTGTGAATCATGTGATGTCACAACTCCGTGGGTCCTCAGGTGCTGCTTAAAAACACACATGCCTTTAATCCCAGGACTCAGGAGGCAGAGGCAAATCTCTTAAGTTTGAGGCCAGTCTGGTTTAGAGATCGAGTTCCCTGATGGTCAGAGCTACATACAAAAAAATCCTTATCTTGGAAAACCAAACCAACCAAATAAACAAAAACCACACATGCTAGTAGTTTTGCTAGAGTAGGGACTGGTGAGGAAATGCAGGTTCTTCCTGCCTGAAGCAAACGTTTCTTGCCCGGGTTGCTGTTGAGCCCGATGGCTAAGGTCACTGAGAAACTATGTTGTATGTTTTTTGGTTTTGTTTTCTTTTCCAGTTACTTATTTTGAAAGAATTATAGATTATAGGTATAAAATTATAAATTTACAGGAAGCTATATAAATGGTACCACACACTGATTGGGTGTCATATGCCCCACATCCCAGCACTGGGGAGTCAGAAGCAAAGTAATTACAAGTGTGAAGTTTACGTAGTTCTAAGCTAGCCAGGAGTGCAATATATGCATAGCATGATTTTTTCAGTAGACACACACAGGTTCTGAGATGGTAAAGGCGCTTGCCACTAAACCCAAGTTCAGTTCATGGGACTGACATGGTAGGAGAGAACCTGCTCCTCTGACCTTCACATGCATACCCTCCTCACACAAAATAAATAAAGGAATGTAACAAGACTAATTAACAGAAGCGGGGGCTGGAGAGATGGCTCAGCGGTTAGGAACACTGACTGTTCTTCTGGAGAACCTGAGTTCAGTTCCCAGCATCCACATGGCAGCTAACAACTATCTGCAGTTCCAAGATCTGACATCTTTACACAGTTATACATGCAGGCAAAACACCAGTTCACATAAAATGAAAATAAATATTTTAAAAAAAGAGGCTAAGGATATAGCCAGCTAATGAACTGCTGGCTATGAAAGCAAGAGGTTCTGAGTTTGAACCTCCACAAGTTTATAGACCCAGTGCTATGGGGGGCAGACACAGGGAAGTACTGGGGTTCACTTGCAACAGGCCAGACTACCTGCTCCAGGTTCAGTGAGAGATACTTCCTTAAAAAACAAGGTGGAGATGGAGTGGGGCTGGAGAGATGACCCAGTGCTTAGAAACTCTGACTGCTCTTCTGGAGGACCCAGGTTCATTTCCCAGCACTCATGTCTGTAACTCCAATCCCTCTTCTGGACCCTGTGGGGACCAGGCATGTATGTATGGTACACATAAATACATGTAGACAAAACACTCCTACACATAAAAACAAAAACAGCTGAGAAAGACATCAGCTGTCAGCCTTTGGTCTGTACACACATGCCCCTGCCCCACACCTGTTCCTTGTGAGTGTCCTTTCTCATGAACACTTAAACACACATAAACAAAAACAGCTGTAATGAAAAGGTACTGACAAAGACATGTGCATCTCCTCCTCGGCTTCCCTGCTCAGCCCCACTTCCCTGACGGCCAATCCAAAAATCTTGATTTGCAACCAGGGGTAGTTTCTATCTGTTGTCTTTGAGACAGATCTCTCTTTGTAGTCCAGGAGGCCCTGAATTTGTGATCCTTCTGCCTCAGTTTCCCCAGTGTTGGGAGTTTAGGTGTGTACCACTATGTCATCAGGTTTGCTCCATGTGACTCTACATGTGGAGAGATACCTGCCCCAGTCAAGATACAGAAACAAGGCAGCAAAGGCTGGCCTGGCTTGTGTGAGGTCCTGGGTTTCATGGAGAGCACGGAAGGAAAAATGCAGAGCTGTTTTATCCTCAGAGGTCTTGCCTCTTAATATTTACCCTCCTACCTCCCTTTCAATATCTTGAGCCCCCTCAGGAACCATGAATCTGTTACCCATCTCCATATGTCTCTTCTAGATGGACTCTTACCCTGTGACCTTGGAGGTTCACTTCCATCCCTCATATATTAACAACTTTGTCTTTAAGTAACTGCAGGTTATTAGTGGCAAGTGCTGTTCTAGAAACTTTGAAAGGCTATAGTTCCCAAGAATACTGTGCAGGATATGTGCCTTACAGCTGGCCAGGGTGGCCGTCAGAACCACACTGGAAAGCAGTTGTAGAGCATGCACCCACAAAGTCCCAAAGGATGTCAAGGGGTGTCAGCACTGCCCTGTCCTTTGTGTGCTCCAGGTCCAGTGGCTCCTGGACAATTATGAGACCGCTGAAGGTGTGAGCCTGCCTCGGAGCACCCTCTACTGCCATTACCTGCTGCACTGCCAGGAGCAGAAGCTGGAGCCAGTTAATGCAGCCTCTTTTGGCAAGCTCATCCGCTCGGTATTCATGGGTCTGCGCACCCGCCGCCTGGGCACCAGGTTTGCGCCGCCCCCTCCCCTCAGCTGCCTTGGGCCCCAAGGGCATGTCATCTGCTCTCTGCCCATAGGACCCACCTCTTGAACTATAGGGCAAGAACCCTCTCGCTCCTGCTCCCTCCCATCAGCCCGACTTCCTGGACCTAGCTCTGGGACATGGGTCCAGCTGTGCCTTGCCTTTCCCTCTCCTTACTCCGCCCTCCTTCGGTCCCTGCCCATCTTTTTCAGTTAGTAGCGCAGGCAATCATTGCATGCATGCATTCATTCATACTATCTTTGGGTGATACAATGGATCTCTGTCTCAGTTTTGTCAAGCTATCAGGAACATCCTTCATAGAGTAGAGATAAAGTAGGATGACATGCTCAGAATGAGCACCTCATATGCCCTTATGACCACAGTCAAGTGTTTACCTGACAGCAGAGTTGGTGGCAGTGACTCATACTGCCCTGTCCTCACTCCTGGCACCTGATGCCCTTTCCTTCAGCTCAGCTGGGTAGCTTTCTCTGTCCAGGCCCCTAAATGACAGGAAATCTATGTGAGACCACCAGTATTCTGCCCAGATGGTAAAGCGCCTCACCCTTTCTCCCCAGGGGCAACTCTAAGTACCATTATTATGGTCTGCGGATCAAAGCCAGCTCACCTCTGCTGCGGCTGATGGAGGATCAGCAGCACATGGCCATGCGAGGCCAGCCCTTCTCCCAGAAACAGAGGTAGGAGCCTCCTGCTCTGGGACTGAGCAGGGACTGTAGAGCTGGCTGTACTTGACCATGCCCTAGACAACTCTCATCAACCTGCCCATCCCCCACCAAGCAGCTTGTCCCTTCCAGGTGACCCATCACCACCCAACCATTTTCCATCAATCCTCATCTGCTACCCATCCCCCAGCCCAGTTCATCCCTCCAAGAACCTAGTCCCTACACAGCTGGGCTACCCCAACCACCAAGTGGCTTATCCCCCCTCACCCCAGCTGGCCCATCTCCCCACCAGCCACCCCACTACCCCTTCCCCTCCAGGCTCAAGCCCATCCAGAAGATGGAGGGCGTGGCCAACGGTGTTGCCGTGGGGCAGCAGAGCACAGGGCTGTCAGACATCAGCGCCCAGGTGCAGCAGTACCAGCAGTTCCTGGGTGAGAGCCGATGGGCAGGGCAGTGCAGCCTGCCCCTGGGGACTCAAGAGGGCCCATAGGGGGAGTCTAGTAGACATTCAGGCTTGCTTGCCTTCTCTGTCTTTCTGGGATTGTTCTATCCCCAGAAACCTTCTCTAAGATTTCCAACTCCATCTTGGGGAGGGTGGTTTAGACAGGGTTTCACTGTATAGTCCTGGCTAGTCTGGATCTCACTATATAGACCATGCTGGCCTCCAGCTCACAGAGATCCACTTGCCTCTACTTCTTAAGAGCTGGGATTAAAGTTGCGCACCACTGTGCCTAGCCCACCCTGTACTTTGGAGGCCAGGTCTCACTTTATAATCAGGGCTGACCTGGAATTCATTAGCCTTCTGCCTCGGCCTCCACAGTGCTGAGATCCCAGGGTGTGCACCATCTCACTCCTTTCAGTAGCCAGTGTTTCTGTGTTTGTGTACCCAGTGAAGCCTGGTAATGCTGAATCCCACACCAACAGGTAATGCCTTGGATGGTCAAACAGTGGTCCACTAACATGACAGGGGAGCCCATCCCTGTTGACCTGCAACTCTGTGTCCATGTGACTAGGATTAGTATGTGAGAGGGCAAATGTGCACCCAGGGTATGTGTTCAGTTTCTGTATACACTAAAGATGCACAGTGGGAGGAAACAAGGCTGATTGATGGTGACACTGACAACTGCTACAACAGTCTCATGGCCACACAGTGACACTGGCTGGGATGTGGAGGAAGATGTGGGAGATCACAGAGTCAAGTATGGCCCTGCCTACCCAAGCTAACCCTGAACAGCATCCCTGTGGTACTAATAGGGCCTTTAGACACCTACTCTCTTGGCAGGGAGGCTGCCTGAACCAAGTGTCTAAGGGCCAGTCAGAACAAGTAGCTTACCCTGCTTGAGCCTCATCATTCACTGCATACATGGGGATCAATATCTTGGGAAGATGATAGGTGACTAGGACCCTGAGGCAGTGAGAGAGGTAGGCAGGTGGACACAGCCTCATGGTTCCCCTATTCCTAGATGCCTCCAGGAGTCTCCCTGATTTTGTTGAGCTGGACCTCCAGGGCAAAGTGCTGCCTGAGGGTGTCGGCCCCGGAGATGTGAAGGCCTTCCAGGTTCTGTACCGGGAACACTGTGAGGTAGGACAGTCAGATGGTGAGTGAGTGGGTAGGTGGGCCAGCCTCAAATGCAGCTGCCTTCTGCCTTGGGCAGGGAGCCCCATGCCGGCCCTGCCCCATTCCCCATTGTGAAGTCCTGTCCCTGCAGGCCATTGTGGATGTCATGGTAAATCTCCAGTTCACACTGGTAGAAACGCTGTGGAAGACCTTCTGGAGATATAACCTTAGCCAGCCTAATGAGGCACCACCCCTGGCCGTGTGAGTTCCCAGGACTTGGAAGGGAAACCCCTGAATGTATTGGTCACACATGCCCCTTGACTTGGACATGGGGTGTGTTCCCACAGGCATGACGAGGCAGAGAAGCGGCTGCCCAGGGCCAGTCTGGTGCTCCTCTCCAAGTTCCAGCCTGTGCTGCAGTGGACCAAGCACTGTGACAATGTGCTATACCAGGGCCTTGTGGAAATCCTCATCCCTGATGTGCTGCGGCCCATCCCCAGTGAGTGTACTGACGGTGCCTCTGCCCAGAAGGTGCCCCTGCCTACCCTAACCAGCATCCCCATCCTCCACAGGTGCCTTGACCCAAGCAATCCGGAACTTTGCCAAGAGCCTGGAGAGTTGGCTCACCCATGCAATGGTGAACATCCCAGAGGAGATGCTTCGGGTGAAGGTGAGTGAGGGTTGGACTGGGCAGCCAGGCTACAGCATTGTGGGGAAGGTTTGTCTGCTTACCTGCTGTGTGCCTGTGAAGACTGTTTCCCTTCAAGGGCCCCAGACCTTGTCTTATACTATACACCTTCTGGACCCATTCCTCAAAGACTTCCAGGCACTTAAAACATTATTAATCAATTAATTTATTGAGGCAGAGTCTTACTGTATGTATTCTTAGCTGGCCAAGAACTCTCTTTGTAGACCAGGCTGGCCTCAAAGAGATTCACCTGCCTCAGCCTCCGGAGTCCTGGAATTGAAGGTGTGTGCACTACTACGTCCAGCAAGACTGTAGGTGCAAGGCCGGCTTTGGCTTCACCAGAGCCTGTCTCTAAACAGTAAAACCACACAAACAAATGGAAGCTCTGTTCTTGACTGAGATACAAGTAATTTAGCTGTTTAGAGAGATTTTCTTTAATGTATAAGGAAATGAAACAAATAGCACCTCATTGATGTACTTCCACCAAGATGAGCTTGCTCTGGTGTCTACTTCCTGTAGTCAAGTGTTGGAGATGGAACCCAGAGTCTCATGCATGGTAGGAGGTTAGCACTCCACCCCAGCCCGGAGCTGGGTGTCTTGAGTTACCCTCACCTAGACGAAAAAGATGGGAGAGCCTGGCAGGAGTAGAAGGGACAGGAGGAAGGTCTTCGCCTTCACATTAGCGAGCCGCTCCAAGTTGTTGGGCCGTGTTGTGTGCATTCTTGAGGACTGGTAACAAAGTGCGGCTTGTGGTGATAGAGCTCTTCCCTTCATGGAACAGCTATCCAAAACTTCTCAGATTAAAACAGTAATTTCCCCTTGCAAACAGAGCTCATGGGTACACCCTTTGCCATGTCTGTGCAGGGCCATGGGTTCCAGCCTCAGGACTGGGGGGCAGGGCTTTCTGTTGTGTCTTTCACTGAGTGGCATGAGACGGCATGAAGATGCATACCTATAACCCCAGCACAAAGGGTAAGACAGAGGATCACTATGATCCGGGCTACATACTGAGACTGCCTCACAGGGGGAAACCCATGAATCTCAGTGGTGGAGTGCTGCCTTAGTATGAACATGGATCCAAGTTTGATCACCATCATTACCACATACCACAGTAAAACATAGTGCCAGTCAGGGCCAAGGAGGTGGGTCAGTGCATAAAATTACTTGCTTTCCATGCCTGGTAACCTAGATTTGATTCCAGGACCCACATGGTGGGTAGAGAGAACCAACTACCACAAGTTGTCTTCTGACCTTCATATGTGGGCTATCACGCAAACACAAACTAAAGAAATAGAAAAGGAGGCAGAGGCAGGTGAATCACTCAGTTTGAGGCCAGCCTGGTCCAGGATAGCTAGGGCTACAGCTCTGTCTCAAAAAACCAAAATAAATAAATAGAAATATAATATTCCTAGTCAGCACAGTAAGTTGAATGTTTGACTCACATTAGTACTAGAGGTCCACCCTTGGTCTCCAAAGGAAAACAGTAATCTGCACCCTTCTGATTTTTAAGAAACAGTTTGGGTGGCAACAGATGAGACTGGCCCAGGCAGGGTTCGGTGGGAGTCACTCACTAGCCTACTGTCTCCCATGCAGGTGGCAGCAGCCGGCGCCTTCGCACAGACGCTGCGGCGCTATACATCACTCAACCACTTGGCACAGGCAGCAAGGGCTGTTCTGCAGAATACTGCACAGATCAACCAGATGCTGAGCGACCTTAACCGTGTGGACTTCGCAAATGTGCAGGTGAGTGAGAACCACTGGGCAGGGGATTGGAGGGAGCAACCTGGCAAGAGGGCTGAGTGGCTGCCTGCTGCGCCCGCTCCAGGAGCAGGCCTCATGGGTGTGCCGCTGCGAGGACCGTGTGGTGCAGCGTTTGGAGCAAGACTTCAAGGTGACGCTGCAGCAGCAGAACTCACTGGAACAATGGGCAGCCTGGCTGGATGGCGTTGTGAGCCAGGTGCTCAAGCCCTACCAGGGCAGTTCCGGCTTCCCCAAGGCGGCCAAGCTCTTCCTCCTAAAGTGGTCCTTCTACAGGTGCGTGCCTATAAAGCGAGGTTCTGGCTGGGAGGGATGAGACCAGGAGAATCCTAGTGTGTGTTAAAGGAAATCTTCCTCCAAAGGTATGCTTGTGAGGAGTGGTGCTAAAGTTAGGGAAGGCCCTTTAGCTCATGAAAGACACTAGGGAAAACAGCCCTGCGGGCCTGACAGTCTCTTCTCACTGTTCCCAGCTCCATGGTTATCCGAGACCTGACCCTGCGCAGCGCTGCCAGCTTCGGCTCCTTCCACCTTATCCGGCTACTCTATGATGAATACATGTACTATCTGATCGAGCACCGTGTGGCCCAGGCCAAGGGCGAAACCCCAATCGCAGTCATGGGCGAGGTGCGCATGGTGAGGTATTGGGGACGTGGGTAGGTTCCAGGCAGTGGAGTCCTAACCTTTCCTTTCTTCTAGTTTGCAAACTTGGCCACCTCGCTGAATCCCTTGGATCCTGACAAAGGTAGTAATGCACATCCCCACCTAGGACCTGGGTTCCAGGGGTGGGGGCAGCTGAAAGGGAGGCCATGTATCCCTAGAAATTTCACAGCCTTTGCTGAAGTAGGCTTGCTCCCTGTGCTATAGATGAGGAGGAAGAGGAGGAGGAGGAGAGTGAGGATGAGCTGCCACAAGACATCTCGCTGGCTGCAGGCAGCGAGTCCCCTGCCCTGGGCCCAGAAGCCCTTGAGCCACCGGCGAAGCTGGCACGGACTGACACACGCGGCCTCTTTGTGCAAGCCCTGCCGTCCAGCTAAGCCCAAGACATCCCTGCCCCTTCCACCCACCTAACCCACTGCTGCTGTTCCTCCTGGCTAAGGTCAGTCCCACCAAGCCAGGGTCCAGTTCCTCAGCTTTTGTGGCTTAACTGTCACCCTTCCAGCCCATGCCAGAGCTGGAGAAGGTCCCTGTGACAGGGAAGGCTAGGGGAGCCTCCCCTCACATGGAGCTGGTACAATCATGGGCTGGGCTGGGCAGAACTGAAGCTGCATACCCTGACACAAAAGACGTGCCTTAAGGAACCTGTCCAGGTATCCCTCTTTCCTGCCCCAGCTCAGCTGGCAGCCCTATTCCCCCACTACCACCCCAGAGAGCAGCAGGCTGGCTCCTCCCCTGCCAACTGTTAACTTATTCTGCTCTCTGGCTTTGCACAGCCTGCCTGGGCAGACCCGAGCCTGGGCAGGTGCAAGTTGGGGGCACCTGGGGACCCCCACTGTCAGCAGCAGTAGTCCCACTGCTCCCCTTTCTTGGTATAAGTGCAATTAAAGCTGTGGGTGTCGCACCTTCTCCAGAGCTGGGTTCTCCTGGCCCCGCAGCCCAGAGAGGGGCATATTGAAGGGCCCCGGGCCTCTAGCTTCCAAAGAGGAGCATCTGGCTGGCTGCAGGGCCAGGTGCTCCAGACCTGAGGCCTGCCCTGCGCCTTCCACCCTACTGGCTTGTGACTGAAACCTGCTCCCAGAGATGCTTCTCCTCCGTGCCGTGCCCCCCCCACCCCCGTAACTAGTGTGTGATTAGTGAGTGCCGCTTGAGCGGAGTCAGTATCTCGTTGGGTTTTTTTTCCAACCATCATGGCCTTATCTGTTCCCGTTTTCTCAGTGTCTTCAATCTGTGATAGATGTTTATGAAAAGAAAAAAAGGAAATCCGGCCTATTGTATAGAAATCACTATTTTGTGTGCTCCGCGTGCTACAGCTTTTGGGGTGGTCCTGCACACTCCCCATGGGGCCTCCCTTCCCAGTGGTGAAAGTATCCACGCGCGTGGTAGTTTAGTGTGCTGTTTTCTACCTTTTTGTAGTCTTTCTTAAAACAATAAATACTGCTGTGATCTTTGTCTGCTGATGACTTAGCGAGGCTAGGTGGGGAGTGGGAGGGAGTCTGTGTGTTGAGGACAAAAAGGAGACAGCAGCCAGACTCAGAAATAAAGCATTTAGTACATGGAGAACAAGGCCAGGTGGCCAGAGGTCCCACCCCAGGTGAGGGGGGCTTGAACCGCTGGGCCTTCCGAAGGGCTACACTCGCAGCCAAGGGAAGGGGCCAGAGCACAGGAAGCAGGACTGGGCTTTGCGGGCAGGCCAGGCCTGAGGGGCTCCTCTCTCTGCCTTTTCCCAACTTAAATAGGCATAAATAAAGACACATCCAGACTCTCGGGCCACCAGAGGTTGCTGCACCAGTCCCATCCTGCAACCTAACACTAGTGCCAGTTGTGGCCCCTGTAGGGCCAGCCCAGGAAGGCGGTCCTCTCCAGGGGCCGTGGAGGTAGTTGGAGTCAGGGTCCAGGGCGATCCAGCCCTCACAGCACAATCCAAGTGTACCGCTCACTGTCTGCTAGAACCTTCAGTGAGCACCCTGCAGAGAAGGACATACAGAACCATGGTCCATTTGTCCAGTCCTGCAGACAACCTCTGTGGCCTCACTGGACCTACAAGTCTCAGAAACAAGCTCCCTGATGATTCCTCCACCCCCATTTTCAGCCATAGTTCCTCTGAGTAAGCCCCCAGCTGGATGGCACTCAGATTCTATGACACCCTAGCATGTCCAGCGCGGCCCCCCCCCCCCACCCCCATTCGGCATGGCCTAGGATCCAGTGTAGTGCCCAGCTGGGGCACTAGTGGGCTACTCCTACCTTTGTGCAGTGCCTCATTCGTCATCCTGTTCACATAGCGGCCACTGCTCTCTGGCACCAACCATTTCATGACCATGTCCACACAGCTTTTTCGGTAGGAGCTCCAGACACTGCCGCTGGGGACCAGGTAAATGAGTGAAAAGGAGCCTTTCCTGCCAATTGCCAGAGTTCCCTGACAACCCACTCTTGCCCTGTCTTACCTGGTCTGCCCTTTGACCTCGGTTAGGTCACCCACGCTGACTGTCTCAAAGATGCCTGTGTTGAGGTCCCAGGCCACCTTTAGACTGGTATGATAGGTCTTTGGTCTGCGATGTTGGAGAACGAGAGGGTGGACCACTAAGTTCCTACACTGGCTTGTCAATGTCTAGTGGCAAGATGGGCAGGCCCTCCAGGTCTTGTCTGCTCACCCTTCACACCCTGCACAGAAGGGTCTGTGTATGGCCACCATGTGAGGGGGGTGAGTCAAGCGCCCTGCCACTTACCGAAGCTGGCCCTCCTCAGTGGGGGCTGGGAAGGCTAGGAGCAATAGGCCAATGTTGATCAAGACCTGATTGGTTTCTGGGCAGACCTGGGAGCAAGCAGTGATGGTTACAGACAAGAGATTCTCTAGTGGGAACACCCAGCCTTCTGCTGTGCCCTAACCTCACCTCCAGGATAACTATGTCATAGTCACTGAAAGAGCAGAACTGGTGACCCCAGGTGGCATCGTGGCGGATGACCTCATTGATGACATATTCGAAGTCCAATGTGAGCTGCTCCACTGTCAGGTACTGGCCCTAGAGACAGATGGCAGAGAACTAGGGGTAGGTGGTGCCAAATACCCCACAGATCCTGGGGCACCCATGGTCTACACCATGGCTAGCCACCCACCTGCATGTCTGTCCGCTCTCGCATGGGCCGTAAGTTGCGGCCACAGAGGTCCGTCACCACAAAGGGCAGAGAGATCTTGTCATCCTCAAACTCTGGGGAGGCAGGCAGAGGGTAGAAGCAGGCCAAGGGTCCTCCTGGGACTGCCCCATCCCAGAGCCTGTCCCAGGAATCCCCCTCACCATCCTCAGGGTCTGTCCCTTCCCCAGACCGCAACACATAGTGCAACTTGGTGTAGTTGATGTAGCCAGGTTCTGGGGCAGATGCCTCTGAAGCAGGAGGACTGTCCCTGGGAGCCACTTCCCCAATTGGGGCTGGTGGCTCTGAGGATGGACGGCAGCGGCTACTTGAGGGCCCCAGGCCCGAGGGCAGCCGAGCTTCCTCCATGGTACCACCCTTGGCCTCTTTGGCTCTGCGGAAGATGTCAGCCACAAACTCCTTGGCCTTGGCAATGGCTGGTGAGGGCTCAGGGGCTCCAGAGGGCCGGGGCGCAACCACCTCAAGGCCAAGGCTAGGGAAGGCAGGGACTGCCTCAGGGCTCCAAGGTCCTGGAGAGCTGGGTGGGGCTGCGGGCAATGCTGTGTGGTCATATAGGATTTGGCAGAAACTGCTGTCACCTGCAAGAAGCATGAAGGTGGGATAGGTGACCACAGTTCAAGGTTACTGTGACCTGCCTCAAAGCCTAGACTATTAGAAATCCACCTGAAGGAGCCCCCTGGAGCCTTTCCTTGAAAGGGTATGAGTTCAGAAACCACATAGACTCTGAACAAAAAGACCGCACCTATGCAGACATGCACTCATTCAAGACTTAAAAGTATGCTGGGAACAGAAGCCAGAGCCTTTACTCCATTGCTGAACCACTCCCAGCCTCAAACCTTATCTTTGAACACATATCATGCACAGCAAATGGGATGCAGAAAGCTATGCCCTTGGTGTACAGTCTACAGTGAGGACCAGCAAAGATCACCTAAGTGAATTTTCACCATGCAACCAGACCAGCACAGGCAGACAGGCCACATTTATCAGAGAAAGTGGGAGGTCAGCAGAGGAACCTAGCAAGCTACCAAGGAGTGCCACACCTCTCCTTCTAAGCAGCACCAGGCCCCTCAGAGAGGCTACTGTCTAAGAGGTCATGGTGGGACACTTTCAGGAAAGGAGGAGGATTGAAAATGGCTTGGCATAAACTGGGATGTACTGAACACCAGCTAGGGACAAAGCTAATAAAGATCTGCTTGGGGCACATGTGGGAGGCTCATGGTCAACAGTCAGGTGGCATACCTTGGTAAGTTTAGTATATCTCCCAAAGAGACAGGTGTCCAGGCAAGGCTGGGGAGAACTCAAGTGCCCTGTCCTTTGCTGCTCACCTTGGTCAAATGCACTTTACCCTGCCTCTTCCTTCCCCCACCCCAGGGCAGCCATTCTAATGGGAATGGTCTTGAGTTCTCCCCAAATCAAAATATGTTAGTAGTTTATCCCAAAAGTAGTGCATAACTATAGATCGCTCTTCTGTTGTTGTCCAGATGTATTATTACGTATGTTGTGGCTTCTCTCTGGTGTTCCACAGGACACTGACCTGGCCTGGAAAGGTACCAGGAGGCCCCTGGTTCTCATATGGACCCAAACACACACCTGATGAATTCAGGCTTTCTCAGAGGGAGGGAGCCAGCAGGGTAGAGCTATAAGCTCAGGCTCACAGGCCCTTACTCTATTCCTGCCAGCCAGTGACATCACACTATGTCCTAACATGTCACTTTTTCAAGATACAGAGAACTGGCTTAGCCTTTACCTGTAAAGGTACATGCTACTAGGTGTGTAGACCTGGGTTCAAAATTCCTAGAACACACATGGTAGAAGAGAATCAACTCCTGAAAGTTATCCTGATGTACATGGAACATGAATGTGTACAGACTCATGTATAGAGATACACAAATTATTTTTAAGTAATAAAAATCTAAAATGTGCCAGGTATGGTGGCATATGCTTTTAATCACAGCACTGGGGAGGCAGAGGTAGGTGGATCTCTATGAGTCTCAGACCAGCCTGGTTTCCAAAATTATTCTAGGACAGTCAGGGCTGTTACACAGAGAAACTTATCTCAAAAACAAATAAAATGTAATTTAAAAAATTAAAAGAAAAATAAAAGACACCACAAGAGCAAGGTGTGGTAACACATACCCTTAATCCCAGCACTCAGCAGGCAGAGACAGGGATCTTTGTGAGTGTGAGGCCAATCTGATCTACATGTGAGTTCCAGGCCAGCCAGGGCTACATAGACATGGTCTAACAAAAGAGCCACCATGCAATGTTGCTGGTATTCCCTGACACCAAGGATGCATGGCAAGTCCCACTGGCTATGAAAGGCTCACAGCACTGGCCATTGTCACACCATCAACACTGTATTAACATGGGGTCTCATTTTCACAATACCACAACTACCCAAGAGTGCACCGCACAGGACACATCCCTGTCCTCAGAGCACAGAACTAGAGTGCTTCTCATCTTTCTGTCATGCTGGGAAGGGACCAGCCCTACATGTAAATGCTCAGTAGGTCGCTGAGCTGAGCTGCCTCATGTTCCCTGCCCCGTGTGACAACCTTTAACCTTCTGTTGCTAGAGCAGCTCCTGGATGGACAAGCAGTCACTGAACATGTTGTCTCTGGGAAAGTTCTAGTGCACAGCTGTGTAACCTTGAGAGACCTGACCCTTCTGAGCCAGGTCTCCTGGTCTGCCCTGTGAATGGAAATGGGACTATGTAGTTTGGGCCTACCTGCTGAGTGGACAGAGACAGCGCAGGCCACCAGCGAGTAGCTGGTGTTGAGCAGCACCACCTGATCCTTCTTGAGTTGGAAAGCGGGCTGGAAGGTGGGGAAGGGGTACACCACCTGGTATTTGGTGTGCAGCATGAAGCCGTGCCGCAGGCACTGTGCACTCGGGTCCCCTGCAGCAAGACACACTCCAGCTCACTGGATGCCCTGGCAGTGGCCCAGCAACCACATACCCTCCAGAGCTCTTGATGCCTCACCTGGGTGAGCACGACTGGCATCCTGGCAAGCAGCACAGCGACCCCGAGGTGGCACAGCCACAGTGCTGATGTAGATGTCACGATGGTTCTCATCACTCATCATCATCATATTCATGAGCATCCCATTGGCTGAGCGGGTGCTAAGGGTAATACACCCTCAGCCTGAAGCCATTCTAGGGACTACCAACCCACCCTGTTTGCCCCACAGCCACCCTGCCTGCCCCCAGTCTCACTTGAAACCAAACACGATGACCTTGGAAGCGTCGCTAGGCCACTCACACACAGTAAGGTACAGGTCACTGTAGATCTCCTCATCCTGAAAGAGCCGCACCTGCCGGACCTGACAGCATGCTCGGTGTGAGGTTAAGCAGGGGCCAACCAGAGGATGGAAGAGCTACACCAGAAACAGGCTACAGAAGGGTTTCCCTCACAAGTGGCCCAGGACGGCCTGAGCCAAGAGAGCTCTACCAGCTGGAAAGAAGTTGACTAGATATATTACCTCCTACTCCCTGTAGGTGACGAAGCCCATGTGCAATAGAAACTGAGTAACAGCCACCTTGGGGCAGGGGTCAAGGATGAATACTAAAGCCACTGTGTCAATCTGTGTGAATGTAAAAGGTATGCCTGCATCCTGGCCTAGGCCAAGGGTGTCAATTGGGCTGTACATGCTCCTTGAGTCAAATGAAACGCCCAGTTTGAACTATAAAGTCAGCAGGTCCACAAGGATCACCCCACAGGTATACCACTGCCATTTTATACATAGGACACAGGCTGAGTGATGCAGGGGCCTGAGACTCTGCTGTCGGAAGGGAAGGCCTAGTCCTACCAGCTTGAGCTTGCTGTGGACGTTGAACTCCCACCAGTAGAGATGGTAGATGTAGAAGGAGAAGTCGTCATCCCCACTGCTGCTGGTGTAGGAGAGGACATATCGGCCACACTTGGAAAATCCCAGGAAGATATGGCTGGAGGGCAGAATAGGCACAGTGGCCAGTTGAGGACAAGCTCACAGCCCAACCTGCCACCTCCCAGTTTGGCCTCAGCCTCACCCTGCATAGAGAAAATCCTCGTCTACGATGTTCTTGAGGGACACACAGACCCTGGGAGGCAGCTTCCGGAAAAGACGAGGTGAGAGCTGCCCGCTGATCTGGGAAGGAGACAGCCAGGGCTCTTCAGTCAAGTGGTCCCCAGCCTCCTCAGCAGAGGCAAGAAGCTGAGCAGTCTCCATAGCCCACTGCTGGGGCAGAGGGAGACACCAAGGCCACGTGACCTCACAAAGGAACCTACCCCCACCAAGGACCCATGCTGCACCCCAGCCCTGCCCTTGTGGATCCAGAATCCTCCCAGCCTAAGCTCAACATCCTCTCCCTGGGGAAGGGTCCTCTCCCTAGGCCACTTGGTCCTTCCTGGAAACTGACCTTGAGACAGGAGAGACTAGGATGTGGGACCACGCACTCATTTGTCTGTTCTCAATTAGCCCACAAGGGGACCCATTTCTTGTTTTAGAATGTATTCATTGTGCAGGCTAAAACCCACATGTAGAGGTAAGGACCATTTGCAACAGTCTGTTATCTGCTTTCACTAAGTTGAGTCCTGGGGAATCACACTAACATCATTATCAGGTTTGGTAGCAAGTGCATGTAGGGTACACTACTAAGCCATCTCACTGGCACCAGAGCCTAAAGCACCCAGAATTCCCAAATTGCCTCCAATCCATTATTAACCAAACCCTTTTCTTAATTAACTGCCTCCTGCCAACCAACTGTCACACCCTAAAACATCACCAAAGAAGGATCTGAGAAAACTGACAGGCATAAGCTGACCACTGGGAAGCTATTTTGGCCTGCCTTCAAGAAGATAGCCATCTAGTGGGAAAAGAGGTGCATGGGAAGGGTTGGCGCCTTGCCCTCAGTTCATCTCAACCCACAAAGGGAATGGTTCTGTCAGCCAAGCCTTCCAGAAAGGGCATAACCCTTGCCCAAGGAGCGTCCAGGCTAAAGACAGAACCACAGCCCTTCCTAGGGAGCACCAGTTTAAAAGACCAGCACAGTTTTGCCCTCACCCAGCTTTCAATTTCTAGTGCATGTAGACAATCTTGTTCCCCTGTTGCCCACTTTACAGGATATACACATTCCTGCCCTTCCAGGTGCCCTAATCTGATGAGGGAGACAAGCCCTGATCGAGTGGCTTCCACTTTGAGAAGACTTGACCCTACCATATAAACACTCCTCCATTCAATGAGTGAGGCAGACCCAGGTACACCAACTTGGAGATGGTCAGAGCTGGGACAGAGAGGGAGCACCAGGCATTGGATGCCCAGAGCCGGTAGCAGGGACATTGCAAGGGGGGTCGGGTAGGGGGACCGTAAGCTCCAATAAGGGGCAGCGTTTTGAAAAATGGGTTTCAACGAGGGTCTTCCCTTCATCAGATTCCTCGGGCGGTCTCTACAGTAACCCGCCCAGCGGCCTCCATCCCCGCTCCTTCCTTCATGATCCGCCCCGGTCTCCTCCACCCAAGCCCCTTCCCCAATCATCTGGCCCAGTGCCTTCATCCAAGGCCCCCTGTAGGTGACCCGCCCAGCCAGCTCCATCTAAATCACCAACTTTGGCCATCCCAGCCCCGGCCCGCCATCCCCTCGGCATCCCCACCAACCGACCCGCCCAGCCCCCTCCCGGCCCCGCCCCCCACCTCGCCGCGCCGCCCTCCCTCCCTCGGCCGCCTCCCGCGTCCCCTCCTCCTCACAGCCGGCCGCGCTCGCCTCAGGCTCCAAGTCTCACCTTGACCCGCTCCAACTGCTTGAGAACGTGTTCCCGCCGCCGGCCCGCCGCCCGTTTTCCCCCGGTTCCCCCAGGGCCGCCGCCGCCGCTCCCGGCCCCGCTGTTCCGCTCCGATTTCGAGCTGGGCGCCATTTTCACCCCCTCCCTCCACTTCCGGAGCAACCGGTCCCTTAGCCCCGCCCCCTCCACTTTCTGATTGGCCGTTTCTCTTCAGAGCGGCCAGCCGGTTGGGTGCCAACCGGCATTCCTGGCCTCTTCCCGCTATACCTGTCCATCAAAGCTATCTCGGCTTTTGGTTAGTAGAAATGGTAACAGCTCCCGCCTTATTCCCGCCCTTCATTAAGGATAAACCACTCAGAAACCATTCTGGCGGTCCTCGGCCAGAAAACTTTAACTGAATTGGCGAAGATTCCTGTCAGGCGTGACGTTGACACGCCCCCGAATGGGTTTCCGTGGAGACCACTAGCCGTCCAGGCCTGTGGGAGGGGCGATGGGAACCCGTGGTCCACAAGGGCCAGAACTTCACCCTGGCTCTGGCTCAGGCGGGAAGGGCAGAGGCCTGCAGAGCATCCCTGGGCTGTAGAGAGGAGACCAGGAAAAGACGGTGGGGAAAAAAGAATAGTATCTATTAGAACATCTTCCAGACGACAGTGACCGTAATAGCAATGGTCAAATATCATGCTGTTTTAAAATTACTTTGTATGGGGGCTGGAGAGATGGCTCAGTGGTTAAGAGCAGTGACTGTTCTTCCAGAGGACCCGGGTTCAATTCCCAGCACCTACATGGCAGCTCACAACTGTCTGTAGTTCCAGTTCCCAGTGCCAGGCAAACACCAAGGCAAATAAATAAAGTTTGTTTTTTTTTTTTTTTTAAAATTACTTTGTATGGATCAGGCGTGGTTCTGAATTTGCGCTTCCTTGTGGAAGTCCTGTTAAGCCTACTGTACTAATGATGGTAATAAACATTGTTGGACATGGCTGCTTTGTGCACAAGTTTTGCGTGCATTCACTCAATCTCTGCAACAGTCCTTTATTTTACACATGAAACACATGAAATAAACTTCTGAAGACATGGCACTTGTGTACTGAGGCTACTAGCTGCTCTTATTGCAGTAACAGAGAAGACAACACACTCTATCATAGAGTTTATTGAGAATCCATCTAACGGGCCAGGTCATAAACAAGAAAATGAGTATCTGTCCTTGAATTCCAGGTAAGGGTAGAAAAACAGTTGGAAAGCAGTCCTATGCAGTGTAGGAGGAGGAATATTCCAGCAAAGACAAAGGTTTCTGGGGAGTTTCAAGACTGTGAATAAACCTAAATCACAATGATGTATTGATTAGTGATGGGGACACATGCTGAGACAGTTCATTAGGTGATTTCATCTTGGTGCAATGACAAGTCCTCACCAAAAGCCCCTCCAGCATGAGGAACCAACATAACCTTCCATGTGCAGACCTGAATCATAGACTAATGGAGCCATAGCAGGAATAATCAAGGGCAAAAAGATGAGCAAGGAGAATATGTGTGTATGGTTATTATGATTTTGTGTTCACATGTGTACAGGTGTGCTTTACTCAGAGACCAGAGGAAGGAATGGAAAACCCATTTTCCATCCAGAATGCTGGAGCAGACATGCTTTCTAGCCTGACGACCTTTGCACAATCTGTGTGGCCTTCCAGCACTGGCCCCTTTAGACTCTTCTTGTGAATTTGTTTTTCTTGGTCAATCTATCTTTACGGAAGGTGTCACATTTTACAAAGAAATTTGATGTAGTCATCTGTGTTCTGTGTTTAGCTGACTTTGTTCCTCAAAGAGATTTAGGTATTCTTTGTTGAGCATGAGGGATTGACAGGAGTAGTTTTCTCTAGATTGTGCTGTACTTAAATATGCCTAAAATAAACCACTGGGGGTTGGGGGGCAGACTCCCAAAGTTTGAATCAACAATGGCTGCTGAGCTGTGTTTTGAACTGCCTTCTTGCCAACAGAGGCCAATTACTCTGCTGCGTGTGAAGATCACTGAGACCACCCACCCCCCCTGCACCATGCCCAGTCCAACTGGGTTCTCCAGGTCTTGTTGTTGTTTGGGTTTTGGGCTTTTGATGGTGAATTTTTGGGACCCTTTGCTTCCACTTCCAAGTGCTTGAATTACAGGCACTGGCCACCATGAGTTACTTGGTTTTTGTATTTTGAAAACTCTAACTTACTGTGAGGCCAAGGCTGGCCTTGAACTTCTGATCCTCCAGCCTCTACTTCCAAAATATCTGGACTGCAAATGTGTCATGACACACCCAGCATCCTGGTCTTGCTCTTGGCAGAACCACCACGTCAGGCAGCCTCTCCACACACTGCCTCCTGAAATGCTAAATGGTCTGTCTCACTTTGATGAGTAGGTCCTTGGGCTTTGGACTAGTCTTTATACACTAACAGCATCCTCCACATGTGCATATATGCATATACTATACCACAAAAAAAAGAGTTCTCAGCCAAGCAGTGGTGGCACATGCCATTGATCCCAGCACTTGAGAGGCAGAGGCAGAAGAATCTCAGTGAGTTTGAGGCCAGCCTGGTCTACAAAGCAAGTTCTAGGACAGCCAGAAATGTTCTGCAAAGAAGCCCTGTCATGAAAAACAAAACAAAGGAGGGGAGAGTTCTGTATCCCCCTCCATCTCTTTCTTGAGACTCAAACTCACAGTCATCCTTTGTCTCAGCCTTCTGAATGTTGTGATTACAGGTGACAGTTACTACATTCAACACAAGAACACCCTTCAACTTCTTAAATAAAAGTCAACTGGTTTCCAAATAAAAACTTGAGGACTGTTGGGCATGGTATATGTCTTTAATCCCAGCATGTGTGAGGCAGAGACTGGTGGATCTTTGTGAGTTCAAGGTCAGCCTGGTCTACATAATGAGTTCCTGGACAGCAAGGAGTACCCTGTCTAAAGAAAAGAAAAACCACCTTTAGGGCCTTTGGTGTGTCCCAGTGGGTAAAGGTGCTTGCCACCAGACTGCTAACCTACATTTGACCTCTGGATGGATGGATGGGTGGATGGATGGGTGGGTGAATGGATAAATGGGATGGATGGGTGGGTGGGTAAATAGATGGGTGGATGAATGGGTAGGTGAGTGAATGGATGGATGGGTGGGTGGGTGAGTGAATGAATGAATGGGTGGGTGGGTGAATGGATAAATGGGTGGATGAGTGGATGGATAGATGAATGGGTGGATGGATGGGTAGGTGAGTGGATGAGTGGGTAGATGTGTTGTGGGAATCTTTCTTGAATAAGCATATCCCAATACCAATGAGAGAGGAAGAGAAGAGACGTCACTGGTGGACCAATGTCAGGACACCTCCTGAAAGACCTTGGTTCCAGGTTCAGTTTGCATTCTCATTTTATAGTCTAAAACCATAAATTAGGGTGAGAAAGCAAGAGAGATTTTACAGAATCATAGTGGCAGTCAGTCTTTTCTTTCTTTTTTCTTTTTTTAAACAAATTCTGCATTTTTATAAAACTTGATAAAAAATAGTATTTCAAACTGTTCAGTCACCAGAAGTACACGGTTATCAAAAATGCACACACTTCACTTGGCATCTCCTTCAGCTTTTTGTGCCTGGTCTGTTTTGGCGTCTCCATTTTCTGCAGGATTATTCGCATCCTTACCAGCGTCGGCCTTCCCCTTCCTCCCCTTGGGTACCTTCTCTCCCTTCTTTGCAGGAGCCTTTTTGGGCTTGGGCTCTGGCTTTGGAGGAGCAGGTTTAGCAGACAACCTTGGAGATCTTCTCTGTGGCTCGGCCTTCACCTTGGCTTTATCTCCTTTACTCTCTCCTTCAGCCTTTCTTTTGGGCATGGCGGCAGCTAGGGATGGCAATGCTGATGCTGTGCGAGGGTTTGGTCCTTCCTGGGGTCGCTCTCGCTGCTTCTTTCAGTCTTTTCTTCTTAACTTTATTTATTATTTATTTATTTATTTATTTGCCTTGGTGTTTGCCTGGAACTGGAACTACAGACAGTTGTTAGCTGCCATGTGGGTGCTGGGAATCGAACCCGGGTCCTCTGGAAGAGCAGACGGTGCTCTTAACCGCTGAGCCATCTCTCCAGCCCCCAGTCTTTTCTTCTTAAAGGCATATGCTATAAGCTTTTGTGTAAATCACTAAGGTGTGACCTTTGGTGGTCAAGTGGTTAAGGTAGGCATGGCCCTATGCTTGGAAATGAACAGCACAAGCAATGCTTTAAGTAAACCCGACTCTACTTCAGATGGTTCCACTGCACTTTCTCCCACAGCTGAACTTGCAGCTTTTCTTTGCTCTTCCACATTATGAGTGAACAGTATGAGCAGTAGTTGACACTGTCGGGAATGAGTCACCTTCCAGCTCTTCTCACCTGAACTGTTTTTGCTGTTCTTTCCTTGCAGGCACAGAGTTGGAGGAGAGGGCAGCCCGTCCCTAGACAAGGAGTCTTTGAGGACACTTAACATAGGAGTGTTTGGGTCTGAATTAGGGGTGGCAGCCTCTTACTGAGCCAGCTCCTCTGTGAGTTCAAATAGCACATGACAATTTACCAATACAATGAACACTGCAGCTGGGATGCTGGTGAAACAGGCTTCTTTATAAAAAGGTTTATTACATTTATTTGTGAGTCCGTGTGTATGCATGTGTATGGACATTAGAGGACAACCTGGGAGGTTTTCTCCTCCCACTGTGTGGGTCCCCTCAACGCTTCCCTGAATTGCCTTCACAAACACAGGACTAGGGAGACATCTCAGTCAGGGACCTGTTGCACAAATATGAGAAATTGATTTTGATCCTCAGAATTTAGGTGTTAAAAGATCAGGTGGTGGAGCTGGAGAGATGGCTCAGCGGTTCAGAGCCCTGACTGCTCTTCCAGAGGACCAGGGTTCAGTTCCCAGCACCCACATGGCAGCTAACAACTGTCTATAGTTCCACTTCCCAGTTCCAGGCAAACACCAAGGCAAAAAAAAAAAAAAAAAGGTCAGGTGGCACACCTTAATCTCAGCACTTGGGAAGCAGAAGCAGGTGGATTTCAATGAGTTTGAGGATAGTTTGGTCTACATATCCTGGTTCCAAGCCAGCTAGATATTCTTAACGAGACTTTGTCTAGAAAAATTAAAAAAAAAAAAATGCCAGGCAGTGGTGATGAACACCTTTAATCACTCAGAAGGCAGAATCAGGCCAATCTCTGAGTTTGAGGTCAGCCTGGTCTATACAGAGTTTTAGAACAGCCAGCTACACAGAGAAATCCTAGCTCAAAAAAAAACAAAAACAAAAACAAAAAAACAAAAAGTTAGGTGCAAGGGTACACATTTATCACCCCAGACCTGGGAAGGCAAAGATAAGCAGATCCTTGGACTTTCTGACCAGTTGGCCTAACCCAATTTGTGAGTTCCAGGTCCCACAGCAAGACCCTATTTAAGAAAAAATAAGGTAGGTGGTTCCTGAGAAATGACACCTGAGATTGCCCTCTGGTCTCCACACATATGTGCACATTTATGCATGTGCACACTCATCGACACTTATGCACACAAGAACATGCACAAACACAATACACTCACACACATTCATATACAAAGTTAACCACCTTGACCTTTTTGCTTGTAGTATTCCTAGATGGTGTACGGCATCGCAGTGTGTGTGCGTGATTGTCTCTGTGTGGGTATGTCTGTATGCATGTGTGCGTGTTTTGCCTTTCTTCTATCAAAGCCAAGAGGAGTCAGTCACAGACGATTCTATTCCAGTGACCTTGTCACCTCCCCAAAGTCCCACTTCAAAATATCAAGGTAAGATTAAATTTCCAGCTGGAGTAGTGGCCAACTTTAATCCCAGCACTCAGGAGGCAGAGACAGACAAATCTCTGTGAGTTTGAGGCCAAGATGGTCTAAATAGTGAGTTCCAGGACAGTGAGAAAGGTACATCACATTAGTTATTGGTAAAAGTGCCTGCTACTGCATCTAATGACCTGATTTGGATCTGTAAGCTCAGTGTGATGGGACAACTAATGGCCTTAAGTTTCTTTCACCTTCACATAGGCATCTTTGCATGCACTTGTATACATGTGCACACAAAATAATAACATGTACTTTTTTGCTTTTAAACTTATTTGTTTATTTATTTGCCTTGGTGTTTTGCCTGGAACTGGAACTACAGACGGTTGTAAACTGCCATGTGGGTGCTGGGAATTGAACCTCGGTCCTCTGGAAGAGCAATTAGTGCTCTTAACTTCTGTGCCATCTCCCCAGCCCCTCCCCTTTTTTAAATATTTATTTTATTTTGTGTGAATTGATGTCTTGCCTGCATGCACAACTGTGCAAGGATGTCAGATCTTGGAATTACAGACAGTTGTTAGCTGCCATATGGATGCTGGGAATTGAACTCAGGTCATCCAGAAGAACAGTCAGTGCTCTTAACTGCTGAGCCATCTCTCCAGCCTAATAACATGTACTTTTAAACATTAAAAAATTTTAACAGCCTGGCAGTGGTAGAGCATACCTTTAATCCCAACACTTGGGAGGTAGAGGCAGGCGTATCTCTGTGAGTTCAAGGCCAGCCTGCTCTATAATGCAAGTTGTAGGATAGCCAGGGTTGTTACAAACAAACAAACAAAAAAAATAAAAAAAACTTGTCTGGGAGGAAGAATTAGCACATGAGATCTTAAAGTATAAAATCTAGCTGTATCTGACATGGAGTACACACTAATTAATTAGATTTCTTATAATCTAAGTTCATGTCTACAGATAACTTATAATACAATTTGCTTGGGGTCAGCATCATATCCCACCAGTTAAGGGCTTAGACCCACAAGACTGCCCTTAGTTCTCAATGCTAGTTGCAAATACAGGTCACTACCTGTATTTCTGATCAGTCATTGTCTTTGGGTTTCTGTTGCTGTGATAAACACCATTACCAAAAGCGACCTGGTCACACCCTATCACTGAGAGAAGTCATGGCAGGAACCCTAGGCAGGAACCTGGAGGCAGGAACTGAAGCAGAAGCTGCTCCCTGGCTTGCTCAGCCTGCTTTTTTATATACCCCAAGACCATTGGTGTGTACAGCCTAAAACAACCACACTAGACTAGAGTGTATCTCAGTGGTAGAGTACTGGCCTGAAGTTCATGAGACTGATGGGATCCCCAGAACCACATCACTCATATGAATAAGTTACCTTGCTTTAGGATTGTATCCAGATAAATCTACCATAAATTGAAGCTAATTGAGTTGACAATGTATTGAGCACACCTAATCCATTGGTGTCAGGTTATGATCCACTCACACTGCCCTAGGATGGAACCCTGCTGTGCACTGCGGGGGGGGGGGGGGGGTGTTGGACAAACCCACACCTCTAACAACATTGCTTTTTCCTGCTACATCATCTCTTCCTTTCTTCACTGGTGCTTAATATAATCAGTCTTTTTTTACTTTTGCTATTATTTTTGTTGTTGCTATTTTGATTTTGGTTTTTTATTTTATTTTATTTTATTTTTAAACTTTATTTATTTATTTGCCTTGGTGTTTGCCTGGAACTGGAACTACAGACAGTTGTTAGCTGCCACGTGGGTGCTGGGAATCGAACCTGGGTCCTCTGGAAGAGCAGACGGTGCTCTTAACCGCTGAGCCATCTCTCCAGCCCCGATTTTGGTTTTTTAAAAAACAGTTTCTCTATATAGTCCTGGATGTCCCAGAACTCACTATATAAACCAATTTGGCCTTGAGCTCACAGAGATCCACTTGCCTCTGATTCCCAAGTGCTGGGATTAAAGTTATGTGCCAACACCCAGCATAATCAGCCTTTAGATGTATTCTTTGCCAGTCAGCAGCACAGTAGCATCTATCCTCTTGGAAACATCTGAATTAAAAATGTATCCTAGTTATCAAAAAGATACATCCCTAGAATATCATTAAAGATGTGCTGCAGCATTGGGGTTACTGGGTACATGCCTGGTGTATTCTTCTGGTTTTGTGGCACACAACTCCCATGGGTCTTGAAACATGGCTTGTGACTCAGTAGTTGGGTGGCTCAGTAGTCAAAGCCTATACAATACAAACACAAAGACCTGATTTCAGTTCTCAAACCATATAAATAGCCAGGTGTGATTGTTTAAAGCTGCCAGCCTAGTCCTGGGTAGGCAGAGACAGGTGGGTCCTTGGGACTCACTGGTTGGCCAGCCTAGCATAATCAGTTCCAGGCCAATGATGAGACCCTGTTGCCTGAGAAACAACAATTGAGGTGGGCATTTACCGTCCACATGCACAAACATGCATACCTCTCCATGCATTTCCATACACGCACATATACCCTACATAAACACAAGCATGCACACACACATACATACACATCCATATATGTATGCATATTCCCACACATATACCCATATACATGCATAACCACACACATCCATATCCATATATATACACATGCATAAATACAAATATACATGCACATCCACATGCACACATATACACATGCATGCACTCATGCTCACACCCATGCATATGCACATCAAGTCCTGCATGGCTCCAGGGATTGACCTCTGGGTGATTGAAGGGACAGAGAAAGGAAGAGAGAACAAACGGAGTCAAGTGCTCTGGGCTCTCAGATGAAGGGGACTCTAGTAGCTCAGCATGTTTATTAACTACAGATAAACAGGAAGGTTGGATTATTGTCTTTGGCTAAACAAGAAGGCAGAGCTGGCTAATCTTAGCAGGAGCAGGTTCTATATGGAGAAGTCTTCAGGTTGTCAACATCTGAGCAGAAAACTACATTTTCTGTACAAAGGCTAAACATTTGCACTCAGACAGGAGGGAAGCTTTGCCATCTCATTCTCACCCGGGAAAGGCTTTGCCACTCCCATGGCTCCGAAGCGGTTAGAGCCCATAACACTTTGTCAAATAATAAACATTCACTGGGCTTCTCTTCTTATTCCCAATACTTTAAAGATTTATTTATTATGTATACAACATTCTGCCTCCACTATGCCTGTGTGCCAGAAGAGGGCACCAGATCTCAAGATAGATGGTTGTGAGTCACCATGTGGTTGCTGGGAATTGAACTCAGGTCCTCTGGAAGAGCAGCCAGTGCTCTTAACCTCTGAGCCATCTCTCCAGCCCCCTTAGTTTCTTTCCAATTGCTATGATAAGACACCACAACCAAGGCAACTTAGAGTTTAGTTGTGCTTATGGTTTCAGTGTTAGAGTCTATAATGGCAGAGCAAAGACATGGTGGCTGGCAGCTGGAGCAGCGGCCAAGAGCTCAGAGCTTGATCCACAAATGGAGGCAGAGAGCACTGAACATTTTGAGATTAAAGCCCAACCTCTATGACACACCTCTTTCTACAAGGCCACACCTCCTTATTCTTCCCAAACAGTTCCACAAACTGAGGACCAAAGATTCAAACATATGAGACTATAGGAACCATTCTTGTTCAAACTACATACATATACACATGTATACACATGAATGCACACGTGTACACATGTGCATGCCTGGTCTCCATCGTCGTGGTGCTGAGAGGTATTGGGAACCTTGGGGGGTTTGTAAGGAGATAAGGGTTATTTTCCTGATTGCCACGAGTGTTTTCCTCATGAGAACTGATCAAAGTACCTTTTACCCAGCTTCCCTTTCTCTTCTCTTTCTGTTGTCCACTAGAACTTCATGTGCACATGGCCCTCACTCAGCTTAGCAGATAAACATCTGATCTCTAGAAATCAATTACCAAGCTGGTATTCTCTGGTAGCAACGAAATAACTTGGACAGTGCCTGTATGAACAGGACCCCTGGAGTTCACCTGGCCCATCTTACACAGTAGGATGTTGTCATCTGTGAGCCTGGAGGTGGGTCCTCACTGTAACAATCTACCTGGAATCCAGTTCTCCTTGCCCCTCAGTTCTTTTCACTGGGAACAGCACTTAGAAATTAAGACTCGGGCTGGAGAGATGGCTCAGTGGTTAAGAGCACTGATTGCTCTCCCAAAGAACCCTGGTTCAATTCCCAGCACCCACATGGCAGCTCACAACTGTCTGTAACTCCAAGATCTGACACCCTCACACAGACATACATGCAGGCAAAACACCAATGTAAATAAAATAATAAATAAATAATAAAAAAAAGAAATTAACACTCAGGGGCTGAAGAGATGGCTCAGTGGTTAAGAGCACTGACTGCTCTTCCAAAGGACCAGGGTTCAATTCCCAGCACCCACATGGCGGCTCACAACTGTCTGTAGTTCCAGTTCCAGACAAACACCAAGGCAAATAAATAAATAAATAAATAAATAAAAGCTTTTTTTAAAAAAAAAAGAAAAGAAAAAGAAAAAAGAAAGAAAAAAATTAAGATTCTACTGTGGAAGCTCATATGTGTACCGTCAATCCTCAGGAGATCCATGCCAATGTGGACTACATAGCAAGACCCTGTTTCAATAAGTCAAGCAATCAATCCCTCAATTAATCAACAAATTAAGAGCCCAGTGTTAGGTTTGCACAGTATTACTGCTATGTCATTAAAGGGTACACTTGGTTCTGTGGTTCTGAAGATAGAACACATCTCAGTGTATGTTGAGCAGGCTCCCTATTGAACCCCACCCCAGCCCTATGAGAAACAAACTTTAAAAAAAAAAAGATTTATTTATTTATTATGTATACAGTGTTCTGCCTGCACCCAGAAAAGGGCACCAGATCTCATTACAGGTGGTTGTGAGCCACCATATGGTTGCTGGGAATTGAACTCATGACCTGTGGAAGAGCAGCCAGTGCTCTTAACTTCTGAGCCATCTCTCCAGACCAGAAAACAAACTTTTATAAACTTTTTCATATATATTTATTTTGAGCTGGGTGTGGTGGTGCATGCTTTTAATTTCTAGCACTTAGAAGGGAGAGGCAGGTAGATCACTTTATTCAAGGCCAGCCTGGTCTAAAGAGCAAGTTCCAGGACAACCAGGGCTGCACAGAGAAATCCTGTCTTGACAAGCAAACAAACAGCAGTAACAAACAGATGTATTTGTTTTATGTGTCTGAGTGCTTTGTCTGTGTAAGTGTGTATGGTGCGTGTGAAGGTCAGAAGACACCGGATCCTAGAAGCTGGGATTCCAGATGACTGTGAGCTACTTCCTGGGTCCTCTGGAACTATGCTCTAAGCTGCTGAGCCATCTCTCCAGCCCCCTACAACACATTTTTAAAAAACATTTGATTACATTGTGTATGCGTGTGTTTGAGCCGGCACGTGTGCCAAGATGTGTGTGGTCAGAGAACAAATTTTGGGTCATTTCTCTCTCTCCATCATGTGGACCGCAGGGACTGAACCCCTTTAGGCACCTCTTTCTCAGCTGCCTTCTTCAACAGGTGACCCTCTCCCTTTACCAACATTCATCCCTCTCCTCTGGACCCTTTCCTCCAGAAACCACAGAGTGCAGGGAGCTGGGGAGATGGCTCAAAGGCTAACAACATGTATTGCTCCTCCAGAAGACCTCAGTTGATTCTCAACAACTATGTCAGGTAGATAAGAACCACCTGTAACTCCAGACTTCATGCCAGAGCCCCTGTGGATACCTGCATACGTGTACATACATCTACATAGTTAAAACCAATACAAAATAAATCTCGAAAAAGAAGGAAAGAAAGAAAGAAAGAGGGGGCTGGAGAGATGGCTCAGCGGTAAAGAGCACTGACTGTTCTTCCAGAGGACCTGAGTTCGATTCCCAGCATCCACATGGCAGCTAACAACTATCTGTAATTTCAAGATCTGACATCCTTACTCAGTTATACATGCAGGCAAAACACCAATTCACATAAAATAAAATTAAATATTAAAAAAAAGTTTTGGAAAAACAAAGAAAGAAAGAAAATCTGGGTGTTAGAGGCACTCACCTTTAATCCCAGCACTCAGGAGGCAGAGGCAATCAGATCTCTGTGAGTTTGAGGCCAGCCTGATCTACAAAGAGAATTCCAGGACAGCCAGAACTGTTACACAGAGAAACATTGTCTTGAAAAAAAAAAAAAAGAAAGAAAAAGAAAAAGAAAAATTCTATAGAGCACAGGTTTTGTTTTATTTATTATTTATTATTGTATGTATGTAAGTATGGGTATATGTCTTTGTTAGGGTTTCGATTGCTGTGAAGAGACATCAGGACCTTGGTAACTGTTATAAAGATAAACATTTAATTGGGAACCTTACAGTTCAGAGGTTTAGTGGTGTGCAAGCAGGTATAGTGCTGGAGAGGTAGCTGAGAGTTCTCTACCTTGTGCAGGTAACAGGAGGTGAACTGTCCCACAATGGATGTGGCCTGAGCACATATGAGCCCTCAAAGCCCACACCCACAATGACATACTTCCTCCAACAAGGCCATACTTACTCCAACAAAGTCACGCCTCTTAATAGTGCTACTCCCTGTGAACTACGGGGCCAATTATACTCACGCTACCATAGCATGTGTGTACCGTGGTGCTTGGTACCTAAGGACAACTTTCAGGGGTTGGCTGTAACCTTTACTAGGTGGGGTCTAGGGATTGAACATCAGGCCTAACAGTAAGTGCCTTTACCTACTGAACTATCTTACCAACCTGGTATCTTTTTTGTTTGTGTGTGTGTGTGTGTGTGTGTGTGTGTGTGTGTGTGTGTGTGTGTGTTTTAGTTAGGGGCTCATGTAGCTCAAGCTTGTCTTAAACTCATGATCTCCCTGCCACCTCCTTCTTGTGCTGGGCTCACAGGTGTTATCACAGAAAGCTCTCCATATTTCTGATCACAACATGCATTCCAGAAGATGGTTGTCAGCACATCCCCATGATGTGGACTTAGCTGGAAATTACAGCAGTGTACAGAATGGCAGACCACAGTTTCTGTCTTCTGAATCACTAACCAGATATGGAAAACAGGCCCAGGGCACAAGGGAAAAACACATGGAATTAGAAATTATAATGCCTCTCCACAGCCAGTTTGCATACTGCTGGCTTTTTTATTGTTTTGCTTTTTCTGGTTTTTTGTTGTTGGTGGTGGTTGTTTGTTTGAGAAGGGGTCTAGTGTAGCCCAATGTCTGGTTACGGCTTCCATTGCTATGATAAACACCATGATCAAAAGTGACTCCAGGAGGAAAGTATCTCCTCTTACAGCTCTCAGGTCCCACTCCATCACTGAGGAGTCAGGGCAGGAAGCTGGGGCAGGAACTGCTAGAGCATCCACGGAGGATGCAGCACTGCTTCCTCACCTGAGCCTCCTTGTTTCCTCAGCTATTTTCTTATATAACCCCAGGATGGGAACTGCTCAGTCCTACAGGCCAATCTGATGAAGTTGTCTTATCAATTGATTGTTCCTCTTCCCAAATGACTCTGTCATGTGTTATAAAACTAGACAGGACACACAGGCTGGCCTGGAACTTGCTGTGTACCTGAAGATGAAATGCTAGGATTCTAGGTGTTGCACTCTCAGATAAGGCTTATTCAGGGCTGGAGATGGAACCCAGAGCTCAGTGCATGCTAGGCAAGTACTCCACCCAGCCATGGCTTTAGCCCTTCTATTTTTAGATTATTTTATTTTAATGTGTATGAATGTTTTCTGTGCACAATTTGCAGGCAGTGTGCCATCAAATCAGTTTTTTCAGTCATCTTGGCTGTTCAGAGTCTTCTCAACACTCTTTACTACTTAGATAATCTTGAGAAAGGAGGAACTAGTCCATCTGCTAGGTTTAGGGACTTCCTGAGACTTTTGGGTTGTTTACTTCCTGGGTCTTAATGAATTTCTGCTAGTTGTCCTTTTTTAAGAAGTGTTTTTTTAGGGACTGGAGAGATGACTCAGCAGTTAAGAGCACTGACTATTCTTCTGGAGGACCTAGGTTCAGTTCCCAGCATCCACATGGCAGCTAACAACTGTCTATAATTCCAAGATCTGACACCCTCACACAGTTATACATGCAGGCAAAACACCAATTCACATAAAATAAATTTTTTTAAAAAAAGTGTTTTTTTGTTTTGTTTTGTTTTCCAGACAGAGTTTCTCTGTGTAGCCCTGGATGTCCTGAAACTCACCTGTAGATCAGGCCAGCCTCAAACTCAGAGAACTGCCTGCCTCTGCTTCCCAAGTGCTGAGATTAAAGGTGTGTGTAACCACTGCCTGGCAAAAATGTTTAATATATATGTATATATATATGTATATATATATATATAAGCCTTATTTATTTATTTGCCTTGGTATTTGCCTGGAACTACAGACAATTGTTAACTGCTATGTGGGTGCTGGGAATCAAACCTCGGTCCTCTGGAAGAATAATCAATGTTCTTAACTGCTGAGCCATCTGAGCCAGCCTCATATATATTTTAAAGACAGAGTCTCACTGGGGGCTGGAGAGATGGCTCAGCGGTTAAGAGCACCGTCTGCTCTTCCAGAGGACCTGGGTTCGATTCCCAGCACCCACATGGCAGCTAACAACTGTCTGTAGTTCCAGTTCCAGGCAAACACCAAGGCAAATAAATAAAGTTTAAAAAAAGTCAAATTCTTTAAAAAAAAAAAAAAAAAAAGACAGACAGAGTCTCACTGTATACCCATGGCTGGCTTGGAACCTGCTATATATGGATCAGGGTGGTTTTGAACTCCAGTGCCTCTGATTCCTGAGTGCTAGCACTGAAGTTGTGTATCACCACACTTTTTTTCATAATTTATTTTTACTTTATGCACCTTGGTGTTTTGAGTGCATGTGTGTCTGTGTAGGGTGTCAGAAGCCCTGGAACTGGAGTTACAGACAGGTGTGAGCTGCAATGTGGGTGCTAGAAATTGAACCCAGGTACTCTGGGAGAGCACCCAGTGATCTTAACTGCCTTGGGCCTCAGAATCTCTTCCAACTTCTGAGTCTTAAGGCACCTCCTTTATGTATAAAACTTTCTTATCAAACTATCTTTCATGGGACCACCAGCTTATTATTAATTATAAAAACTTGGCCTCAGCTTAGGCTTTTCCCCAAATGGCTCTTATAACTTAATTAAACCATATTTTTAATCTATGTTCTACTTTGTGGCTTGGTTACCTCTTCTTAGCACTGCACATCTGACTTGCTCTGAGGCTGCTGTTGAAATCTGTATGCCTAGATTTCACCTTCTCTCTCTCTTTCTCCCCAGAAATCCTACCTATCTTCTCCTGTTTAGCTATTGGCCATTCAGCTTTTTACTAAACCAATCATAGCAATCTTCACATAGTATATAAAGATCCCACAATACTTTTAGAACTGCTTGGGAGATCTAGTTTCTTTTTGTCATTGACTGTTGTACCCATGTCAAGGGACCTCCAAAGACCACCAGGAAGCTGAATTTCAATGCAAACACATGAGGGGGTCAGTTTATTCTTTTAAACAGGTCTGAACCCAGGCCAAAACCCTATGTTCCAACACAGTGGAGGGATTCAGCCCTGAGCTAAGGGGTGAGAGGGCTTTTAAAGAAAAAACACTATGCAAGTGAGGGTTACATGCCTTGGCATTTCAGGATTGGGTAAGGGGTATGGGGTACAGTAATTCTTAAAAGCTATTGGGTAAACTTTCGGTGTGAAACCGAGTTTTGAATCTATTGGCTGTCAGACACATTCTTAAGATTTTTTTCCTATATTCTTCTTAGACCTGGGCCCTGCCCTCAGGCACTAAATGGTCTCTCCCTGAAATAAAGTTTTGTAATGGTGAATCTAAGCCTTCACATGATCAACACAATTTAGGGTAGAAAAAGATTCATTTTATCTGACAAGTGTAGTTCCTAGTCTGCTGCTGAGGGACTCTGGGGCCGGGCTCGGCAGGGACTCTGTGCCCAGGAGGGCTGATTGCTAGCCTGCCTGCTTGCCGAGCTCAGCCTTGGCTCTCTTTCCTACCTGCTGAGATCCCTTGGAGCTGGGAACTGAAGACAGTCCTTTGGAGAAGCAACAAGTTATCTGGTCTTAGCTGCTTTGACATGAGGAAGGGTCTGTGGTAGGAAATTAGCAGTCACTGGATCCAGGGTAGATCTCAGAACCAACAGCTGTTTTTTACAAGTACTTTGACCTTGAAGAATCCTTGTGGAAAACAGTGATGGTTTTCAGTGATTTGTAGGATTTATTGAAGAGGCATTGCTGCCATCCCGTGACTTCAGTCAAGGTACACCTGAGGCTCTTTTATTAATATGTATTGCAAAAGATATGTAATAAAGGACTAAAATTATGAGGGTACGTGATGCTCTCCTTTAGTAAAACATGGAAATTAGATTAAGGACCTTGGTATGAGGAAATAAACACTTTGTGTAACAATCAATAAATCCATCAGGGAGGTTGGACCTTCCTGCTGCCATGTAGGCCTTAAAATTTCACCGTGGAATGCCTTCTTTCTGCAACTGACCGCACCACAGGATGCACCTTGACAGGGTCCTTGTCATGGACCTTTGAGAGAGTCTTATGCAATAGCACTGGCCCCCACTACAATCTCCCTACCTTGGTCTCCTAAACTCTGGGGTTCTTTTTTTTTTTAACTTTATTTATTTATTTATTTGCCTTAGTGTTTGCCTGGAACTGGAACTACAGACAGTCGTTAGCTGCCATGTGGGTGCTGGGAATCGAACCCAGGTCCTCTGGAAGAGCAGACGGTGCTCTTAACCGCTGAGCCATCTCTCCAGACTGGGGTTGTAGGCCTGGGCCACATGCTGCCCATGTAGCTGCTTTAGTTTATTGAACTCTACAGTGTTTCTGGAAGGTGAGACAACCTTGACCAGTTACAAAAAGAGAAAGTGATGCTCAGAGCCCAGGTTCAAACAGGCTGGCTGGCCCCTAGCTTACTTGACTAGCCACCAGCGAACGCTTCCCTTATGTTCACCTCCTTCTAAGGCCACGACTGTCTGGGCTGCCAGCCAGACATGAGAAATGGAGCTCAATCCTCCCTTGAGCCTTCCTGGGTGGCTTCATCTCCTTGGGGACTCTCTAATGCCTCCCCCATCCACTGGCACCCCTATTCCTGCCTGTGGTCAGCCCAAATACCAGATAGGGTGAATTTCAGCTTTCCCTCAAACATTCTTCTTACTGTGGCTTAGTTTAGGCTGGCTGAGGTCATGAAAACAGAGCTGAGGTGGTTGGAGGGATAGGCTAGATGGGCCCTGCCACCCTATCCAGCCTTCTGCCTGCCCTCGTTAGGGAGGGGAAAGGGATGGTCATCCTCCTAAGCCTGCGGTATAGCTGTGTGTGTGTGTGTGTGTGTGTGTGTCCTAGACTAGAGACATGGAGGGGAGCTGTAATCACAGAGGACACTGGAGGAATTGAATGCTGAACGGGAGCTTGAAGAGAGGTACCTCGTGGCTGATTATGGTAAGGGGGGCAGAGAAGGTCTGGGATGGGTCTGCCCGGCTCTGCCTGCTGTCTCAGTGGACAAGTCTACTCTGCAGAAGGCCCCTTCGCCAGGCTGGCCTATTGACCCTTGCTTTGCTCCAGAGGCCTCAAGAACTGCTTCTGCTTCTGATGCTGAGGTGGACTACAGCGTACATGGAGGACCCTGCCTTCCCACACCTGGGTGACAGCTCACAGTCCCTGCTGAGGGCCTGTCCTCGGCAGTGCTCCTGTCCCCGAGACGACACAGTGGACTGTTCTGGCCTGGGCCTGAGAGTATTCCCAGACAATATCACCAAGGCAGCTAGGTACCTTTCCTTGCAGGTGAGCGCTGGGGTTGGAGCTCAGGGAGGCACAGGGCCTAGGCAAGGCCCACACAGGTGGTCCATGTGCCAGAGCTAACCTGCCCTTGCTCTATACTGGGTCTGCCAAGCCAGGCCAGAGGTAGAAGCACTGTGTGTTGGGAGTCAGCATCTTAGAAGATGTAAGGTTTTTTCATCAAAACACTGAGTTCTGGGGCAATGGTGATTTTGGAGGTCATGGGAGTACTTTGGGAAGACCCAGGGCAAAGGGTGTTAGTAAGGAGCCTGAAGCAGAAGGATGGAAACAGTTTGAAGTCCTCATTGACTGCCTAGTGAAGCCCTGAGTGTGTGGTGTGTGGACAATGGCTAGGAAAGTGTCAGAGATCAGGTTCAAAATCGGTAGCCTGGGAGCCGGGGACTCAGGGTGATAGTGTTGCTTGTGGGTGACTGGTTAGTAAGGGGCCCAGTGCCTTGCAAGTCTCATGGTTCTTTGGGGT
Source organism: Sigmodon hispidus (assembly GCA_004025045.1). Lineage (NCBI taxonomy): Eukaryota > Metazoa > Chordata > Mammalia > Rodentia > Cricetidae > Sigmodon > Sigmodon hispidus. The sequence goes on from PVIH01000641.1 coordinate 313,635, forward strand.
CAGGAATGGGATGTTTCCCTCCTCCTCC
>PVIH01000642.1:0-201753 GCA_004025045.1 Sigmodon hispidus
TAACCAAAGAAGTAACAGATATGTTTGACAAAATTTTAAATCTCTGAAGAAAGAAATTGAAGAAGACATAAGAAAATGGGAAGATCTCCCGTGTTCCTGGATAGGTAGGATTAACATAGTGAAAATGGCAATCTTACCAAAAGCAATCTACAGATTCAATGCAATTCCCATCAAAATACCAACACAATTTTTTATAGACAATACTCAGTTTTATTTGGAATAACAGGAAAGCCAAGATTGCCAAAACAAGTTTGCTCAACAAAAGAACCTCAGGAGGTATCATCATCCTGGACTTCAAATTATACTATAGATCCACAGTAATAAAAACAGCTTGAAACTGACATAAAAACAGACTTGTGGATCAATGGAATCGAACTGAAGACCCAGACATTAACCCACACACCTATGAACACTTGATTTTTGACAAAGAGGCCAAAAATATTCAATGGAAAAAAGATAGTATCTTCAACAAATGGCATGGGCATAACTGGATGGCAGTGTATAGCAAAATGAAAATAGATCCAAACCTATCACCTTTCACAAAACTTAAAGCCAAGTGGATCAAAGACCTCAACATAAACCCATCTACACTGAACTTGATAAAAAAAGAAAGTGGGAAATACCCTCCAACGCACTGGCACAGGCGATCACTTCCTAAATATAACACCAGTAGCACAGAACAACAATCAATAAGTGGGACCTCCTGAAACTGAGAAGCTCTGTAAAGCCAAGGACACTGTCAATAGGACAAAACGACAGCCTACAGAATGCAAAAAGATTTTCACCAACCCTACAAGTGATAAAGGATTGATCTCTAAAATATATAGGGAACTTAAGAAACTAGAGCACAAAACCTTTAATAACCCAGTTAAAAATGGGGTTCAGAACTAAAAAGGGAATTCTCAGCAGAAGAATTACAAATGGCTGAAAGGCACTTGAAAAAGTGCTCAACATCTTTAGCCATCAGAGAAATGCAAATCAAAACAACTTTGAGACACTACCTTACACCTGTCAGATTGGCTAAGATAAAAGACACAGAGGACAGACTATGCTAGAGAGGATGTGGAGCAAGGGGAACACTCCTCCATTGTTGGTGGGAGTGTAAACTTGTTCAACCACTTTGGAATGCAGTATTTTGGTTTCTCAGAAAACTGGGAATCAATCTCCCCAAGGATCCAAAATGTCACTCTTAGGCATATACTCTAAAGACGCATATTCACACTCCAAAGGCATTAGGTCAACTATGTTCATAGCAGCATTATTTGTAATAGCAAGAATCTGGAAACAACCTAGATGCCCCTCAACTGAGGAATGGATTAACAAGCTGTGGTACATCTACAGAATGGAATACTACTCAGCAGTAAGAAAAAAATGATACTCTAAAATTTGCAGGCAAATGGATGGATATATAGAATATCCTCCTGAGCAAGGTATCACAATCCCAGAAAGACAAGCAGGAAATGTACTCACTCATTAGTGGATTTTTATATATATATATATATATATATATATATATATATATATAGATGTCATTGTACACAAGAACTCAAGACCAGGTAACCTGCCCATCACACTACATCCCTCCCTATCTTTGGAATATTTCTATAGCCTGTACCAGAAAAGATTTTTCTTCTCTCTGGACCTGTGAGGCTAGAGCAGGCTGTGGCTCCCCCCATCATCAGGAAGTACCACAGTTCTCTGCATGGTGACCCCTAGTCAGGGATGGCTTCCCCATCTGGATCTGAGCACAGTAGGATTTATGGCTTCTTTTTAGGCCAATAAATTATAATTTAAATACATTTAAAAGTTAGCAGGGCAGTGGTGGTGCAGGCCTTTAATCCTAGCATTTGGCAGGCAGAAAGGTAGGTGAATCTCTGAGTTTGAGACCAGCCTGGGCTATAGATCAAGGTCCAGGACAGCTAAGACTACACAGAGAAACTGTCTCTCAAAAAGAAAAAAGTTAAGAGTGAAGTTTGTTAAACATTCACCAGAGACAGGTGGGAACCCTGGTGTGTTTCTCATGGGAGCAATGCCACAACAGTGCCTGTGTCTCACTGCCTGGCCCTGCTAGCTCTACAGTGCCCACATATTGCCCTGCTGAAATCTAGGACTAACACTATGTGGATTCTATGGTTGACGAAACTTGGACTGGTTATATTAGTTAGCTTTGGTGGGGAGGGGCAGGGCCACATTACCTAGCCCTGGCTAGCCCAGCTCTTACCATGTGGACCCTTCTGCCCATACCTCTTGAGAACTGGGCAGAGGTGTGCACCACCACACCTGTATTAGTCTGCAGAATAAAGTCTGGCCATTGCTAAGGGCGATGCCTGTAAGTGGCTGACAGTCTCTGGGTGAGAGGTGAGAATGGCCCGTTCTAGTGACCGCAGATGTTACTTCTCACCAAACACTCAGATTGCTGATCCTCTATGAAGTGTAGCCCAAAGACGAACCTCCCTTAGTAGTACTGGGATGTTGTCAGTTGCTCTAGTCTATTTGGAAACCATACTAACTGTGGTTGGTTTTAGCGCAGCTGCACCTGGTAGAAAACGTTGTGGAGATGCCGGAAACCAGTGAGGACAATGAGGCAGACCTGTGCCACTTCTCCACCCTGGGTGGAGTGTACCACTTGGACATCCTACAGCTGCCCCCTCAGTGCAGACCAGTGAAGGGCTGGGTGTTGGTGGAGGTAGGAGATGCCACCGTCTGAATCCTCATTGCCCGTGACTGCAGCATCTGATGCATGTTAATTCTACTTTGAGAGAGATTCTTACCTATTAGCTTCATTGTAAACCTACAGTACTAATGCCCAAAAGTGCTAGTTGATCCTTAATGTTGCTAGTCTACACAGAGCTTGGCAAATATTTTTTTTCTTTTCAGTAGCCAGGCAGTAACCATTTTCGCCTTGGTAGGCTGCCCTGACTCTGAGAACCCCATAGCCCTCTTCTTGGGCTTCTTCTTCCGCCCTGTGGGAAAGTGTGGGCCCGCCTGTGTTCCAGCTCGAATGTGCTGATGAAGAGCAGCGGTAGAGGGACATCCCAGGGATCAGAGCCGGTCAGCTCTGCTCTAGAGTCATGCTTACAGAAGCTTAAACAACTTCTGTGGCCACTGAGAAATCTTCTAGAAAAGAAAGTTCCTAAGTCCTATGTGGCACCCACTAAATCAGAAATTCTTAGGCTAGAGTTCAGCTCAGAACATGCTCCTGGCATGGATGACACTCTGAGTATGACTCTCAGAACCACCAAAAACACAGAGTGAGGTTTTCGTAGCACATACTCTGCGGGCTGGGCAGCACCTATGTGGATCTGTCTAGAGAATGTCCATAAACAGGCCATTATGACAGAGCAGCACCCAGGGATGTCTGCAAATGTCACAGTAGTTGGTAGCCTCAGATCCATTGAGTCGGTGGAGGCTGGGACTGCCAGTACACAACTTCCTGAGGACACAGGTGACAGGAGTTCCCAGCTGTCACAGAGGCAGTCCTCCAAGCTGGGTCCCAGGCATGGTTTACTCTATCACAGCTGCCCTATATTGCACAGCACCTCCCGTAAGGAGCCGGGGTGTGTATGTCCTTATGTCTGTCTGTAGAGCTTCTGTTTGCTCTGCTTTCAGAGACAATGAACCCCAGCTATCCTGAAGCACACTTGATAGCCCAGATTTTTATGGTGATCCCCCTGGCTCCACCTCCTGGGTGCTGAGATTACAAGTGTGCACTATTCTAATTCATTTATTTTAATTTTTAGTGAGTTGGTTTTATTTTTATTATGTGCATATGCTAACTGACCCCACCGTGGCTTCCTGCACCATAAATTGCTCTTCGTTAGAAGTAGCTCCAAATCAAAAAGACTTCCTATATCTGAGAAATGAAGCGGGTTTTGTTTGTTTGTTTAATTCTATATTCCCAATACCTGGGAAGGAAGATGAGTCCTTACCCATGCTAGGCCAAATGATCACTTGTCCAGCCCTTCTCAAAACATTTTTTAAAAATATGCCAAAATCTTAATGGCTTGGGTTTGAGCAAGGTCCTATATTCAAACCCCAGCCCTACAAAACAAGCTACCTTCCACTTATCAGTTCAGCTACACTTGGTGGATTTGGCTTGGTGGTCCGGGGCCTGAAAGTACTTGGAGACAATTTCTGGGTATGTGCAGATGCTTTTTTCCCGATCACTTCCAGCAAGGCTGTAGCAGTGCAGGTGTGCCTCGCCCCATCTGAGCCCCATCTGATCTGCTCTATGATTACCTGCTTTTTACCCCGGCACTCTTTGCCCAGCTGATTTTGATTAGGCCTTTCTTTCCTTTTCTCCCCAGGCAATAAGAGCAAATCTATGGGAGATAATGTGGTCTGTACACACTCCAAAGGGTCCAGACAGGGGCACACAAGACAGGGCATTGGGGCGGGGGAACTAAGAAGATTGTCCCTTTGGGGCTGGTAGTATAGCTCAGTGGCAGAGTGCTTGCCTAGAAAAAGACATCCCTCAGTGAAGGCAGCTGTTTATCCACAAGAAAGCTCAGCTTGAGATGGATTTTTCAAGAATCCACCCAAAAATCTGTTGTTGAATTTTGTCTGTGTCCTGCGTCACCTCTGTATCTAGCGTAGGATCCAGAGAATTCTGCCACACACCCGGCTGCAGTTCACTTGACTTCAAGGCTCTCTCCATTTCCCACCTGTTCCAGGGGAATATTCTGGCTTTTCTAACACTTGCGTCTTCCCTGTGGCCTTCTCTCTCAGTTGATTCCATGGTTCACAGCCCTGCCTCGCCTCGGGAACCCGCCCTCAGCTTGAGAACTTCGCTGCTCCTTCCCGTGTTGTTCCGGGGGCACAGCCCTTCCGGTCTACTGCCCAGGGTTTCTTATCAAAGTATTAGACAGAGTGACTTTGGGTCCTATGGGGGCGGTGTGTGTTGGTGTGAATTTCCTGGAGTCTTTGGCAGGTCTCCTGACCGCCTTGTGCCTCGCCTCCATTATCAGCTCTGTGGGATACAGGCTTGTCACAGGGCTTGAGCTGTGGATAGTGAAGAACGCATTCTGGGGTCTGGCCTACAGGAAAAGCTCTGTGGTCATGGTTAAGCTTGGCAATATCTTCCCTCAAACGTTTGTTTTTGAGCTTTGTTGACAGCGAGCAGAGCTTATTAGTAATAAGATGTGTCTGCCATTGCCACCACCTTTTACTTTTCATCATTCTGGTCATTTTTAAAAGATACGCCAAGAAGGATTACAGAGGTTTACATATCCTCCAGAGACCACAGATGAACTGGATCCAGAAAATGCCTTCCCACCCATAGAGGTCACACTGGAGGTCCAGGAGAACGTAATCTTCTTTGAGGATCCCAAGGTCATAAGGTGGGATACCGAAGGTACAGCCATCCTCAGCCAGCAAGGAGAGTAATGCAAGTGATCCCAGTAGGTGGTCTGTCCTCCCTCCCTCCCTCCTTCCCTCCCTCTTCTTCCATGGATTTGAGACAGGGTCTCCTAAAGCCTGACTGATCTCTAGTTCAAGATATACTCAAGGATGGCCTCAATTTTTCTATCTTTCTGCTGCTATCTCTCAAAGGCTGGGATGGAGCTGGGATAGAGCTGGGGTGGAGCTGGGGTGGAGCTGGGGTGGAGCTGGGGTGGAGCTGGGGTGGAGCTGGGGTGGAGCTGGGGTGGAGCTGGGGTGGAGCAGGGATGGAGCTGGAATTGTACCCCATAAATGCTGGAAGGCACTGTGCCCTCTGAAATCCCAGCCCGGGACTTCTGTAGTTACCCTTGTTATTGGTCTGTTTTGGTGGAGGGCTCTACATGCCACAGCACTTGTGGAGGTCAGATCCCAACCTTTGGGAGTCACTTCTGTCCTTCCAGCCCGTAGATTCCAGAGATCTGAACTCACACTGTCAGGCTTGGCAGCAGCAAGCTGCATCATGCGTCACTTTAAGAGTGACGCTCCTAATTACTTATGCCAGCCAAGATTATTCCCACTAGACTACAAAGAAGGTTTAGGAGAATAGCACTGGCCACACTGCCGTTAGGACCCGGATTTGTATCTCCAAACCCATGGAAAAGCCAGGCACTGTAGCACATATCTCTAGTCTCTGCTCCTACAGTAAGGTGGGACATAGAGGCCAGAGAACCCCAGAATCTCACTGGCTAGTCAGTCTGGCCTGCACAGCTGACAGTGAAGGACTCTGCCTCAACTAAGGTGACAGCCGAGGACCAATACCTGAAGTTGTTCCCTGATTTCTACTTGCAGCCAAGTGGCAAGCGAAAAATATTACCTCAAGAGATTATGAATGTGTTTCTCAACATGCCCGTACATTTTTCAAGTTCTGTTCATGTCCCACCCGCTAGCTGACACTGGTCATCATCTGTCTGGTGTGTATGAACTGGTCCTGAACAATGGTTCTGTTTTCTGTTTAGTAACAGCCAGTGCTGGGTATCTTTTTATGCATTGGACTTGCATCCATCCTGTTTGTTTTTTCCACGCTTGTGTTTATTGAGGCTCAGGCTGGCTGCCAATGAAGAGCCGCCTCCCACCTCCACCTGTGGGTGTGGGATGCTATCATACCCAGCTTCTGAACTGAGTTTTCATTATTGACTTGTAAGAGATAAAGCAACCAGCTGCATGAGAGCATTTTTGTGAGAAATGTGGACAGGAAAATCTTAGAGGTGAATCTGGAAACAACCATTAAAGGGGGTACACATAAGGGGTCTTGTTGGGAGGGGTTTAAAAATGTCTCTCCTTGCATCAGGGACATGGCTACACAGCTGTATCCATGTCCTCAAAGCAAGATTGTGCGGTTATAAACAGGGAGAGTTTTACAGCTGTTTTCAGACAGAAGTAGAAGGGTTGGCAAGATGCTCGGTGGTTAAGAGGGCCTGTTGCCCTTGCAGAGAACCTGGGCTCTGTTCTGAGCACCTGCCTACATGGCCACTCCCAACCATGTGTAACTCCACGGGAGCTGGTGCCCTCTGCTGGCTTCTGTGGGCATTGCATGCGATTGACACATACATGTAGACAAACCACATAAATAAATAACACATAAAATAAATAACAGACTTAGAAATTATCCCTGAAGGTATAATCTTAAACAAAAAATCCTTTAAGAAAAAGAGATGACTAGGGAAGAATGGCAGTATGCCCAGCGGCACAGGCAGGAGGGGGCATGGCATTGCACACGGGTGTGAGGGATGGCAGGGGACAGAGCCTGAGTGAGCCGGCTCTCCCCTCCCTCCTGTGTCAGAGTCTTAATACAGAAGACCAATCAGTGTACAACATGAGTGCCTAGACGTTTTACTCATTTTTAAAGAAAACCATGAAACTAATGTCACCATCTTCTGTGGTGAAGCTAAGGTCTGGAAAAAAGATGGCATCAGTGACGTTTTCTACAACCGAGAAGACAGACTCCTAACCTTCAATCTGGACACTCTGGGCCCCGTGACTCTGATTCAAGATGCCCATATTAACATGCCATACCAATCCTGGGAACTGCGACCCCTGGGTGTGAACAGAGCCCTCTTGACTGTGACTACGCTTTTCACTGAGCTCCAGATACACATCAAGGTGAGTGACTTCCCAGCTGATCTATGGGTTGAGTGAGTAGTAAATGTCCCAGAGCTCTGGTGTCTAAGTGGAGTTCACTGGAGTAAACAGCAACAGAGTGTAAGTCATGGCACAGTCATAGACACCTTTAATCTCAGCACTCGGGGTGGGGGTTAGAGACCTATCTCAAACAGGCAGGAAACAAAGTCTCTGTGGGCTCCCTGGGGGAAGCATCAGACCCTTAGAATGCTGGGAAGCCTGCCCTCAGTCTGTTAGGAGATCATTGGCTTTCCTGAGAGTGTACAGGGAATTGGCCAGGCTCCCAACCATGCATCCTGGCAGCGCAGGCAAGATTCTGGGCATGTCTCTGGCCTGGTAGGCTTAGGCCGACACTCACAGAGTGTTTGTTTATGAACTTGCAGGTCATAGATGAAGGGACTCTGGCCAGCCTTTCTCCCTACTCCCTCTGCTTCACTGACCATCATTAGATCACATTCCTAAAGCTGCCACCAAGGTCTGTCCTTCTCCCTTATTTGGCCACTTCTTCCTCCGGAGACTGACTGCCAAGGTCCAGCTATCAAAGTGTGGAAGTCCAATGCTCAAAAGCCCCCTTTGGTTCACTTCAAAACATACTGCTGCACTCCAGCCCATCCTGACGCAGACCACGTCTTTTTCCCCTCTTAAAGATTACACCGGCTAGGTCATTTGCTGCTGTTTTTCTGCCGAGTCAAAGAACAGCCGCTTTAACTTTTCTTCCCGTTAATAAAGGATCTCTTTGTGAAAACAGGAGTTTGGGTGTGGTTTGTGCCTAATGTGGGGTCCAGGAGGGAGCCCCTAGTGTGGAGGGGGCTGTCTCTTTCAGTAGAGTGTGCATCTTCAGAGGTCAGGTGGCACAGGTTGCTCCGTGCATGTGGCAATTAAGTTATTAAATAAGATGCAGCTGGTCCAAATTGATGAATGCTGCAACTGAGTTAGATTTTGAGCATCTGGGATGAAAAGAATCACCTGACTTCATTTTGCACAGAAAAGATATTGAGATCTTTGAGATGTAGTAGGTTAAACAGACAGTACTATTAACATTAAGAATATGGAAGTACAAGCTTGGTCCCCTTTCAAAACCGGACAGTTTACAGCATGTTAAATCTCACAGATGTTGAAAATTAAGAATAAACTCTAAAAGTATAATTGTGAATGTTTAATGGCTACTTTAATTCAGAATGAACACAGAGTGCTCTCAAGTTATATAAAAGAGATGGGACACTGTTTCTTATCCCTCAAGTACCCAGAGAGAGCCTAGGAAGTTAGTGAACTGCCTGAGGTGCTGATGGGACCCTGTGGCAGGGCTTTCGGATCAGGCCTAAGACATAGCAGATCATTCTTTAACTGCAGAGTAGCATACAATTTCAAAGCTAATGCAGAGTGAGAGAGGGCTAGACCTGGAATAATACTGATTGGTTTCTCCTCTTGAAATTCAGGAAAACCTCTGCATGTTAGCCTCAGTGAAACTGAGGGGCCAAGAGCATCTGTGTCATTTGGAAGGAAAGTGGATGACTCCTGTCCCCTTCATTCTGGCCTTGAAGGAAGCGGGGCTGAACATCTTCCCTACCGTATACTCTCATTTTTACGTTCTCACCAACAATAAGGCAAGTGGGAATCTCTCCACTGTGGTGGGACCCAGAATGCTGCTGCGATTCAACCCTATGGGGTGGGATGGGGAAGCCCAGAAACCTAGGGTTCACACCAGTGGGGTGATCTACCGAAGAATTGGGGTGTAGTAAGTAAACCTGCTGTCTACATTGGGAGCTCTAGCTACTGCTCATGCTGTTTATTTTCTTCTCTTCTCTGGTACTGGGTCTCAAGTGGGGCTGTATTTTCTCACCAAAGTCACATACAGACCACCAGCCTGCAAAACCATTTCCTTTCTGGTTTTTCAGTCCAGGCCCCATGTCCGTGCTATTCTGTGCTCATCACAGGGGTTCAGTTCATAAGACCTTCCATGTGAATCTGAGACTTCTAGAGAACAGGACCTTCAGACTGTTATAGCAGCCAGCTTGGCAGTAGAGTGCCAGTACTTGGTAACAGTCTTGTAATAAATGAAGACTCAGGTGCTCTAAACGATGGAAGGTGTTTGTAGGCAGAAGCATCCTGTATTGGAGACATATCTGCCACTTTGTGATGTCTTTTCGTCTGTCCCTGTCAGTCATGCACCTGATGGTATGGACATAAATTCATAGGTAGGACAAGTCAGTTATAGTAACTCAGTAACACAGGTAACTGTGTGCACTGCCCTGCTCCTACCTGTGGAACAGTCTCTGCCCTGGGAGCTGATGTCCTGGCAGAGAAAGTAGCATAAATGAAGCGGCCTTGCACATTAGAAAGGGAAAAGGTGCTGGGGTGGCTGGGGCGGGGGAAGCAGATGAAGGGTGAGGCAATGTGTTCTGCAGGCTGCCGTGGAGGGAGGCTGGACTGCAGGGTTTGGCAGTCAGAGCTGGGGAGTGAGGTGTGCAGCCTCGGGGGAGTCTGAGCTGGGGGTGGAGCTCTTTCTAGGTAGAAAGCTCCGCAGCAGCCAGGGCCTCCTAAAGGGAGCGGCAGCAGGCCAGGTCTGTGGACTGCAGAACCAGAGGCCAAGGAGCCTGGAACTGTAAGACCAGGAAGGGTGCAGTGTCAGAGCAAGCTCACAGAGGCTTTGTGGACACGGTTCACTCTCTGTGCAGAAACAGAAAGGCATTGCCTGGTCTTGAGAGAATCTGACTTGAGAACTGAAATGAGGACAGAGGGGTCAGATGGAGGGAAGCTTGCCAGAACACCCCAAGACTGACTGTGCTCATGCCTCTCTGGACAGCTCCCCCTGGTGGAAGTGAAGGCCTATCGACAAATGGCCCTACTGAGCTCTGCCTTCGCATTTGGCTGGAGCAAGTGGAACATGGCGTGCAACTCGACAAGAGTTGTGTTTAAGGTACAGTATGCAAACCCCATACAACTGCCTTGTTCCAAAGAGAAAACACTTGAGGAACGAGTGAAGCCACCTTCACCTCTGAAATTCTGAGTGTTGGCTTGTCAGGCCATTGAAAGATTGTGGCTTTACCCACAATGATACCAAAGGCTCTGACCGTATGTCTGTGTGACCCCAGAACAAAAGTGGAACCATGTGGTTTACAGTCCTCAGCGGCGGTCAGGCCTGTAGTGTAACTTCTTGACACATTTCTGTTGATGTGTAGAAAAGACACTGCTTTCAAACTCAAGGTTGACTGAATTTGTCTGAGTTAGGCTGAAAGCCAGAGCCTCATACATACTGTATATCCACTCCATCACTGCCCCCTCCCCCATATCAAGGCTCAACAATGAATATGTCAATGTAAAGTGGCCGCCATGTTTCTTTCTCTTGTTGCTCCCTACTCTGAGAGCTGGGTCTGAATGGTGCCTTCAGTGTGTCTGGGTAGGGTATCCCACCGTATCATCAGCTTCTAGAGCAGTACCTGGGTAATGTGTCTCAGGGATATGTGGGCAGACGCTCCATAAATACCAAAATGCATATAGCTTCCATGGTTTAAAACAATTCAGAAATGGGGCATGCAGAGTGCTTTTGGCTGTGTGTGGAGACACACACCTCTGCTCCCAGCACTGGGGGAGGCTGAGCTAGCCTGGTCTATGTAGTGAGGCTGTCTGTAAGCTGAGTGATTTGGGTGCTCAGCAGCACCCTTCCTCATGTATGTTTTGGCATTCCCAGAATTCAAATATTCTTTTCAGGTGAAGGAAAACCTCGCAGATGAAGCAAAGGACCACCTCTGGTCCCTCCTCATGTTCAGTGGCGAAAGAGCACAGATGCTCAAGATTGGGGAAGACAGCGAGGCATTCTCTGAGGCCCTCAAGGAGGAAACTGAGTTTCACTCTACCTTGTACCACATGGTGAAGGACTTTGCCTCTCTGTCAGCAATGGAGAGGGTTAGGCATTCAGACTGCCAGTTCATTGACTCTGTGTGCCATATGTTGCTGTCCACCCGAGTTCTCAGCTATTCCTAGTCTTCACAGCCTATGTAAGAGCTGGTGGAACCCTTATACCCAGGAGGAATCAGGCTAATATCACAAGTGAACCATTAAAGTGGCCTAAGAGCTCTTTGTATTGAAGCTTCACTGCATACAGATTTGAATAGTTCTTTATTTTGATACATTTCAATAAAATACTATGTCTCTTTCTCTCAGAAATGTTATTAAACTACCCTAGGTGGGTCCCCTCCCTGTGCTATATAGTTGGGGAATTAAAATATCTCAGCTGTTCTGGGAATCCTGGTTTTGCACTATAATCACTAGAAAGTTACTAATTCATGGATCTCAGAGGGAATGTTAAATCAGAAGGGGCATTAGGCCGTGCTAGAGTCAGACTGGCCCATTGTGCCTCAGTCTGGTAAACGGCTCTAAGATGTGTTCTAGAGACATCCAGGAGTTCCCCTCCTGTGTGGGAGCGGCCTCCACGGCCGTCTGGAAGAACTGGCCCGTGAGGAAGCTCATGAAGGCTGCAAACACTACGATGAAGAGCACAGAAAGCCAGAGGACTCTGTTGGCCCTTCTGAAGGACGCCTGCAGGTGAGTGACCCAGGAGGCCAGCATGCTGCAGCTGTGGGAAGAGAGCGGAGGGAAGGGGCCGTCACCGTGTGTGGGGCTGGACACTCTCCTTCATTGGTGGCCCTGCTAGCTGAGGACTCCAACAAGGCTGCCTTAACTGATGTTGGCATGGAGCCTCTTGGTTTAGGGTACGGTCTGCTCCCCACCATTTAGAACTGCTAGAATGAAAGCAATAGCCCTGCTACAGTGCTGAGACTGTGACGAAGGCACTACACAGTTGTCCCATCCTTCCAGTCATGGAAAGCAGGGTAGATGCACATCCCACCAAACCCAGGACCTCTTGTGCTAAAGTTTAAAGCAGAGCAAACCAGTTTTTACACCCACCTCACTAGCCTCTGCACTAATCTTAAGGCTGTTCTCCTGGTCCTCAAAGAACGGCCCAAGCGAGAGCTTTCCCTGTGCCCTTAAAGCAGCCGCTGAAACCAGAGCCTGGGACTGACTGAGCCAAGGCTGCCTGGCTCAGAGACAAGTTCTTGCCCTGTGTAAAACAGTTAGGGAGCTGCAGGACGGACTGTCCCTCGTGCCCTTTCATGTGGCTCGCCCTGTGTTCCCTATCCCCACCCTCTTTAGTGAGTGGGCAGCTTACACTGCAGTGCTGTCCCAGGTGGATGGGCTGCTTCTCTTCTCAGAAAGGCTGGCCTTCCTGGACCTCTCCACTGCCTCTTCTCCTGGGGGCTCAGAGGCTTCTTTGGTTCTGCAAATAAGTTTGGAAACTAATGATAATATGATAATGTGCTGTGTTTACTGAACATCACTAAGGTTTATTATATAACTCAAGGTGTTCAAATTCTAAACGTTAGATCACCAGACTTAAAGGATCTAACTTCTGTGCAGTATGCTGGCCAGTAGCACCCACAAGAGGAAATTCAATACAAGTCAGTCTTAACCATTTCTACCCAATAGTGTGGATATTTGTGCACGTCTTTAACTGTACTTTAAAACAGATAACACATTTCCTGAAATGGTGAGTACTTAAAAGAGTTTCCCAGCCTAGCAATGCCTTCTGTAAGCGGTCAGCTGCACTTTTTCTAGTAGGGCCTTTTTCTTTGTTTTGAGATGAGGTCTCATGGTTAGCCTTGGCTGGCCTCAGACTTGGAGTGATCCTCCTGTCTCTGCCTCCTGAGCAGGGGACTCCAGGCATGCTCTTCTGGTTTCTTTTGATAGTGTTTTAAATGCTTACTTGGAATATAGTTGGAACATCATTCCTCTAGACTTCTTCATTTTAAAAGCATATGAAAATATTCTGAATGCAAAGCTAGCTAAAACAAAGTAGTTCCTAGAGAGCCCTGGGGTGTGTCTAGACTGAATGTGTTTTAAATCATAACCTAAGAGGGTGCACTCCACCTAAGCAAACTTACTTTTGTAACTAATGGGCCCCTGGTTTGATATGGATTTTGAAATCCTTGGCTCAGGATGCCCATGATCGCCAGAGGAGAGTGTCTAGGAGGAGGGAGCTTCTTTCTAAATCTCTGTCTTCTATTTACAAAGACTGAGTGACGCCATAAGCAGACAGTCTTTGAGGGAAGTACTTGGCATTTTCCCACATAGCTCAGGTTCATCACTGTAACTAGATGGGCAACATGTGCCACAGGATCCCGGGAGGTACGAAATGTCCATGTCATCTCTTTTTGATGCTTAGAACTGAGCAAGTATGCTGGAGGCTGTAGCTCCGTAAATATGCTTAAAATCACTTTAAGTGAGAAATCTGAGGGAGGTGTTCTAACAGGTGACAAAAACAGATCAATGAAGCGGCGTGAGGGGCGCCAGAGTCACCTCACCCTTGACTCTGATTTTCACTATGGAAGCATACTGCATATTCTAACTCACTGCTAAGCATGTTCTAGACATGGTGGTGGTACCTGTAAGCTCAACATCCATGAGCCTGAGACAGGAGGATGGCTGTTAGTTTGAGGCCAGCCAGGGATACGTAGCAGTCCCAGTTTGTCAAAAAGACAAACACTGCTAAGCAGAGAATGAAGTGGCTCTCCTTTATACAAGAGAGACACATGTCACAAAGGACATATGTTTTATATGCAAACATGATCTGTGTTCATTTCCATTTTTAGTATTCTGTGGTGGTGGGGGCTTTACATTTCAGGCTCTGGAGATGTGCACACAGAAATCGGGGAAATTCCAGGGAGTTAACTTGAAATGTTGCCATACAGAGGGCCAGAGGAGCCACTGTGTTCCCCAGTGACATTTATAAAGGGGTTCAGAGTCTGGGTCTTTCCTCCTGAGCATGCATGCCTCAGCTCATGTCAGGTTAACAGGCACACAGTCACCTACTTCACATCACATTTCTCATCCTCAGCGTCTGCCCAGGAATAGGTGCTAATAAACCGGTGTAGTGAGGGGCGGTGCTCACTCTGCTTCGTCCCCAGAGCTCTCCTACACAAAGATAATGGTCACAGGTTAACAAAGTGGTACCTGGTATCAGTGTGTCCCCTTACTGCTTAATTCAATGCAGAAATTATCCTGGCCTGTTTTGTTTTCTTTCCTTTGCACATCTAAGTAATCCTTACTTCCCAGGGTGACTGCCAAGCCCAAGTGCCAGTTTTAATATGTGTGCTGCTCTGAACAAATCAAAGGTGATTATAAATGCTCGTGTGCTTGAGACCAGCTCTCAGCTTACCCTGGGTTCCCAGAGAGTGGGCTCAAGTCACACTTACCAGCTGCTCGACCGTCGGCCGAATCTGTCGTTATTTTCCATCCCAGATACCTTCGGAGGTTTGGGAAATCAGAAAATAGTTCAGTGGAGGAATAAATAACGCTCTTGTCGGAGGGGCTATTTTACTTTCAGGCAGAGACTAGTGCACTTACCATCCCTATGTTCCCAAGGTTCCTGGGTAAAGAGGCAATCGTCACTCTTCGAAGGGATGATGGCTACACAGGAGAGAGTGAAATTAGGGAATTCTGGGGATTGCATCCTCTGCTGCACTGCTTAGCTGTGCTCAGCTGTCAGGCAACAGGTGAGCATTAGAGGATCTTGCATGAAAAACAATCACCTTTCAGAACTATTTACCGGTTCACATTCTGTCTCCCCCAACCTAAAATTTATAACTTTCGCAAGCTAAGAATGATGGTTGTATCTGGGTTTTCACTCATCTGTCTTTAGCCTACACCGAACACCTTTGCTGTTGAATCACAATATGCGTATTCTCACTGAGAAACATTTATACTTATGACCAGTTCCCCTATACTTTCTAGAAGACAAACTGTATTATAATTTAACCAGAGGCTTTTCCTAGCTTCACTTCTATGCTTAGTAAATTCTGGCTCAAGAAGAAGTCACTGTTCACCACACTTACAGCTTCTCTTGTAATTTTTCCAATAACACATTTGAAATTCATGGAACTTTTGTCAAATTTGTTTTAACTAATACACAGAAAAGGTTTACATACCACTGGGCTTGTTAGGTGTTCGTGTGGCATGACCTAAATCCGGTTAAACACCTCTCTGGCTTCAAACGCTTTTGTAAGTTTTTTAAAAAACTTTATTTATTTATTTATTTGCTTTGGTGTTTGCCTGGAACTGGAACTACAGACAGTTGTTAGCTGCCATGTGGGTGCTGGGAATCGAACCTGGGTCCTCTGGAAGAGCAGACGGTGCTCTTAACTGCTGAGCCATTTCTCCAGCTGGGGATACCAACTTTTTAGAGACTCCATCATAAATAAAATGTATTTTAGCAAATCAATGTGTTTATAGGCCTTGAGATTGCATAGAGGAGTATTATATAGTATTGTGTAAAATATCAGTCAGCTCAGAAATTAAAAAAAAAATCTTAAAGGTAGTAAATAAACTAAAGGAGTCACAATGGTTAACATCCATTATCAGCTTGGTTGTATTGAGACGCTAACTGGTATACCTTTGGATATGTGTCTGCAAGGCCCTCCCAACTGTGGGCCCCATCCCAGGGCCTTGCATCATGTCCTTCCTTCATCCTACTTTCTTGTTCATCAGTAAGACTATGATTCTTTAGACAGGCCTGGAGACACCCAGGAAAAGGCTGTCTGTCCCTGCCTCACTTCCCAAGAACAGAGTGGGGTGTTGTGGGAGACTTTGGGGCTGCTCTGCAGAGGACAGTACTGAGCCTTGTCTCTGCCTTTGTGACTTGGCTTTCCAGTAAGGATACATCCTGGCTCTGAAGTAGAGATGTTAGACCTCAAGGAGGAATCAGGGCCGGGGTAGGGGGCGGGGCACCTCTGTAGGGATCTTGAGAATCTGTTCTATGACTGTCTGCTTGCCTGCACCCAGCTGCAGTTTAGAGTGTGAGACAAGAGACTGCTACACTGCTTTCCTCATGCTTGCTGCTGGGCCATTGGACACCCATTAGCAGGAGGTAGAAGGGTGTGCCTCATAAACTGCATCAACAGATACAGGTGTGTATTCATGCATGAGAACTTAAATCTGTTTTGTGATTTTCAGTAAAATGCACATAATTTCAAATACTATCTTAACATTTCATGAGCATTTGTCAACATTTGATAATTATGAAATCAGTAATTACCTTGGAGTTTAGAGAGGATGAACGTTTTTTAATCTGACAGTCATCTAAAAGAGAAATATTTTCACATTAAAATTTTCCAAGAATTACTTTGTGTATATCTTCCCTGCATGTATGTCTGTGCAGCACATCAGATCCCTGGAACTGGAGTTACGGATAGCTGTAAGCCACTGTGTGGGTGGTGGGACTCTGGAGAGCAACTTAACCACTGAGCATCTCTCTGCCCCACATTTTTACATTTTAAAATTCACACATGCATCTGTATCAAGCAATGGTCTCTGAAGAGTATGCAGGAAACTAACACAGGGCCAGCCATGGCTGCAAAGCAGCGTGGTCAAAAAGCTCAAAATGGAAGACTCTAGGGACTGTTGAGCGAGATAAATCTGTCTATTTTATCCTGCTTTTGTGTTACTTTGGCTTGAGCTCAGGGTTGAGCTCCCTACATTTTTGGCAAGTGCTCAACCACTGAGCATGTCACCAGCCCCAGCAACCCCCATAAGATACAGGTGTGAATGTTTCTGCAGTTGTCCACAGTGCCTGATAGTACGCAGAAGAATATCAAACCGTGCTGCTCTTCAAAAGAGAGAACATCACTAAAGTTAGAATTCTGCTTAGAAAAGTTCATACTGTTTACTCAAAACCAATGTGGGGCTGGAGCTGGAGAGACGGAGGCTCGGTGCTTTAGAACAGTGGCTGCTCCGGCAAAGGCACCGGCTCCCTTCGCAGCACCCGCGTGACAGCTCACAGACACCTTTAAGTCCAGTTCCAGAAGGTCAAGGGTCTTCTTCTGGCCCCTGTGGGCACTGCATGCACACACATACAAGCATTCATGCCCATAAAATATGAAGAAATAAATCTTTAAAAAACAGATTTGTAGAAACCACACGTTCTCACCTGTCTGACAGCTTACTATGCTAGGATCAATCACTCCTTTAAGAATCCAAGACTCTGGCTGGTGAGTGTGGTTTGTTGATTACACACTATCATGTGTGGAGAAGGAACCAGCCCTCACATACCCTGGCAAGACACTGGAGTCTAAGTAATAAGCTGGACTAAGTGCTTCTCTCTGTGATCTAAATTGATTTCATGAATTTGGAGGGTATTATCAAGGGATCCTCTGTGCTCTTCTGTCTGTTTTTTCCCCCTGATATTTTATATAAAACTCAAGAATGAGATGTTTCTAATATAACCTCAATGTAAGGATCTTATTCTACAATGTAGTAGGGCAGTAAGGGAACATGAAAGAAGAGACTGTTAGGAAAATGTAACTATTATCTTCAAAAAAATCCATGTAGGTCAGGCATGGTAGTGCACACCTTACATCCCAGCAGCTGGGAGACAGAGGCATGTGGATCTCTAAGTTTGAAGCCAGTCTGTGTCTGCAGAGGGGGTTTTAGGATGGGGGTATATAGAGAGATTTTATCTCAATAAAGAAGAAAAAACTAAAACCAACAAAACCAAGCCAAAACTCTCTTTCTCTTTTCCTCTCTCGCTCTCTCTCTTCTCTCGCTTTCTCTCTCTCCTCTCTCTCTCTTTCTCTCTCCTTTCTCTCTCTCCCTCCTCTCTCTCCCCCCACCCCTCTCTTTCTCTGTGTGTGTGTGTGTGTGTGTGTGTGTGTGTGTGCATGTGTGTATGTGTGTGCAGTTCCCATGGAGGCCAGTAGAGGGCATCAGATCATCAGGAACTGGAGTTGCAGGCTGTTGTAAGCCAAGGGACATTATTGCACAAATCCTAGTCAGTATATAATGAAAACCCAAAGCCAGATATTGGGGAGCTGAATTATCAGAGAGAGGAAACAGACCACAGTAAATTCTTACCCAGCCATCTTCTCAGGCCAAACAGGGTAAATGCTATTATCTTCAAGGGTCCTCAGCCAGACTGGTTACTTCTATAGAATTCCTGAATTTCTGCTTTTTCCTGCCTTATATATTTTTCCTGCCCAGCTGTTTCATTTCTGGTTCAACTCTGTATCATAGTCCTAGAGCTACAATTAAAAGTGTGAGCCACTACTGCTTGGCTTAGGTCTTGAGCTCACAGAATTCCAGAAGATCTCTGTCTCCGGAATGATGGGATTAAAGGTTGGGTCACCACTCTCTGACCTTCATGGCTTGACTGTGGGCGATTCTGTTCTCTGATATTCCAGGCTGATTTTATTAACCATATGGTATATCACCACAGGACATGGTTTCTGAACCAAGTATGAGCAGCAAGCACTCTCAGCTGCTGAGACAGCCAGCCAGCCCATCACGTATCCTAAACATTGTTACCTTCGTCTTCCATGGGGCTGAAGGACCTCTCGTTGTGCATCAGAGCCTGCTTCAGCTCCTCCAGCTCAGCATGCTCTTTGGCATACATCCTCTTCAAGTTCTCTACATGCTGAATCATCACTTCTACGGCTTCACTCACCCGCCTTTCCTGCAAAGGCCAACTTCCGTTAACAGCACTGCCCTCAGTGTTGTTCAGTTAAAACAGACATTTAGGCTGGCAGGGTGGCTGAGAAAGTAAAGCATTTGTATGCAAGCCTGAAGGCCTGCGTCCCATCCGTACAATCCACACTACAGGAGAAATCTTCCAAAGGTGCCCTCTGATCTCCAACCCAGATACTGCAAGCAAGCAACCCCACACACGCATGCATGTGCCAATACCTCTACCCACACATGCACAAACTGCTTGTCAAAGAATAAGGTATTAGAAGGATTAGGATTTGACATAAGCAGGAGCATTTAGGAAGCCTTTGCTTTTTAGAACAGCACAGAGAAGGGGGTGGCTTAGGTGCAGTTGGTAGATGTGTCAACAAAAATCATGGCTAAATTCTCTTGCTGGTCTGAAGATAGAGTAATGATGCACTCTTGACCTATTCAGGAGATAGGAGCATTGAGAGACCCTCCCCATCCCCACTAGGTCTGAGGGAGGGAGGCAGTGGGCGGGGAAAGGGTTTGCAGGGTTCGTGGCTTTGAGGATGCTAAATGCAGAATGTATCAGGCATGTGGGAAGAAATGCCAGGTCCCATCAGAACCAGACAGAGGACGAGGTGAGACTCATGAGTCACCTTGGGCTTTGTGAGCAAGTGGATTGAATACAGATGGCAAGAAGGTGACCGGAAGGAGGATCTTCAGATCTTCAGCTCTAGGAGGTCATTCAACAGCCTGGGTGGATGGAGCAGCCTTTAGAGTAAAGGGGTGTGGCATGCAAATGCTAAGTTCTCCAGAAACAGTGCTGACCTTGGAGTGTGCAGGTGAGTGGTAGATGTAATAATGGCAGGTTTGTAGAGGCAGAGGGTTGATGAGACTTAAGAGAATTCTAAAGGAGAAAGACTGAACATGAGAATCATTTCATTGAGAGACTTCTAGAACAAAGAAACAGAAAAGTAGGTGGTAGCCAAAGAAGGCAGGGGTTTGGGGTGGAGGAAGAAAGCAAGAGAGGGATGCTTGATCTCTCACCATGTAGCTCAGGCTAGCCTTCAGCACACTGTCATCTCACTATTATTTCCCAGGTACCAGAAAATGCACAGGGCCACTGAGCCCCATTTCTGTTGTTTATTAATTTTTTTTCAATGAAGGGGTGGATTTATACTGCCTCTGCCCTCTCCATCTTAAAAACAGTGTGTGCTGTTCTTGCGGGAATGGTTCCACAGACTGGAAGAACTGATGAAGGGGGGCAGGTCAGCTGGCAGAATTTAGCTCATGTTTCGGGATAAACTGGGAAAGGATAGGGATCTTCTATACAGGCAATCTGGCCACCCGTAGGCAGTGCAGGAGAGTGACTGTCCATAGCTATGGAAGGAGGTCAGCATCTGTGGATTCTGATGGCCAGCTCAAGTCTGGGGCAGCTCTCTCTCTCTCTCTCTCTGCATCAGTTTTCTCAGTAGCAAAGTCACTCTGGCTGGTCTGGAACTCTATATAAACTAGTCTGGGTTTGGCCTCACAAGGACCCACCTGCCTCTGCATCCCCAGTGCTGGGTTTAAACAGTTAAACCCAATACATGGATGCACACAAGTGTTCTGAAAATACATTTTTAGAAATAAGCCCACACTGTAGGAACATAAATGCTCTTAGCTGTTACCTGATTGATGGCCCCCAGCATCTCCGCCCTGCTGGCCACACGGGTAGAGCACTGGCTGAGAAACATTATACTCTTCTCCAGCTTCTTAATAATTTCCTGAGCCTGGTTGTCCTCATCGCACAGAGGTGCTAATGACTGTGTGGAAAGAAGCATTAAAACACTCAGCAGAGTTTCTCACACCAACTGAACTGCCTCATGCACTTGTTGCCACAGCTTGGACTGTTCTATCACCATGCCTTCTGGCCATAATGAACCATAGTCTTAAACTCTGAACCAAAATAAAATATTTCTTCCCTAACTTGCTACTGTCAGATATTTTGTAACAATAAATGAGGGATAGCCAGTATCCTCTCTTATGACGAAGTGTGACCAGGCTGGCTGGGCACACATGCTATTTTGCCTCACCCAAATTCATGCCTTTATCTTGATGATGCCTTTCAGAGCCATCCTTCCCAGCAGAGATGTCTCAATATCTGTGTGACTGAGAAAATATCTAAGGCTGTCCAAATCTAAAGTGCCATGAACTCTGGAAAAGGCACCATCATGTTGGGTGGGTATCATTCAGAAGAAGTCTGCCAGTCATATCACCACAAATGGTAGACTGCTTAATAATTGTGGAAATGCAAAGGTTTGGCCTTTCTGGCTTGCTGCTTATGCCCTTTCAAATAATACTACAACACAGCGTTAGCAGACTCCAGTTCTCGAGATCACACGGGCACATTGGAAACACACAGATGTCTAAGTTGCAGCTGAAGAGGTTGTTGGCTTTGGTCAGATGAGCAGCCTCCCCTAGTGGTTCCCCAGTGGACATGAGATGGGAAGCACACAGGTGAGTTGTAAGCAAAACAAAATGTCACCAACTACAGCAAAAACACGAAGAAATAACTTGATAAGACACAGTGAAGGATAAAAGCCTTTTAACAAAGAAAAGCTTGGAAGAAATGACTTCCCTAAGGAATTCTACCAAACACTAAGGAAAAACTAATACCAACACTTTAAAAATCCTTCCCAAATACTCAACAAGACAGATTATTTTCAAGCTCCTTTTATAACAACTCATTACCTCACTACTGAGGTCGAACAGATGTTCAAAGAACAGATTAATAAATAATCCTAAGGAATTCTGATGCTAAGTCTTCAGCAAAATACTGTATTCAGTACATGACCATCATTCAGGTAGAATTTATTGTTAGAATGCAAGGATAGTTCAATACATAAGACTCACTTGAGATAATATACCACATTGGTAGAAAAGACAAAAGCCACATAATTATAACAAAAGAATCAGAAAACATCTGAAAAGATGAATCTATAATTGTTAAAAAAATTCTTTTGAAGCACTGCAAAAATAGAAAAAAGTACTTCAACACAATATTAAGTCATGGATCAAGAAACCCACTGTGAACATCAGAGTCAGTGGCCAAAGACCACCCCTCCCTCTATGACTAAGAACAAGCCAGGAGCCTACCCCCTCACTTCTATGCAACAATTATGACATTGGTTTTGTAGCCCAAGCAATTAGGCAAGAAAAAAATAATTTTAAAAGGATCTCAAATAGAAGCCAAGAGGTGAAAAATATTTCTGTTCACAGTGTGATTTTTTATCCGCATTTTTACCCCACAGGCAGAACAAAACTTTCAAACTAATGAACTCAGCAAAAAATACAATATTCAAAACTAACACAGGAATCAATTATATTTCTGTGCACTGACCCTTTTTAAAAATAATAAACTAAGAAAGCTATTTAAAATAGTATCACAAAGAATATAAGAATATAAGACTTTGAAATCTATAAACAAAGGCACAAATGGAAAGCTATCTTGCATTCAGGTGTGGCTAACCCTGATGGCCCAAGCAACAGTATCATCTAGGGGTGATCAGAAATAGAAAAACATGGGTGCTCAGTGATAGAACATGTGCTTCACATTTGTGAAATTCTGATTTTGATCATTACTGCTAAAAAGTATAAAAAAAAGAAAAATGTTGTAGACTAACTATGTAAAGATATGTTACATTTGTTTATGTTGCTAGATATCACTTTCACTGTGTGAAGGTGTGTTCTATTTGTTTGTGTTACATTCGTGTAATTATGAAAAGATGTGTTGCTGTTTCCCCTTGCCTGCCTAAGGCACAGGATGGGCTAATAAAGACCTTCATGGCCAATAGCTAGGCAGGAGGGATAGGCAGGGTTGGGGGGATAAATAGGAGCGAAGGAGAAAAGGAGAGAAGAAAGGAGAAAACCAGGGGGATGCCTGGGGCCAGACAGACAGACAGACAGACACAGAAACAGCAGAAAAAGTAGGACATACAGACAGAAAAGATAAAAAGCCCCAAGGCAAAACACAGATGAAGAGAAACAGGTTAACTTTTAAGAACTAGCAAGAAATGAGCATAAGACCAAACACGTATAGCTAATACTAACTCTCTCTGTCACGATTTGAGAGCCGGTTTGTGACCCAAGAGAAAAAGCCTGGCACAAAAACTCACTCCAAAATAATTGCAGTCTATTGAAGAGCCATGAACAGCTACGGCAAGTTAATGAAAAGACAAAATCACAGAAGCGTCTGCTTCCTGTCAGCTGGTGAGATGGCTGGTGAGGAAGAGCTCGTGCGACCACAACACCAGGACCCGTATGGATGATGGAAGCAGAAAATTCCCTCAACTGTCCTCCACTTCCACGTGTATGCCATGGCATTATCCCAACCTCAGTAAACGAGTATAACCGTCCTCCACCTTCTCATGCATTCCATGGCATGTGCCCCCACCCCATACACACAAACAAGCACGGTAAAATCCTTTACAGAATGAACATACTACACACCTTCAGTAATTCAAGTGAAATGGTACTGGAACAAACGCATAGACATAGAACGCAACAGAAAGACAAGAAAACAACTTTTATGTTTGTTATCAAATGATGTTTGAGAAGGGAACCAAAAATGCATAATGGAAAAAGGATGTGTCTTCCACAAAGCGTGTTGAGAAAAGTGTGCATATCCATATGCCAATGTGTGGGATTGGACTCATATACCAAGTGCAAAGAGAGAGAGAGAGAGAGAGAGAGAGAGAGAGAGACAGAGAGAGAGAGAGAGAGAGACAGAGAGAGAACCAGTAACTAAATGGCTGGCTGGTCATGTGGTTCATAGCTGCGGTCCTAGCATCTGAGAGGCTGAGGCAGGAGATTGCTATGAGTTCATGTCATCCTGGTATACATAAAGGAAGGGACTGGGGGAGGGAGAGGGAGGGGTCCCCGAGCATTCACTCACCTCTAAAAGCTTCAAGCAGTTTGTGATTTCTTTCTTCAGGTTTTCCTCCGCCAGGTCCCGGGACCTCTCCTCAAGCTTCACCCTCTTCTCTAGTGTAAACCAGTCACACTTAAGTCCCAAGGATAACCTGAGAAATTCTGCCTGTGGCCACGACAGTGTGAGGACAAGAAGACAAGTTAGAGGAGGTCTCGGTGAGTAGGGGGGAAGGAGGAGGGCATCCTTCTCCTCTGGGATCCTAGGCTGGGCCGCAGACCTGCACTTGGTCTTGTAACTGGCAAGTGCAAAACCATAATGGGGCCATGTGAGGTGCAGAGAGAGAGGCAGAAGAAGGGGGAGAAGAAACGGGGAGGGCGGGGGGGGGTTCGTCGGGATGGGACGAGACTTTCTGAGTCACATGAGGAGGAAGGGGAGGGAGGAAGGGAGTCAGCAGGAGGTAGGAAGGCAGACGTTTGCTTTAAACTCACCTCCACCTCCTTCTCACTAGCTGAAGGGCTGCAGGGGAGACAAAGAACACACTCACATGTGAAGAACACACTCACATGTGAACGACCCAAGAGAAAAACAGACTCCAAACACGGTGAAGGAGACTTACTTCTCACTCTGCTGAAAGTTAACTAACTTCCCAGGTGCTTTGGGAGGTGCGGAAACCTCAGTTTCTGTGGAAAGACAAGGATGTATTTCATTTAAATGTCTCAGCTGACAGGGAGCTAAGGTGCTTGCAAGAGGATTCGCTGAACGTCCATGAGCACACAGACTTGTACCTCAGTGGATTGGTGGTGCATGAAAACCAAAGATGCCCCAGAGTCAGAGGACCTGCTGTGCACTTCATGAGACCCTGTGTTAATGTGCACCTCCGCTGTCCTGGGTCAGTTTGGGATTTGAAAGCAGCGCAGCAGAGCCGCAATTAGAGTAGCAGCACTAATGATAACTGCGGAACTCGGGGCACATCTGTGAGGAAGTAACCTATGGTGCCGCCTCCATCTCATGGGCTGGAGTTCCCGACTAAATGAACAGAGTGAGCGGGGAGCAGCATTTGTTTCCTGGCTGTGATGCAAGGGGACCAGCTGCCTCACTCTCCTGTGGCCTTGCCTTCCCCATCACAACCGCTGACTGCTGGTATCTGTCAAGGTACAAACCTTCCATCCTACAAATTCCTTTTGTGGGGGATTTTGTTACAGCTCTGAGAAGCGTGCGTGCTGATAAACATGGCATGGACCTTGCCTTTCCAGAACAATCTTTCTAGGATGACAGTTTTCTGTGACAGCTTTGCCACATGAATGACATTGGTTTTAAATTTGACAACACTGAGTTTAAAGCCACGCTTTGACTCTCAGACATGTAATGTGACCAAGTCATGAGCTTGTCAAACCATCTACATGATAGGATGCAACTTTATTTGCATCACAAGAGGACATCAAATACTGTGGCAAAAAGTCACACTGTTTCTGAGGCTACGGAACCACTGTTCACCTCTGCCTTGCCTAGCATTGGAGGGCTAAAATTATGCAGATAACATAGCTTAATGCTCAGATTACGACTATAGATTTATCTCAGTAAGGTTTGTTTGGTTAGTTTATTTTGGGGGGGAGGTGTTTTTTTATTTTGGGAAATTTGAAGACAGGGTTGCATGTACCCCAGGTTGACTGTGAGCACACTATATACCTGAGGCTGACTCTGAGTTTCTGACCTTTCTGCCTCCACTTTTGGAGTGCCACCATTAGAGATGTGAGCCACCAGGCCTATACTATGTGATGCTAGGCAATCAAACCCAGTGTCCCATGCATACTAAGCAAGACCCTTATCAACCGAGCCATGTCTCCAGCCTAATAAAGTTATTTTTTGGTCAGTATTTCTATTTTTCAAAAGAGAAGCTCACAGAAGCAAAGATGGACCCAGACTGGAGTCAGTGAGGCTGGGGTGTTGTTTCCATGAAGTTGTTCTGAGGAGGAGGCAGGCTAGCCTGTTTTGTGAATCTTGGCATATTTACTTCTATGTGAGGTACTGAAGCCTCAAAGTAGTGTGGACATATAACACAGGCTTACTGTTGACTTTGGATAACTGTTTTTAGAAGAGTACAGGACCAATCAGGCAATGAGATGCCACTGTGGCTTTTGAAATGGGGCACAGGACTGAATCCTGTCAGCCGATCTCATCCCGGGATGTGGACTGTGTGGTGGCGGCAGGCACAGCCTTTCCCACAGATGGTCCATGCAGAGGTGGCTTGCATGCCTTACCTCCGCCAGCGCAATCCTTCCCGCCATCTTCTGCTTCCACTCCCTCTCCTGCTTCCTAAAATTGAAAGAACTTGTTATTGACACGTGTGAGATGAAATCCTCCAGAACCAAACCTCTCTGTGCCTCCTTCCCTGTCTCGTGTCTATCAAAGTCACTCTGCAGAACTCTGGGACTGGAGTAAATAAAGGTCAGCGAGATAGGGCCAGTTCCAAGGATCTGGTTGAGGCCAAAGTGATGTATGTACATGTAAGAAGCTGTGAAAGCAAGCGACACAAGTTTTCTGTCACAAAGGAAACTAAGCGATGTGCATGAGGAAGAGAAAACCACCAGGGGTGCTGTGTGTAGGGAGGTATACAACGCTATTTCTGGCTACAGCAAGGGGCGCCCTACATGGCTGTATGGAAACACATACCTGCTAAGACCCATTCTTTAGACTGTCATTCCACATGAACACACACACACACACACACACACACACACACAGAGAATTGTTTAGTTGTCATGTTCCTGCTTGAGACAAGATCTCAATATATAGACCATGAGCCCATACTAGCCTGAAACTTGGGATCCTCCTGCCTCAAGCAGTCAAGTGCTAGGATTACTTGAGTCAAAATATAGTCAAATAAATAGTTTGACTCAAATATGTTTTAAGAGAATTAACCAGCTGTTATATAATAATCATGTGTGTACCAGGGGAAAATGCCTGTGCACACAGATAGCAAGGGAGAAGCCGGTAAAGTTAAACACACAGCTCACTCTTGGAAGCAATGAGGTATGACGCTGCTCTTCCTGGAATGCCAGGAATGATGTCATTTTACAACCCAGTGATTCTTCGCTGTCTGTTGAGACAGGCTCTGCCATATCTCCCAATATTTACGTTTTAACTGATCCCAGACCTTCCCCCTAAATCTTGAACATTGCTCTTAGACCATAAATCCCACTCTTATACGTGATGTCACATGTGCTTTACAACAGCCTACGTGATGTCTATGTAATCTTAGGGCCAGGCACACACAGGTGTTATGTTTACCCCAGTCAGTCTCCCCTGACCCCAAATCTGGGGCATTATCTCTGAGTTAATAGTACCAATTCTTGTAAAAAAAAAAAAAATGTTGAGTTAATTGTTATCTGGATCCCTTTTACAAAATTGTGCTGTGCTTAAATATGGCTGAAGTAGGATGACCTAGGCCAGACTCTAGAAGCCCTGGTCCAGCACCAGTTATGATAAAATTGGGCTGAGTCGAGTTTGGCTCTTGTCTCTGCTGTAAGCCTGCAGGGGAATCCCCACACCAGGGGCTACTGTGTAAGCTGGTTGTGCTGCGCTGTGCTGGAAAATAGAGGGAGCTCTGTGGACACAGTCATTTATTTCTATGATGCTGTTGGACACAATCAGATGAGTGGAGACATTTAGAAAGCTACATAGACTCTACCTTAGAAAATGAGCCTAATGCAGCAGAGTGCCTGCTGTGGCTTCTCCCCAACCCCTTTCCTGGGGACTATGCAGATCCTAGTGACACAACTATCTGTCTTCCATCATAGTGATCCCTTAATACCCCCTCCCCCATGCATGCGCGCTTCTAACTCATCACTATTCCTAAGTGTCAGCAATGCATAGAAACACAGTCTATCTGGAACTCCCAGTACCCACCAACAGGGTCTCCAAAGAGGGCCAGAGAAACCAAAGAACACTCATCCAACAAAGACAAGACCAGACACCAGCACCTAGAATTACAGTCACCCCAGGCCCAGATTTCTAGATGCCAGCATTATAAACACAATCAGTCCCATCCAGGACAGTGTCTCCACGAAAGCCCAGAAACCCTGGGAAATGCAGGTTGGCTGACACCCAGACAGGAACTTCAAAATAGCTTTTTCGAATATGTTGGAGGTCCTTAAAGATGATGTGAATAAATTCATTCATAAAAACACAAACAAACAGTGGAATGAAATAAAGAAAACAGTTCAA
This sequence comes from Sigmodon hispidus, assembly GCA_004025045.1. Classification (NCBI taxonomy): domain Eukaryota; kingdom Metazoa; phylum Chordata; class Mammalia; order Rodentia; family Cricetidae; genus Sigmodon; species Sigmodon hispidus. The sequence goes on from PVIH01000642.1 coordinate 28,172, forward strand.
ACTTAACCCAAAATGAGAGAAAGTGGAAATGAAAAATTTAGGAAGCTTGGAGGCAAGTCTTATCAACAGAACCCAAAATGGAAGAGGGTTACCTTAGGCACTGAAGACAGAAAATATAAATATCTTAGCCAAAGAAAATCTCAAATCTTAAAAAAAATTAGGCACAAAACATTCTCAAAATTTGGATACTCTGAAAAGACCAAATAGGAATAGAGGAAGGAGAAAAATGTGGTGATATATATTTAATAAAATTAGTCTGGAATATCAGAGGACAGAGCCATCTCTTCAGCCTTTTTTGGTTTGTTTGTTTGTTTGAGACAGGTTTTCTGTGTAATAGTCCTGACTGTCCTGGAACTTGCTTTTTAGACCAGGCTGGCCTCTCAAATGCTGGGACTGACAGTATGCACCACCACTGCCTGGCTTGGCTCTGTGGTTGACTCTGACATCCCAGATTAATTTTATTAAATATATATCATCACAAAAACCCATATCAAAGGCACAAAATCAGAAGAAAATTTCCTTAACTTAAAGAAGAAATGTATGTCAAGATACAAGAAACATACAGAACACGAAATAGACTGTACCAGAAAAGAAATCTCCATTGACACACAATAATCCAAACACTAAACATACAGAACAAAGAAAGAATATTAAAAGCTGAAAGGAAAAAAGACTAACATATAAAGGCAGACCTATTAAAATAACACCTGACTTTTGTTGTTGTTTGTTTGTTTTTCTAGATAGGGTTTCTCTGCATAACCCTGGCTGTCCTGGAGTTCATTCTGTAGACCAGGCTAGCCTCAAACTCAAGTAGATCCACATGCCTCTGCCTCCCATAAACTGGCATTAAAGGCATACACCATCACCACCTTGCTCAACACCTGACTTTTTCATGGAGACTCTAACAGCCAGAAGGGCTTGGACAGATGTTCAACAAACTCTAAGAGACCAGAGATGCCAGAGATGCCAGGTCAGATTACTATACCTAGCAAAACTTTCAATCACAATAGGAGAAAGAAAGATATTCCAAGATTTGATGGGAAAACCTACAAAGATCTGACCTAAGCTACTAGAAGCTTACTGGCCCTATACTAACAGCTGGGGAACCTGCATGAGGTTGAACTAGGCCTTCTGAATGTAGATGACAGTTCTGTGGTTTGGGCAGTTTGTAGGGCCTCTAGTAGTGGGACCAGGTTTTATCCTTAGCACATGAACTAGCTTTTTGGAGCCCATTCTCTATAGAGGGTGATCTTGCTCAGCCTTGGTACAGGGGGAGGGGCTTGGTCCTGTTTCAATTTGACATGCTAGACTTTGTTGACTCCCTGTGAGAGAGAGACCTTACTCTCTCTGAGGAGTGGATGGAGGGGAGGGAAGCTGAGGGAGGGGTGAGTGGGAAGAGAGGAGGGAGGGGAAACTGTTTGGTATGTAAAATTAAAAAAAAACTTTTAAGTAAAAAATTTAAAAAGATATTTCATGATATCCAAATTCAAGCAGTATCTGCGAATCCAGCTGAACAGAAGGTGCTAGAAGGAAAACTTTGACCTGAAAAGGTTAACCACACGCAAGAAAACACAAGGAATAAATAATCCCATACTGTCAAATGAAAAGGGGGAGGAGACCCCATATCACAACAAAATAACAATAATTAACAATGTTCATGGATAACTCTAAATATCAATGATCTCAATTCACCAATAAAAAGATACAGACTAATATTAAATACAAAAACAGGGTCCATCCTTCTGCTGTATCCAAGAAACACACTGTAATATTAAAGATAAACATCACCTCAGGGTAAAAAGATGGATAAAGACATTCTAAGATAATGTACCTAAGAAATCAAGTCAATGTTGTCATTTCAATATCTGAAAAAATAGTCTTCAAACTGAAACTGGTCAGAAGAGACACTATACACACATCAAAGCAAAAATCTACCAAGAGGACATTGTAACTCATAGCATCTGTGCACCAAACACAAGAGCACCCAAGTTTGTAAAATAAAGACTTTTAAAGCTTAAATCACACATTGACGCTCATACAGTGGAAGTGCATGACTTCAACACCCCACTCTTGCCAATAGATAGATCATCCAGACAAATGCTGAAGCTAACAGACGTTATAAAGGACCTAACAGATACTTACAGAATATTTCACCCAAACACAAAAGAATATACCTTCTTCTCAGCACCTCATGGAACCTTCTCCAAAGATGACTTCATATTTGGAATCAAAGCAAATTTCAACAGATGCATGAAAATTGAAATAGCATACTGCATCCTATCTGACTACCATGGATTAAAATTGGATATAATCATCAACAACAAAAACAAAAGAAACAAAAACAAACTCATGGGTACCCAAAAACTCACTACTGAATGAAGAATGGATTGATACAGAAATTAAGAAAAAAGGTAAAAACTTTCTAGAATTGAATGAAAATGAATATATAACAGATCCAAACTTATATAATACAGTGCAGACAATTCTAAGATATGAGTTCACAGCACTATGTGTCTACATAAAGACAGTGGAGAGACCTCACACTAACTTAACAGTACACTTGAATGCACTGGAGCAAAAAGAAGTAGATGGCAAGAAATAATCAAACTCAGTGCTGAGATCGATAAAATAGAAACAAAGAAAACAATACAAAGAATCAATGCCAAATGAAGAGTTGGTTCTTTGAGAAAAATCAACATGATTAACAAACTCTTACCCAAATTAACTAAATGGTGAAGAGACAAGATCCAAATTTATAAAAAATAGGGAAGAAAAAGGAGACAGAACAGCAGATACCAAGGAGATCAGGAGAATCATGAGAATTCATTCTTTAAAAACCTACACTCTACCAAATTGGGAAATCTAAAAGAAATGGATAATTTTCTCAATATATTCACCTACCATAGTTGAATCAAGATCAGGTAAGCAATTTAAATATACCTGTAACTCCGGGTAAAAGGAAGCAGTAATTAAATGTCTCCCAACCAAAAATATCACAGGGCCAGATGGTTTTTAGCACAAATTATACTAGGCTTTCAAACAAAAATTAATGCCAATATCCCTCAAATTATTCCACAAAATAGAAACAGAAGAAACATTTCTATAGGTTCAATGTAATCCTCATCAAAATTCTAATACAGTTCTTCACTGATTCTTGAAAGGAAAAATTTGAGCTTCACGTGGAAACAGAAAACTCAGGATAGCTAAAACAACCCAACTAGTCAGCTCTTGTCAGCAAAGCTTCCAGTACTGGAAGGAGGGTACTTCTAATTGAGCTATGGGTCTGATGGGAACCCCCGAACTATTATTACCAAAGCTACTGGTTGATCTTCACAAACTGGTCAGGCCTTATTGCTGAAGACAACGCCTACAAAACTTATTGAACATGAAGAAGTCAATCTGGTGCCCACATAGATCCTTCACCCTTATAGGCTAATACAGTACTGGAAGGTACTCTGCACACTGCCGCAGGAATAAGGCAAACCTCAACCCAATTACAGAAGCTTCTGTCTACAATGTGACCTGACTACAAGATATACTTGTGGCACAAAGCTTGTGGGAGTAACCAGCCAAGATCTGATTTGATTTAAAGTCCAGCCTATGGGATAGAACTCATCCTGGCACTACTTGGATAGCCAAGAACCTGAGATTAGACAGGCCAGGGATCTAGAGGAAAACCAAGTACTATTATTCTGCTAAAATGACTCCTGACTACATTCTCCTACACTCATAGATCAGAGCCTTGCTCAGCCATCATCAGAGAAACTTCCTCTTGCATTGGGCCAGACAATGTGGAGAGAGCTTGGAACGCTCAGCCTTAAATGGAATGTCTCCATCAGATCCCTCGCCACAGATGCATATATTATTTTTATGCTGATTGACCTAGGGCCCAGGCATATTGCTAGCTAGCTCTTGCTTTTAAACTAACCTATGGTCCTTTTTCTGTTTAGCCCTGTGGCTGAGTACCGTTCTCAGCAGCATTTCAGCTTCTTTCTTCTGTGTCTCTTGGTATCTCTGCTCTGTTCTTCCTGTTCCCAGAGTTTTCTTAGTCTGGTAGCTCCACCCACACTTCCTGTCTGCGTTCAGCCAATTAGCATTTTTTTTTATTATTAAACTAGTAGGCAGGACAATTATTTACAATGTAATAACATAATTTCACTACATCTTTGCAGGTTCTTTGTTTCATAATGTTGTATCAGGGCTTTTATATTGTATTTATGTTTTACTTTATAAATCTTTTGATATATTATGACTTCTTGTTGTGTGTGTCTTTGTATGATTCCTGTATATATTTCTATGTCTGCCTTTTCTTTCCCATCCCTTCTATTTATTTTGTCATATTCTGACTTGTTTTTGCTTTATCTTATTACTTCTTAGATACCTGTTTATTTTCTAATAAGAGACAGAAAGGATGTAGATGCAGATGGAAAGGGGGTAGAGAGGAACTGGGAGGATTTGGAGGAGAAGCTATTATCAGAATATATTTTATAAAAAAATTTAATTTCAATAAAAGAAAAATAAAATAAGCCTAAAATGACCAGTGTTTTTCATGAAATGTTACCAATATAGCCCTTGCTCATTCTCATAATGGGTAAGTATGCTTGGCTTTTTCATATTCCTTCAGTGCGGCACAGGCCTCTGCCTGCCTTAGCCATGCATCCAGGACCTGTTGCTATGGCCTTTGTTCCCAATTCCTTATCGCTCCATCTGTGGCCAGGACTTCCCTCCAATCAGATCAGTTTCTCTCTGTATCTGCCTGGATTACAACAACATCCAAAATAATCTACAAATCACTCCTTCTTGAAGACTGATATTGCCCTGGCTTCTCTTTCACAGCAGTCTCCCATTGTTGTGTGACAGTGACCCTTCCCAGTCACCTCACACAGTCTTTTCTACTTAGACCCCATATTGTTTATCAAGGTACTATTACCCTTGAATAAAGCAGCATGTGTACACCTGTAATCCCAGCACTTGGGAGGCTGAGGCAGACCTCACAAGTTCTAGGCTAGTCTGGGCTACATAGTGAGATGCTATAAGAAAAAACATAGAAATAACAGCAACAATAGATGATAACAATATATCTTATATTCTCAGTTCTTTCAGCCTGCCTGCCAGTCCTTGAGAAATCTCACCCACATACTTGCTTTTCTGTCTAATGACACAAATGTGTCTCCTCCTTGAGTGGGTTTATTAAGTTGTAAGAAGACCTTTTTATAGATTACTGATGCCTTGCTCCAGCCTGAAGCTTGATGGTGTCACACTGGTTTGGTTTTGTCTCAAATTCTACCCTTCATCCTTTGGCCCTTCCCTTGTCATTTCTCTTACAGGGTAAACTCTGAACCTGGGCCAACCTTTGTTTACATCCTTCAGTAATTCATGGTGATTTACTGTTCAGATCTCACATCTGTCACCTCCTCCCTTCTCTGGACTGTGATAACAATGTCTGAACCTGATCCATTCCCTCCACCATTGTTGCTGCTTTTTTTTTTTTCTTTTAGATCCTATCACTTTTAAGACATATCCAGAACTACCTTGCCTTGAGATGAAAGGATTCTCCACCCACACCCAGGAGAGTCTCCTACAAAAAACCTAAAGGTCCTGAATTTATTTTCCTCTGCCCTCTTTAATAAGGGGAACAAAAGCATGCACTGCATAGCCAACACTGCATCCTAGTTACACTCTACACTAAAGGATAACATAGCTGTCAGTCATCAGTCACCCCAATCCTTTGAGAGTGTAACATTGTTGTCTACCTTAAGGACCCCAGTTTGTCATGCTGCAGCTAAGTTAGTTACCTCCATTGCTCTTTGGCTGAGTTAGCTCCATTGATCTTTGGCTGAGTTAGCTCCATTGATCTTTGGCTGAGTTAGCTCCATTGATCTTTGGCTGAGTTAGCTCCATTGATCTTTGGCTGAGTTAGCTCCATTGATCTTTGGCTGAGTTAGCTCCATTGATCTTTGGCTCTTGATTCCACACTGATCTGACTACAACAATGCTGACATAGCTAGTGTGCACCCTCTCAGCCCCACATATACCGCAGAGGGGGTAATATGTAAGAGAAAGCCTTGGAGATCCATGAAGCAAGTCACCCTTGAATCATTCATGCTCATGACAATGGACCTTCATACACAGAACAAAGGGAGTAAAATAGAAGCAAGAGCCTTGCAGAATCTTGAAGCTAGACTAAACTCTCCAGGCTATCCTTCAACCATTCTCAAGAGGGACAGTAGATCTTCCTTCCCTGCTTTCTGTGAATGTCTACTGTTAACCATATAATGCCATGTCATTCTCTTGGTACCCCTGCAACCCTTTGGGCTTTCGTCCCCCACACATCTTCTTTCCAACCAACCAATAATCTCATGATAATCAGTGACGTCTGCTTCTCCACGTGATCAGCATCACACACACACACACACACTCACATTACTGATTTGTGTAGCTGTTGCCATAATGCATTCATTACCTTGACTCTGATTGATCTCTGATGCATTAATGAGTGAGTGTATGAATGACAAGCATTATGAAGCAAGGCCTTCTTCAGGCTCACTGTTGAGCTTATCCAAGTCAGTAATACCCTGGCCATATAGTTAAATTCTAGTAACTCATATTTCTTTCCTAACATCTTAAAAGTGTAAAATAAGACTCTTATGGACAGGTGGCTCCTCATGGCTTGTCACCGCCTTTGCTGTTAGCAAGGCCTGTCCCCTCACCAGGTGGGATTCAGCCTTGTCTGCACTCGTGGAGTCTCGGCATGCAGCATTCTCTGGAGCTGGGCTGATGCCTGTGAGAAGAGGAAACGCAGTGAAAGACTGGGGGACAAGCAAAAGAGGAAGAAGCAGTAAGGGTGGTGATGTGGGCAGACCGGGGAACAACACAGGCTGACATGTGCCAACAGTGAGATCACCCCAGTGTGCCCGCATGTCCGCCAGTGCACAGCCAGGAGGAGCAGCCTCGGCCTTCTCCCAGTCTGTCTGAGTGGCCTTTCGAGCAGAGGGCTAGGTGTTTCTTTTAAGCCTTTCTTGAGCTGATGCTGCCTTTTCCTATTAAAGGTCTTACTGGCTGATGACAGAGCTACACGGAGAAGAGAAAAGCAGTTAGGAGCTGGCTTTCATACAGCTTGACAAATGGTTTTGTAAATCTTGTATGCAAGGCTGGTCGCAATCATGACATTCTGATAAAGCACGGACACTCCCAAACATCAGGCTATGGGGACGCCGTCACGCTTGGTAATTTCTCTTCATTTTGAACACACTGCACAGAATGTTGCCTGCACTACCTAATCCTCGGCACTTCTCTCTTCAAGAAACCACAGCCCTTTGCAGTATTATAAAAGACTATAAGAAATAAGAACAAAATAGATACCAATTTCTTTTGGAAAATATGATCTCCCCTCCAATGGAAGTTTTCTATTTTTCCTTATATTTTAGAGCTGAGACTGACATGCTGAGACCTAGCTGTCAGACAAGAATATTTAAGGCTTGCTATATTATACTTTTTCTTTTGTCTATAAAATTGAGAGAAAATTCTGGCACTCTCATACATCAGAGCAGCCTTATAGACTTTTCTCAAGACTATATTCTCAAGGTATTTTTATAAGAATTATTTTCTGAAAAAGAATACTTGCAATATGAAGCCACCAAGGCCACTGACTTGACCAGTGTGCAAGCACCACTTAGGAGCTTGCTGCTCCGAAGCGTGAGTCCCCAACAGTGTACCTGGCATGGCAGAGGCCGATCTTGCTTCCTTCTCCTTTTCACAGAGGGATTTGCAGTCAAGGTCACCAGAAGTCATGTGCAAAATGTCTGATCCAGATTCTGACAGGAAGAGGTGGACAGCATATGAGCCATGCAAAAGAAGCATTTGCCTAGGCTCCTTTCATTTGCTCCCCTTAGACAGCTGCCAGACACCATGGCTCAGTTGGTACTAAGGACTCCAACCTTTTCTCTGCCTCATCTACTTACCACTTGACGTCACAGTACTCTCTGAGGACGAAGTCTGGTCAGTGGATGGTTGTGTGAGATACTCCCTGATGAGAAGATACAAAAGTTATCTTCAACAGTAAGGGCAAATAATTCCTTTAAAAATCAACGGAATATAACACCCAAGTTTAAAAGCATAGCAAACCTGAGCTGTGGCAAGCTCTCAGAATGCAATTGTCCAGCACCATTCTCCTGCCGGGAACAAGGAAAGACATGTTCAGTGCTTTGACAGTGTCCATCCCAGCAAGGCAGCTTTAGGCAAACATCCTCAACAGTTCCAAATGAAGCCAGTATTTACTGTGCTCTGGGGGACGTTCTAGGAACGGAACCTGACAGGGAACCTTCACACACACATCATCACAGCTGAGTTCACAAACACTATCCCACTTTAAAGAAAACCTGATATGTCCTTGAGCAAGATAAATTTTAAACCCCAAGGGTGGATGGAGTTTGTTTCACAGTCAGATCACGCTCTCTTTACAGGGGATGCATTACCCAACTGTAACATTTTTATGAGACCATTACTCAGTATCAAACTTTTGATCTGAAATGGCACTTAGGTTTCTTGCTAGATAAATTATACATTTAGACTCAATCCATATTATAGGGATCTGACAGATCACAACTATATCAGCACCCACGACCCCACTCAAAGGAAGCATTACTGAACGTCCAGGGCAAGTGTCTCATTAGAACCTACACGTTTATAGTAAGGGATCTCAGGTAGAGGAGCTGGTGTGCAGCACTAAGATTTATGCACACACTTATTCTCTTTCAAAAAGCAAAGGAGGGGTATTGGTCTGGCCTGATGCTTCCTTTTAAGCCCTAGGCTCTTCCTGTGAACTTGCTCTGGCTGTTATGTAGTTAGGAAGGGAAACTGGATTAAAAACTGCTATCATTCTAGCATGTATGGAGCAGATGCAGACAATGTGAAATGAAGACACAAATAACTGCATAAACTGTACAATCCGTCGCATGCAGAATCATCAAAGGCAATGACAGGGCTGCTACAGAAGGGTGCTGCTTTGGAGAAAACATTGACCAGAGTCACAGGAAACCATAGTGAGGGGTTGATTTGTGTTGTTTTATCTCTGTTGGTTTTAGTCCTGGTGAACCAAGAGCCTTAGCCATGCCAGGCAAGGGCTCCCTCACTGATCTGCTCTAGTCCAGTGGTCTATGTCTACGCCAGGGTGGCTAGCGGGCTCAGAGGGTGAAGGTGCTTGATGCCAAGTCTGATGACCTGATTTTAAACACGGGAGACCAGTGAAATAGTGGAAAGAAAGAAGTGGCCCCTGCAAATGGCCTTTGACTTCAGTGTGTGTACTGAAACAACATATACGTATCATCTCATGTCCCCAAAACCTACAGAGGGTTTTCAGGGGGGAAGAGATTAAGGGGAGAGGGGAGAGAGTCTCCCAAGAGCCTGAAAAGCCTGAGAAGCAGCCAGCCTTCTGAAGCACGCAGAACTAGTGTCTTCTCCACTGCAGAGTAACTGAGTGTGCTCTAATGCAGGGTATGAGGGAAAAGAGCACCTCAGCTATTCAGACTTACAAAGATTGAAATATGAATACGGGCTGGAGAGAGGCTCAGTTAAGAGAGCTGGTGGCTCTTGCAGAGGACCCAAGTTCAGTTCCCAAAATCCAGTGGTGGCCCACTCCAACCTATAGGTCCATCTCCAGGGACCTGACATCTCTTTCCAGCCTCTGCAGGTACCTGCATATCCATGTGTATATCCATGTACTGCATACCCATGTGTACACATTCACAAGGTTAAAGACCTGTACCACTGCTTGAGCATGTTTTATTTCCTTAGGCTTTTATTTATTTTTGTTTATGCATTTTTAAATGTTTGATTGACAGCTGCAGATATCTACACATATTAAGATGTTTTGTTACATGAAGAATATGCAGCCAGCTGAGGTAGTAATCAATTGTTGATTACAATTGTTGAAGAATTGTACCACATGTCACTTACAGGCAGATAAAGATGCTGGCTTTACTTAATACATAGTGATTACAGTTTTATTTAATGTACAGTATTTATATAAAATGAAGCTATAAAAACTGGAAAAGATTAAGTATTGTTCCATTCCATTGGCTATCAAAGTTTATAAAGGTCAAAAATTGATTTCTCTAAAGAACATTTAAAATTTCTCAACAGACAAGCCAGATCAGCACTGACCAGCTGCAGGATTAATGCCAGCCTCGTCCACTGGTGCCTTGATTCTCATGCTTGAACACAGGATGAAGTGTGTTCAGGTTCTATTAAATAGGTTTCCAAAAGTGAGAGAAAGGGAACACACTTAACTTTTTAAAAATAAGTCTTCTATTTAAAAAGCCTAACTGTCCTGTTTAAAACCAAAGCATGATTATAGAAAGCTTGTCACAGACAAGTCTCATCTGTAGGGTGCCCTGCAGAGTCCCTGTTATTCACCTGTGGCCTTGGACAGTGCAGTCGGAGGGGCCATAGAAGCGGTCAGATTTGACTGTCACGTTGTTAATCTTTATAAATCAGGTAACGACATACAGCAAAACTCAATCCTAACCTATCATAAGTGGAAGCCAGCAATGCATTTATCCATCATCTGAGAATAAGCAGAGGAAGGAACTGGCTTTTTGTTCTTCAGATTTGAAGTTGTGGTGTAGAAGAGTTGGAGAGACAGCCTTCTAGATGACTATGTATGTGGAGAGGAACAAGAGTAATTTAAGCCATTTTCCCACGCTCCTACCAAACCTTAACCCCACCAACAACCTTGTGACCTGGAGATATGGTGAGGGAGAATCTACCAAACATATTTTAAAAGCAAAGAAATAGAGTAAATTCAGATGACAGACTGACTTACTTGTGGCAGGCTGGCTCACTCCATGAAGCGAATACCGAGGAGGAACTTCCTCCCTCTCAGACAATCCATTCAAAGAGAGACCTGATCCCATTTACATGAGAACCCTGAAAGTCCAGGCCCCAGCCCATGCTCTGTGGGCAGGATCTTACAAAGGGTGGGGTTGGCAAGGGATGGGACAGAGTGAGGCAGTGTCCTATAGGCTGGGTCAGCAAACAGACCTCTCTCTCTCTCTCTCTCTCTCTCTCTCTCTCTCTCCACACACACACACACACACACACACACACACACACACACACACACACAGACAGGCAGAGACCAGTATCTCATTCTGTACATAGAAAAATAAAAAGAAAGAGCAAAGGAAAAGATGGAATTTTCGGAATTCATTAACCTAGATAATCTTCTAGGGCTGTTTGTTCTCAATAAAATTCTGCTTAAACTACAGAGTTTAAAAATGGAAATGTTCCCTCTGACCAACAGGTGTTGTCAATATAATTTTACTACTGGACTGAGTTTAGACAGCTAATGCAGTCAAATTAACAGGACAGGAAACATGCAGCCAGGGTTTATACAGAAGGAAGACTGGACTCTGTGTCCACTTAAAGGTCCAAAGAGGAAGAATGCTCAACTGAACTGGGACAGAAACAGAACTAAATTTCCTTATTTTTTCCCCTTTACTTTCTAACCCAAAGCACACCACACCCTCAGACCTGTGGGGCACACCCAGCCCTGAAACGTTCACTTAGAAGCAGGTATCAGTCAACATCAGCCACGGCCCAGTCTTGTAGATGGCAATGTTATTTATTCTCCAAGGTTATTAATGCTGCACCTATACACAGCCTGAGAAAATATGACAGACAATGGGTAGAAAATCCCCCAAATATTATTATATCGATCCCACCCTCTGTCTCAGTAACTCTGCTCTCCTGCTGACAGCCTGTCTCCTGCAGGAACAAGTCCTGACATGCTGGAGAATTGGAGGGAAAGAAATAGCCAAGGTCTTTTTAACTCTAAGTACAGACTTTCTTCTGATTCCTTTGCTCTTTGAGTGGAGGAGGCAGCCTCTGGGCTTAATGCCTTTGACTCTGGGTCAAAGCCACAGATACCGTTGGTAAGCATTTACTGTGAAGTCAGGATGAGTGAGTGAGGCTGGGGAGATGCTCAGCAGTCTAGAGGCACCTGCTGCTCTTCCAGAGTGTCTGTGTTCAGTTCCCAGCACCTATGCTGGGGACCACACAGCTTCATGAAACTCTCTAGCCTCAGAGAAGCTCCCTCTTCTGGCCTCTAGTAGTACACACACACACATATACATATACATACACACACATATACACATACATACATACACACACATACATACACATACACACACACACACACATACACAAATCATGAGGTTAGAGAGACAGCTCAGAGGTTAAGAACAAAAGACATTCTTGAGTTCAATTCCCAGACCCACGTGGTTGCTCTCTACTGTCTGTAATTCTAGTCCCAGGTGATCCAGTGCTCTCTTTGGGTACTACATATATGTGGTACACACACACATAACAAGTAGGCAAAACACCTGTACACATACAACTTTTAAAAAATTTGAGTCTGAACCAGCAGATTCACATATGCTGCCAAGTATCTTTGTAGACTTGTATGAGAGAGCAGAGGCCCAAATTGGCCTCAGACTCAGTCCACACTTCCAGTGTCAGCCTCCCCATGGAACCCCCTAATCCTTGAACATTTAGGGCAGGAACAAACACCTAGCACGTGGCCAGGTTTGCAAAACACTCAGAGCTACCTGCTCTTCATCCCAATGGAGGAGACACTGCCTGAGGAGAGCCCTGCAGGCAGAGGAGTCACTGCCAAGACAGAAATCACTGTGACTCAGGAGGCCCCGAAGGAAAAGGACAGAGCCTGTGAGGGAGCAGTGGTACTCCAGTCCATGCCCCGACCATTGTCCCCAGCACTGCTGGGCTGTCTGTGCATAGGAAATGTCACTCACACTTCCAGCAGAGCGTCCTCTGAGGTCACTGAATTGTGAGCTACAATGGTCTGTTCTGACTGACATAGGAAAGGGATTGGGTGAGGCTGAGACACAGACAGGCTTGTGGGAAGTGTGGGCAGCAAGCAAAGATTTCAAAAATGTATAGATGTGTGGTCCTTACTCAACAAACCCAAGAACTCTATGTCCACCTGAAGCCATCAGACCTCAAAAGTCCGAGTTCTGGTGGCAGCCCTGGAGATGACCGTCAGAGGATCCACGGGGAAAAGAAAAATGCTCTCCTGCTCCTCAGCAATACAAGAGTGAGTCACAGAGTGCCACTGTTTCCTTAGCTTATTTCCAGGAGCCAAGAGGCCAGAATTTAGCTGTGCAGACACATATGTAGGTACGTATGTAATATACATAGAGGAGTGTGTTTGTATGTATGCATGTAGACACTCAAAAGGCCTGGTAAAGTAACACTGCCTTTTACAGGGGACACCAATTCACACAGGTGTAGCCATGTGTACAAATTCTCACAGCTAATACATGGCCAGCCTTCAGCCTTGATGTGGTTAAAGGTTTAATAATTATAGATATAGTTCTTTTTAGTTTGAAAGATATATTAAATATGGCACTTTAAACTCACAATGATAAAGTAGATAATAAAATATTCTCTTTAATTTTGTAAATACAAATAGACTAGATATGACTGTAATTCCTGCTTGAGAGTTGTTCTGTTGTAATTTTGCTATATAAAAATTAAAACCTTCCTTTTTAACTAGACAGAGAAGAGGAGATGTGGTGGAAATGCTCTCTATATGCTGTAAATAAAGGACTGTTTTGGCCTAAGCACAGCACCATAAAAGTGGGTGAAGGATCAGAGCGTAAGCAGGTAGAAGGAGGGTGGAGTTAGTCAGTCTCCATCCGACCCCCAAAGAAGACAGACATGTAAGAGGTACAGGTGAGCCATGGGCCATGTGGCAGACAGATTAATAGAAATGGGTTAAATTAAGATAAAAGAGCTAGCTAATAATGTGCTTAAGACATGGACCAAACAATATAAAAATAATATAAGTGTCTGATTCATTTCTTTGGGGGAACAAAAGCCACCTCGGGCCAGGTCCCAACCTCCAGGCCCAAACAGGCCCAGAAGGGCCCAAAAAACTTTATACAACATTAAACCTTATTCCATGTGGCTAAAAATTAATCAGCAAGGGTAGACAGTAGGGTGAGCTTTTCTGCACTCGTGTGGTTTCAACAGCTGTGTATTTCCATCCAGCTGCCTTTTGTCTATTTTCTCACATACCAAATCTACCCCACATCACTGTGGAATCCCAGGGAACACATTTCATCCAAATGCTATAGTATGATCTCCCTGTGCTTTTCTCATGGGTCCCTAAGCAAGTTCTGTTCTCCTGAAGAATGTCCCACATAGGACACCCAAGCACCTACTGAGACTCTCTCTACCTGACTCCTTCACCCACTCAAAAAGACTCTCTCAAGAACACTAGTGTTCAATTTTATCTTCTATTAAATAGTGAAAGAATGGAGTTTCCCCTGTGGATGTGGAGAACACTAGGAAATAAATCCTGAGACTTTAGGAATATGCTTGAGAGATCCAACACAGTGGCCTAGCTGAGCCCTCCCTGTTGGTGATCCAGCCTGTAGCAATGACAGAGTGTATGCTAGGAGAAGACAAGACTTCAAGTCTACAAAGTTTGTTGGGTACACACTGATTAGTGATCAAAGAAGGACCCTCTATTGGGCTAAGAACTCTAGTCAGTGCTGACTACACTTTCTGCAGAAAGCCAGGACCTGGGGAGCTTCCGGGAAGAGGGTCAGCATACCAAGATCCCGTTGATATCTACAACGGAGACTTCATGTTGTGATTAAAGGACAATGGCTTCTGTGTCCCCATCTAATGCACTCCACCAAGCTTATTGCCAGATATAGAATAAAAGTAAGAAACTGAGGCTAGAGAGATGGCTCAGTAAGTAAAGACACTTGCTTCCAAGCCTGATAACCTGACTGCAGTCCCTGGGACCACACACACAGTGGATGAAAAGAACCAGCTCTCTCTCCACTGCATGCTGTTCTCACATCCACATGCTATTGTGACATGAGTGTCCATGACTACCTCCCCCGAGACAATAAATAAACCCAGTGAATAACACAACATGCCCAGAAAATAGCCGACAAGAAACAAAGAACACAATTACTGGGGCCTTGAGTCTGGTGAGGTGCTGCACACTTAGAATCCCAGCATTCACTAGTCTTTGGATAGCCTAAGGTACACGGTGAGTTCTAGGCAATGTGAACTATAGGAGTGTTCTAAAAATAACCTAGTCAGGATTAGCAAGATGGTAGAGTAGGTAAGAAGCTTGCTGCCTAGCCTGTGAGGGTCCAGTTTGATCTCT
Source organism: Sigmodon hispidus (assembly GCA_004025045.1). Classification (NCBI taxonomy): domain Eukaryota; kingdom Metazoa; phylum Chordata; class Mammalia; order Rodentia; family Cricetidae; genus Sigmodon; species Sigmodon hispidus. The sequence goes on from PVIH01000642.1 coordinate 43,386, forward strand.
GGATCGTCATGATAAAAGAGAACTGACACCTGCAAATTGCCCTCTGACCTCCATTCTCTACTTGGAAAAAATGTTTTAAAATGTAAATAATTTCAATTTTAAAATGAGTTACTGGAGCCTCAAAAGGGAGGTACAAGAGTCTAGAGAAAAAAGCCCTTTGGCCATGGGTTGGATTTTCTGGAGCATACCTTGGTAACTCAGGGAAACCTGACCTTGACCCCCATTCATTAGCAATCTCTCCCCAAGAAGTGGGGATTTGTAAGCAGTAACATTTCCTGCTACCACAGAAAGGCTTGTGAAGCAGCTGGTTTTGAAACTGGCTTTGGCAACCAGACAGAATTTTGACAAATGGAGGAAGAACCAGTGATCCACGGGAACGCCCCAGACAGGTCTGTATGATTTATCGTGACCCTCCTGGTTTGGATGAGGTACAGAGAGAATCACAAGTCATGCCAGGGGGATAAAGGTAGAAATGCAGGTGTGACAAGTGACAGAAGGACCTGAGTGGGAGGCAAGAAAGTCATCATGAGGTTGTGGCGATGGACAGAGCTCCATGGCTTACAGCCAGGGGTTAGGCAAAGGCCATTATCATTGTGTACCTGGATGAACGTGGATTACGGGTTCTGCTCATGTTCTTATTCTAATCCCTGTACTCATTATTCATGAGAACACTAAGAATTGGAACTTACCATTAAGTGCTCAGAGGTGGGGTGGCAAGTGGGGAGGGCTTTTGGGGATTGTGTTCAGAGAAAAAGGTGCAAAGAAGTAGGAGAGATGGCAACCTTAGGCTGTAGAGAATGTGTGGAGAACAGAAAGCCGGGTGACAATGTGGCTAACAGGTAGTTTAGGCCACTGCACAGCTGATAGACTAAGACAGCTTCCTGGGCCTGTAGGAAGGTAGTTGAGCCTCCACGGGGGATCCAGACATTCTCCCTGCAGTATGCTGGAGAAGGTTCTACTGTGATTCTAAAGACTCCTATTTCTTTTTTTTTTTTTAAAAAAAAAAAAACAAAACTTTATTTATTTATTATTTATTTGCCTTGGGGTTTGCCTGGAACTGGAACTACAGACAGTTGTTAGCTGCCATGTGGGTGCTGGGAATCGAACCCGGGTCCTCTGGAAGAGTAGACGGTGCTCTTAACCGCTGAGCCATCTCTCCAGCCCCCAAGACTCCTATTTCTAAGTGGATATCAAGATCACAGATGAAACAACTCAGCCAGTCCTCTATGGGTCAGATAACCAGATCCTGTCAGATTCACACAGCAGTTCACCTCTTACCCCTCAGACCACCTTCAGTTCTACATGAGTGACCCTAAGGAAGGAATCATCCAAACTCAGTGTGCTAAGAGTGGATGCTAAAAGGTCCTTTGAAGTATAGGAAGCTGAACTTGAACCCAAGTTTGCTATTTCCTAGTTGAGTCATTTCAAGTACTTAACTCCCTCAACTCCAGGTGTCTCCTTTGCCAAAGCAGAGGCCACCCCTCCCCCCTCCCCTCCCCTATCCCCCACCCCCGTGCTGACAGGGGGACAGGGTTAATGTGGAAATGCTCTCCTGCACCAGTGCCTGATGCTCATCATGCTGCTTCTTTTTTCTTTGTTGTGAAATTAGTGCCTGATAAAAGGGAAATTACTAACAACCAAACATCCTGTAAGTGGCTAAGGTCAACTTCCTGTATTAAAACTTCAGAAGAATGCTATGTAATAGCAAAGGGGACTCGTGTCCTTTTTAACTCCCATCCTTAGCTTCTCAGTAAGATGGGTACCAATGAGCAGAAATCATCTATAAATTATTAAACATAAAAATATGCATAATTATATATCAGAAATAATATTATATAAAATTTATAAAAGTAGATGTATTACTTGATAGGAAGAATAGAAGCTACTCTTAAAAGTAAGCAGAGAAAGAATAGGTAGTTTCCAAAGTAGGCCTCTGATTAAGGAGACATATTTACATTGAAAATAGATAATGATCAATAGGCACAGGCAAAGATCATGATCATCATTATTCATTAGAGAAATGCAAATCAAAATCATCAGGTCTCACTTTGCATTCTGTGAGCTGGCTACAGTCGCATGGTGTCGGTGATAATGTAGAGAAATTAGAATCCTCAGATTCTAATGGTGGCAAAGGAAATCAGAACAGGCCATAGAATCTGTTCTGTAGATCAGCAAGACATAAAAATGAGGGTACCACTCTAGAGGCAGTAATTCTACTTGTGGATCCACACAGAGAAGCATTTAAAAACAGTTTGGACAGAAACTTATGCACCGATATTCATAGAAGCATTGCTCCTGACAAGCCAGGAGCTACTGAAACGTCCATGAGTCAGTAAGAAGAAGGGTGTTATCTATACCACAAGGGGAGGACCTGATATGAACTAAACTTGTAAATCTAACGTTCACTAGAAACAGTCAGGTCCGAGAAGCCAAATAGTGTGCCATTCCCTCTACAAGAGACTTCCATGAGAGGCCAGTCTCATGGAAAGAAGGTTCTGGTTGCTAGGGACAGAGTTCAGGGTCAGAGGACTAACTGGGTGCATGGTATGGATGGGGTGAGGGAGTGATCAAAATGTCTAATGTTATGGCATTTCTCAATTCTGAAACTAATTGGTGTTGGAGTTCTACTCTGCTAAAGCTAGGAAGATGGATGGGCAGTTCCTGAACACCAAGGAAGGTACACCAAGGACATCTATTGGCCTGGAGTGATTCCCTATAAGGGTGTCTCTGAAGTCGGTTCACCTGACTGTCATCTTTAGTAGAGGCGTTCCATCAGTACCCGCCTTTGTCAGTGAGCACTCTTTAATAAGAAGCCAATGCCCCACAGGCTATCTAGCCCTGATCTCAGTTCCTGGAAAGCTATTGCCATCTGACATGTATTAAAGCATTAGCAAAATTTAAATAACAGAAGCAAGATATAACCCAAAGTTCAGTGTCCTCCATCCTTCAGCATTCAAACCTAAACTTGTTTTTATTTGTACTTTAGATTTGTTCATGTGTGTGGGTGTTTTGCCTGCATGTGTGTATGTGCACCACATGATGCAGTGTCCACAGAGACCAGAAGAGTTAGCAATGGTTGTAAGCAATCATATGGGTGCTGAGAATGAAACCCAGGGCCTCTGAGCCCTCTCTAGCCCATAACCCAAATTTATACTATGTAAGGAATAGAAAGCCCCCAAATGATTGAATTTTAACTTTCTGGTTTCAAAGCTGGATATTTCTTATGTATGTGAGTTCTAGGATATCCCATAATATTCTTCATAAAGGAGGAGAGGGAGAAGGAACAGCGTCCAAAGAGGACCAGAACATGGTAGTGTTGAAAACAAAATGGATCTCCATCCATACTCACTTCTCCACTAAGATCCTCGTTCATCCTGGTGCAACCTCAAAGCTCTGTCCCAAGATGGAGCCTTCTGTGGGGAGTGGGCACCTGGTGGTAGACAAAAGAGTGGACTTTTGTACCCATCCCCCGTTCAGCCAATTTCTACTCAAGCAGGAAGTTTCTATCTCCTCCAGGGAGAGAAGCCAACCAAAAATGAAAATATAACATTTGCAATTCAAAGTCTTATTTTCCTCTACTCAGGAGCAGAAAGGACTCTCATTGGGGAGTTAGTCTTGCCAACCCTCCTGATTCTCAGGCCTATTCTAGAGATCAGTCTTTTGACTTTAAAAGGCAGGTAAGGACAATGAGGCTTGAAACTAGAATGAAGGCAACAGTCTTCAATGATGTCCATGACTCATCTCAGTTAACTTAGGAGTGAAAATGTAGTGTGTTTTACAAGGCGGTCTCATGAAATTCAAAAGCAATGTCTGGGTCCTAAACTGTGATTCCTCAGAGACCCGGAGAAAGTCCATCAAAAATTAGCAAAAAAAAATGCATATATATATATATATCAATCAGATAAAATGTAGGAGGGACTGGGGCAGCTCTGATCTAACTTACTGGCCTCTTCTGGTCACATCAAAGCTCCTCCGTCTGCCTCCTGCTCCGGGGACCTTTCACAGGGAGCATGGTCTGGCATTTTGACACATGAGACAGATGTCAGTTATAGCCTCAGAAGTGCTGTAAGGCCTTCAAGATACAAGGCATCTATTGCAGAGGAGAACGAGGGTAGAGGTAGAGGTGAGCTTCCATTCAAACTGTGTTAAAGATTAAACTCTTTCTCACTTGAGAGATTGGTTGCACATGTCTGAAAAAGTGAAAATCTATCCAACTTTATTAACATTTTATCCTAGACCCAAATCCTAGAGACCTTGTCATCTGGAGGTAGAAATATCCATTGTTGATTAAAAACAACAAAATGAACGGAGGGTAAAGGACAGCAGAAAAGAACAAAAAACCTTTGCCCACCGAGCCTCCATCCACAGCCAGCAGATAACGTTCCGTCAATGGCCTGCTCTCCTAAGTGACATTTTATTAGAACACAGCCATGGGGCCATTTATTCTTGGACCATCTGCGGCTGCTTATATGTTTCAGCAGTAGTGCTGAATAGTTGCTATGGAGACCACATTCAAATTTTGGTTCAAATTTTGGAAATTTTGGTTCACATCCTAGCTTTTTTTTTTTTTTAAAAGATTTATTTATTTACTATGTATACAGAAGATGGTATCAGATCTCATTACAGATGGTTGTGAGTCACCATGTGGTTGCTGGGAATTGAATTCAGGGCCTCTGGAGGAACAGTCAGTGCTCTTAACCCCTGAGCCATCTCTCCAGCCCCTCAAATCCTAGCTTATCTCACACAGGTTGCATGATTATAGATAAATAAGTACTTCACTCAGGGCCCTAATACACTTACATGTAAAGGGACATATGATCTCAGGCAAATTGTGTTTGACATTCCCCTGTCTGCTCGTTTTCAAATGAGAAATATAAGCAGGAGATGCACATGCTCAAGTGAACATGTTACTAAGAGTCCCGAGGTTCAGCTCTCAGCACAGACTCACAGGCTTCTGTAAGTTCAGTTCTGCGGCATCTGATACCTTCTGGTCTCCCTGGGCACCAGGCATACATGTGGGACAGTTACATACTTTCAGGCTAAGCAATCATACACATAAAATAAAAATTTTTAAGAATTTTTAATGAAAATTAAAATGGGCCAGGAACCAGTTTAGTGGTTAGCATCATCCAATGCTGTGGAACAATCCTTTTCTACACTATGATATGTAATGCTCTCATTGGTTATAAATAGCTGACAGGAAATTAGGCAGGGAAGACAAAATGAAAATACTGAGAAGAAGGAGGGCAGAGTCAAGAGAGATGCCAGCCAAGTGTCAAGGAAGCAGGATATGTAGAAAATGAGGTACCAAGTCATGAGCCATGTGGTGAAGCATGGATAAGAAATATGGGTTAATTTAAGTGTAAAAGTTAGGTAGCAACAAGCCTGAGCTATTGGCTGGGCATTTGTAATTAATAGTTAGCCTCTTTGTGGTTATTTTGGAGCTAGGGTCAGAAAAGGAAAACTCCACCTACACTCTAGCATATTCTGTCTTCGGTCCCACAAAAGTCAGTAACTACACTAACATCACCCTACCAGACTGTGGTCAGAACTAATGCACTGTGACAACATTGTTTTGCTGAGCATTTCAGGGAATAAAACAAACTGGTTTAAAGCACCAGTCTAGCCCAACATTTTATCAGGAGTGGCTGTTCCTCACCTAGTTAAATGATTCTCAAACTACTTTCTTATTTTTCTTCTTAAGTTCACACTGTGGGCCCCTGTCCTTTCGGATCACACTAGGCTCTGTCCACCATCACACACAGCAGCACTGGTGCCATCTGGCTCCCAGCCGGTCCCAGGATGCAATTATTTTGCCTTTGGCCTGGCTGTTCTTCACCCTCACGGCTTTCCTTCAATTCCCACTAACACCTCTAAATCCACCCCAAGCTTTGGTTCCACAAAGACGAAGCTTGTGTGCTGTTCTTTCTCTCTGGAGTCCTGGTTTTACTGTTCAGATTCCACCCATCAGAATTTTTTCACCACATTCCCAAAGTCCTCTTCTTTCTCACCTACTTCATTTCTTCCCTCTGCTATGGGATGTTTTCTGAACTTAGGTATTGTTATTTCAGGACTCATCCTTAATGATAGGTAACGGTGCCTGGTATAGAGTGAATGTTCAGGTATATATTACTTGATTCCATAGACAAATATGCAGTATATCTCCCTGGACACATAACATTGTTATTAATCATTGTATCTTTCAAGAAATCCCTCCCCACCCATAGGCGGACAGGAGTGGGGTGGGGCAGGGCGTTTCCACACTCACCTGGCAGAGGCAGACTCTGACAGAAGTCTCACCAGGTCAGGGGTATCTGATTGACACACCGTATTTACCTCCACTGTAGTTCATGGCAGGACTCCTTCTGAACAGAAAGCCAGCATTATTAGCTGTCTAAAGCAAAGCTTCATCCCACAGTTCTCAAGATAATTCCTTCCGCTTAAAAAAAAAAATCACTCGGGGCTGGAGAGATGGCTCAACGGTTAAGAGCACTGACTGTTCTTCCAGAGGACTGGGGTTCAGTTCCCAGCACCCACATGGTCTGTCTGTAGTTCCAGTTCCCAGTTCCAGGCAAACACCAAGGCAAATAAATAAATAAAGTTTAAAAAAATCACTCATTGTGGCAGGGGCGGAGTACAACAAACATGGAGACAGGCAGAGAGGTGAGCGTGGGTCTGATAGGAGTTTGGAGGGGTAGGAAATGGCCAAAATATATCGTGTGAAATTCTCAATTAATAAAAATACTTTAGAAAATAATAGGTGTTCGCAGAACACCAGCTACTCTTGTTGAGGACCAGTTCTTGGTTGCCAGCACCAACATGGTGACCCACAACCATCTATAACTCCAGTGCCCAGGGACCCAGTGCCCTCTCCTGGCTTCGGTGGGCTCTGCACACAGGCAGTGCACAGACCCACGTGCAGGCAAAGCACCACACACACACACAATTAAAACAAAGAGATAAAATTTCAAAGAGAAAAGGAGACAGGATGTGTCTGGTCTCAAGTGAGCATGTTACAGAGCAAAGCTTTCAGACTTCTCTCCAGAGCTGCAGCACAGAAGCAAGTCTGAATGCTTAATCAGGCTTGGCCTGGAGGTGCAGACTGTGAGTCTCAACACCAGAGGCAGAGGCAGGGGCATCTCAAGTTCAAGGTTTGCCTGGGCCACAAAGTGCCCAGGTTGCAGGGTGCAGGGACTGTTTGTAAAACTTAGGGTGATCCTGTCTCAAAATGGTAAAAAGACTGGAGATATGGCTCAAAGGTACATACAGCCTTTGCCGATGTGTATGAGGACTCAGGTTCAATCCCAAGCACTCAGAACCAAAACTAGAGAGAATATCCAGTGGTGGTAGCTAACAGCATGCTCACATGTCACCAATCCAGACAATTTCCACTTAAACAGAAACAAGGCTTTGGGGAAAGGGTGGGAGTGAGGGGCAAGCCCAGCTGCAAAATCCTCATGGTTCTGTAAACAAAAGGCAGCGAGTGTTACTATCCCTTATACTAGATGGTATAATTAAAAAGGGAAAAAAAGGAATCCATTGCCGTCTGGTAACCTTTTGTAGATAAGTAGCATATTTATATCTTTTTATTCATACATACATACATACATACTGAATATTTTTTCATACATACTGAATGATATTTTAAAATACTTTTCTAATATGGGTATTTTGTCTGCATTTACGTCTATGCATCATGAGAGTACAGTACCTAAGGAGGCCAAATGAGGGCATTGGATCCCTTGGAAATGTAGTTAAAGATGGTTGTGAACTGTCACATGGGTTCTGGGACTCAAAGTTAGGCCCTCAGGAATAACAACCAGAGTTCTTAACCCCTGAGCTATCTCTTCAGCCCTTACCTTTCTTCCTTTCTTTTCTGCATAGATTAGGGTATTTTTGTTCTGTGACTGCGTCTCACTGTATAGCCCTGACTGGCCTAGAATGCACCAGGCTATACTTGAACTCACAGAGATTAGTCTGCTCCTGTCTCCAGGATGCTGGGATCATAGAGGTACAACCATCATGCCTGATTTGAACTACATCTTTACTTTGATATAATAGCTGCATCATACTTGTTACTCAAGTAATTAAGAACAAAACATGAAAAAATCACCCACTTACCAATTTCCCCTGTAAATGTCGATGTCTCTCTGTGCGGGACGAGGGATCATAGTGAGGAGACTCCTCATCTAAAAAGCCCTGTTGTGAGACAATGGTGGAGCATATTGAAAGAATAGGATACAATCAGAAGCACAGGACATACCAGGCCCTACAGTGTGCCCACAGCCTAAAGTGGCTGAAAGTGAGCAGCTTCCATCTCTGTCCTTTAAGGGAACACATTTGTAACTATTATCTCCCCCCATTGTATTCTCCTCATTATTTAATCTAGAAACATGAAATAGGAAGCTTAACTGCTTGACACTGAAACCCTTAGCCAGAGAACAAAAAAGTTTGTAGAGATTCACAGAAACCATAATGGCATCTATTAAATTTCTAGGGAGCTGATGAGATAGATCAATGATGATGTCAAGGCTGATGCATTGGAGCCCTGGAATCTACACGGTAGAATGAGAGGTAACTGACTCCCATGAGTTGTCCCCTCCAAGGGCATGCATACATACACACTTACATATAACTTCTATAAAGTTAATATAGCCATATATAGCCAGAAAATTGTGCCCTTAATTTAACAGGGTGGCATCCAACAACCATAACTAATGCTGAAAATGCTGTTGCTTTGGGGAAGATTAAGTTATCCTTGAACTCCTGATCCTCTGGCCACCTCCAGATGTGCATATCACACCTTCCAAGCTCGATGTGCTGCAGGGGAAGTCCTCTAGGAGCTTTACCTAATTTGTGTGATTTTTGCCTGAAGGTGTCTATAACTTGTGTATATTTATATTATGCACCCTGAAAGAACTATATGTAAATATCACCTTTTCTTCTTCTATCTCTCACGTTTCTGTGCCAGTTTTGCTCTTCCCTTGGGCTCCTCACTTATGAACTAAAGAGGGGATCCCTCAACCTTCAAAATGAAAGTAATCCCTTCTACCTTAGGGCCGTGCTGAAGGGAGACCCGAGAGATGCCCTATTGTTAAGTGCACTGGCCTTGCAAGCTGAGGCCTGGGAGTCAGATCCCAGCACCCATGGAAGAGGCTGAACTTCCCACAAACACCTCTAACACCAACTCTGGGGAATCCAATACCCTCTTCTAGTCTCCAAGTGTTCACACATGTACATATACTCCTTAAGGCATTCATAGGAATGGATAAATCTTGAACGCAGGGGTTAAAGTGTACCCACTGCTCCTCTAGAGAACCTACACAAGTCACAACTGTGACTTCAGTTCCAAGGGTCCAGGGCCCTCTTCTAAAGCCCTTAGGTACAAGGCACACATGTGGTGCACATCTGAACATGGGAGCAAAACACTCATACACAGAGGATAATTTTCTAATTTAAAAATTAATAAGTATTTTAAGAACTCAACAGTTTGAAAGTTTAACAAATAGAAGGCAAAGGAAAATAAGCAGCGTCCATACAGAAAGATGGGTATGGTGGTACATACTGTAACCCTTGTTCTGGAGATGGGGAGTCTAGGGGGTTCCCTGGGGCTTGCTGGCCACAGTGGGTGATGCTGGATCAATGAATGGTGCCTCAAACAATGAGATAGAGAAGAGAGTGAAGAAGAGAGGTCATACACACACACACACACACACACACACACACACACACACACACACACACAAACACGCACACGCGCACAGCCAGTTTGAAAGTACTCACAATTTCAGCACGGGATCACTGATTGGAGGATGCTGGTCCACTGAAAAGCCAGCTCTCCCTGAACAGACACAGCTGGGCAAAGCCACCAATGAGAGGCTGCCTCTGAAACTGCCAGGAGCTGACACGAGTGCTTTCCTCATATTCGGCTAAATTAGCATCAGAAGCTCTCAAAACTCACCATCTTCACCACCACACATAAGCACATGTCACAGGGGGGTTGGGGGGGGGCTAGGCTTTTGCTATGACCTGAAACAGCACTCTGTAAAACTGTTCTTCCAGAACTGCTTTTGGTGTAATTCAACAGTTGTTACAAAGAAAGAAATCACAATCAGCTCAATATGACCATGTTCAACCCCTTCTTTCCTGTAATTCTTTTATTACTTTGTAAACCTTTCCTTTGGGAATTCCAAAGGAAAGGAGAGGGAATTCAGACTTTTGAGAATAGATTCAGGGCAGATGTGAGAGCCGGCCAGAGCAGCTGAACCCTGCCGCCCATGGCATTTCAGTTTTAACTTAGAGGTGCACATTTATGGCCCTCAGAAGTGACCATGGAATTGTTCAATCTCAAGAAGGAAAGATGGCTGGCAAGATGGCTCAGTGGGTAACTCACTTACTGTGGAGCCCAGTGATCTCAGTTCAATCCCCAGAACCCCACAAAGGTGAAAGCAGAGAACCAACTCCAGATAGCTGCCTTCTGACCTCTACAAGAGTACTAGGGCACTGTGTGCATGAATCTATATGTACACACACACACACATACACATACATACACACATACACACACAAACACACACACATACACACACACAAACACACACACATACATACACACATACACACTTACACATAAACACACACAAACACACACACATACACACACACAAACACACACACATACACACACAATAATTTTTAAAAGTTTAAAAAGAAAATAGAAAATCAGAGACTGGGGTGTAGTTCAGTGGTGGAACACTTGTCTACCATCAACAAGTGTGTGTGATGCTTAGATTCCATCTCATTCATAGAAAATATAAAACAAAACAAAGGTGCTACAGGCATCATTTGATCCAAGGTCCTCCTACTGTGGAAATCTCCCATGATGCCTCTGATGGAGCCCTAGAATTAGGGGTCCTAGGTAGAGCAGGATTATTAGAACATTGACACCCACAGGATAGAGGCAGTAATTACTAAACTTTGAAGCTCAGTTCGGATTTTGAGACAATGCTCACTTCAACATATCACTCTCTGAAATTAAAAATGTCTTCTAGAGGGCTGGAGAGGTTCTCAGTGGTTAAGAGCACTCACCACTCTTACAGAAGACCCAGGTTTGGTCCTAGCACCCACGTGGCTGCTCACAACCAGAGGATCTGATGATCTCTTCTGTGTCTGCATACACCAAGAACAGAAGTGATGAATAGACAGATACACAGTCAAAACACTCACACATATAGAAACACAGTAAATAAAATTTAAAATGCCTTTCTAAGTTGTTGTGGAGGTGAACACCTGTAATCCAAGCACTTGAAAAGTTGGGGCAGGTGGATGACAAGTTCTAGGCCACCCTGGGCTACACAGGAAGACCCCAACTCAAGAAGCAATATAAAAGTGTTGCATGATACAAAATTGAACCTTAAGGCAATTGTAGAGCTGAACTGTCTCATGCAGTGATGGTTCTAATCCTCTCCCAAGAATGCAGGAACAAATAGGAAGGACAGGCTGTAAGCATTCCCAAGGCCAGCATTCACCAGGGTCTAAGTAGAGCTGCTGCTACACCCCTGGGTGTGGCTATGCAAACATGGGCCCACCTGCCCACTTAAAGAAAGTGCTCAGGAAAGATTCTTTCTCTTTTGTCTTTCGCTTCTCCTGCATCTCTGCTTCCCTGCTAATAAACTCTAGTGTGGAATTCCTGGTGTTGAGATTCTATTCACATGCAAAAATCCAATACAGGCAGCATCTGGCCAGCCATTTGTAGAAGAGGTTTCTGGACTGTTTGGCCTGTGGTCCAGACCCACAGACCCACAGTCCCACAGAAACACACAGAGGCTTAGGTTCATAACATGCTGCTTGGCCTATGGCTCAGGCATATTGCTAGCTAGCGCTTGCATCTCCACTCAACCCATTTCCATTCATCTGTCCTGCCGTATGGTGGCCTGTGGCTCACCTATGTCTTTACATCTTGCTTTTTGGGCACTTGGATGTGTCTCTCTTGACTCCACCTCCCTTCCCCTATATCTATGCTCAGACTTTCCTCCTTCTTCTAAGATGCTCTGCCATAGGCCCAAACAGCCCCTCTAATAACAAATGATATTCACAGCACACAGAAAGACATCCCACATCAGGTTCTTTCACTGAACCTGGATCTCACCAGTTTGGCTACATTAGCTGGTATACAAACCAGTGGGACCCTTCTGCCTCCGTCCCTTTCTCCAACCCCATCCACCTTCCCAATGCTCTCCACTGGTCTCCCTCCCAGTGAAAGACCCCAACCTCAAATCAAAACAGTGAAAATTTTCCACAAGGCCATTTGGCCAAGTAGCAGGAAGTCATCCTGAGGGCAAAGCCTCAGTATATCAGGAAACTGGCAGTTAGGAGCCAATTGGCCAATTAGCAGGAAGTCATCTTGCGGGCAAAGCTTCAGGGCCCTTTGAAAAAAAGATAAGGAAAGTCACAGGAGGGTGAAGAGACCAGGAGTGCCTAATCTTAACCCAAACCAGATGTCCACAGCATCCCCAGGATCAAAAAAACTTTACAACCTTTCCCCATAGTTGAACCTTGCAAATGATTTTCAACATTACCCCTTAGCGGAATTTTGTATGTAGTTCAAAGTAGCTAATGAGATGTGATGTATGCCTTTATGTTTAAGCTGATGAGACTCTCTCTTTGTATGAAAAGGGGGCTGTTCTTTGTACGGGCATGCTCAGTTAGCTGAAGCTGCTGATCGCCCACAGGTGCCTGTGTATTAAACCTCTTGTTAATTACAGCCAGTGATTTCTGTGTCAGTTCTTGGGGCTGGGGTCTCTAAGGGTCTTTCACCAGCTCATGCTCTCCATTTCTGGTGTGTCCTCACCTTTCTTGGATTACAAATGTGCATGACCATGCCCAGCTCTTATTCTGGAAGTTCTGGGGCTTGAACTTCAGCCCTCATACCTTCAAAGTAAGCACTTCATCGACTGAACCATCTCTAGCCCAGAACTGCTGCTTTGGTTTTGTAATGGGATTATGTTGGTAATGTAAATATTTGTCCTGCCTATGGGTTTAATAAAACTGATTGGCCAAAGGCAAACAGGAAGTGTGAGTGGGGCTACCAGGCTAAGAAAACTCAGGAACATCTCAGAGCAGAGACAGATGCCAAAGAGCTGCCACAGACACAACAAGGAGACGGCAGCAGACACAGAGGAAAGAAGCTGAAATGCTGCTCTGAGAAAAGGTACAGAGCTGCATGGCTGAACAACATGGGTTGAGTTCAGATGAAGGAGTTAGAAAATTATATGCCTGGGCCCTAGGTCAATCAGCATAAATATAATATAAGCCTGTGTGTGAGGCTAAGTGGGGCTGAGAGTGGGACCAAACCTCTGGGCTAGACCAGAAAGTCCAGCTCAGAAACGTTTTACAACATAGTTTGCTTTTTTGGTGGGGGGGAGAGGAGGCATGGGGCAGGGTCTTGCCATGTAGCTCAGGCTGGCCTGGAACACTGTGTAACACAGTGTGGCTTCAAACTAAAGACACTCTTACCTCAGGCTCCCAATGCTGGGGTTATGGGTATGAGCCACCATGCCCTGGAGACCTCTTAGCTTTGTGAAACTGTGTTAATGGTAGAGAAATACAGACCTTTCCTCCAAGTTTATAGTGGCCAGTGCTTCCAGAAGGTTCCATAAGGCTTCTCAAGCCCAAACAGTTCCAAAATACAAACCCAGAATTTCCTCCACACTACAAGCCTGGTGTACTACAGACATGATGTGAGCAAAGGGTGAGAACATCATCTCTAAGGAAGCATTCAAACTACAAATTTATTTCCACAGATGGTTCATACAATGCATAGTGGCAATTTCCATATTTTCCATGTGATAAAACAAGCCAGATGATGCCACCCCCATCCCCCAGTTTGCATCCAAGTTTGTATTCCTCTGCTGAGGGGAAGGTGCAGAGTCTGGGACCAAGACAAACAAAGGCAACTGCCCCTGCTGCTGCCAGCTGTGCTGTGAAAGGTGCCCAGATGACTCAGATTCTCTGCCATGAGGGAAGCCGACCTAAACAGCTTTCTAGATGACAATGTGCTGACTTCCACTCAAACACCTGATACTTAATTGGCTGCTAAAAATCAAAAACCTACCTACCATTATCAGGGCTGCAGCATTCATTATCAGTGATGCCACACACCTACAGTAAACAACTTCACAACACAGTACTGTTACCGGGGGGAAAAAACAACTTCATGTTCTGGGTATTAAAAAATAACAGGAGGCTGGTGTGAGATGTCTTAGGGAGTATAGGTACTTCTGTGCATTTTAGTGATGAGAGAGAGAGAGAGAGAGAGAGAGAGAGAGAGAGAGAGAGAGAGAGAGAGAGAGCTGATTCCAGAAAATTGTCCCCTGCCGTCCACAGGCATGCTGTGGCATGAGTGTGTGAGCACACATGTAAACTTAACATGGATGCATCAGGGTTGGGCTGGGTGGGTGTCACAGTGGTGGAGGCTCAGCTCTGGGTCAGCAGGCTGGAAGTAAGGGGCACACAGAGGAGTGCTTACGTCACAGCATTTACAGTAACACCAGTGAAACAAACAAACAAAAATAGAAACACTCAGTAACACAAGTAAATCATTAAAATTTTAAATAAAAATTCATTAGTAGAGAAGCTATTTACTGAATTACTATTAATAAATATACATTTAATATAACCTATATATTATGATATATAAACATATATATTATAAAAGTATCTATTAATAAATAAAAATTCTTAAAAAACAATGACTAGTCAGATCATGAGGAAAGCACTCAACATTATAGTCACTTACAAATACAAATTAAGATCAATGACATCAGTAGTGCTCAAATTGCAAACATTGAAGTTGGGGAGCTCAGACCCTCATACAGCACTGGAGGTGTTTGAAGTACTCAACAGAGTGGGATGCACTTATCAATCTTATTTTATGTGTATGGGTGTTTTGCTTCCATGTATGTATGTATGTATGTATGTGCACAACGTGAGTGTACTGCCTGTCTAGTCCAGAAGAGGGCAGCAGTTCCCTTAGAATTGAAGTTACAGATGGTTGGAAGCTGCCATATGGGTGCTGGGAACCAAACTTAGGTTCCCTGGAAGATCAGTAAGTGTTCTTAACTGCTGAGCCACCTTTCTAGCCTCCTGGTAGACTTTTTTTTTTTTTTTAGTTAGACTAAGATTAAGTAACTAAGTTATGACTTAATAATTCTACTCTTAGGTATTTATTTGTGGTGTACATGTTTCCCACAGAGCTCTGTATAAATCATCCATGGTGTCTTTATCCACAGCTAAAATCAGCAAATGTTCTAGATTTCTAATCATAGACAGAATCTCTGTGTAGGATAGTCATAGAGACAAAGACAACACAGACAAACTTAAGCCCTGTGCCCTTAAGCCACTACAATACACCATCTGCATTATCTTGTCCACGCCTGCATTGTTCTTTACATTTATTCATTGTGTGTGTGTCTGGTGTGCACGCACCACAGCATGCTTGTAGTGGTCAGAGGTCATCTCGTGGGATTTTTTTTCTTCCACTGTCTTAGTTCTGGGACTCAGACTCAGGTTGTAGGGCTTGGTGGCAGAGCCCTGACATCCCGAACCATCTCACATCTGTATCTGCATTTGGGAAAGTCTGGCTCTCCATCAGAACTGCTGGGCCTGAGCAAGCTTTCTGTGGCTTTGTTTCTGTTTTACCATTATCCCAACAGTGTGCATCTTTGGTTTGTTGATTTTTGAGACAGTATCTGTCTATGTTGTTCAGGCTATTGACTCCACTCCATGACTGTTAGCACTGGGAATATCGACATGGAGCCCACACTCCACCCCAGGGCCTGTGATCTGCATGTGTCTCAGATGCCCAGACTCCTCTTCTTTCAGCTGATACCCCTATAGTTTCTGCTAACTCAGGACATGTGACTGTCATCCTGTATCTGTCCTGGGGTCTTTGGATGCTCCCCTCTCCATCAAGAAGAGCTTTCCATGGGGCAGTGTACTGGAAAGTTCTCCCTCTCCTGTGGCACTCGTACATCTACAGAACAAGGCAGGCATTTCTCAGGATCTCCCCACAACACAGTATTTCTGGTTCCTATAAGCAGTCCTCTTGTGGTCTGTCAAGGGGCACCGTGAGAGCCCAGATTAGCTCTAGTTTGTGTTTCCTATAGATAAGAAGCCCTTTATATACTGGCCTTCATCTAAGAAGGTTTTTATATTTCCTTTTCAAATAACTATCTGCTGATAATCCGATATTGCCATGGTGGCATAAACCTGTAATCTCAGGATTTACAAGGAGGATAACATAGCTGGCCCCTTCAGGCACCAGACACACAAATGGGGCTCAGACATACAAGCAGGAAAATACTAATACACATAAAGTAAATAAGAAACAAGAAACAGCAACAACAACAAAAAATAACCAGTATTGCCTATCAACAACAAGATATTATATGTATTGAAATAAAAGAGACACCATGCAGATGGCCACAAGATAGATGTAACTTAAAAACAAAATAAATAACAAGCGCTCAAGCAAGCTAACAGCTATGAGGTGCATCGCTTGGATCATCTGTGCACCTGACCACTTCATGTGTCTGCCAGTCTGATGCCAAATCAAATGTTATCAGGAACTTTGTGCACATTGGTCATCAATAGCCTGAATATTTGGAAAAACTGACCCCATCTTCTCACGGCTGCAGATAAATTTGAGATGGGTCAGAAAACAGTCGCTAATTTATTCAACTGTCTGGAGAGTTTCAGAACAGCTGAGGACATTTGAATACTTTTCTTTCCGACTCAGAATTCAAATGTCTGACTCACAACATAAGCAGCATGGGTGTCAGTGAGATGTGTGGTGTCTGTCTGTCCTCACTTCTGTTCCAAGTCTACCTGCTGTGCAGAACATTTTGAAAATGTGAATTAACTGCCTTCTTTGCCCAAGGTGGGCTTTTAACAGGTTTTTGAGAAAGGCCTTCGCTTAAGAAAATGATGTCAAGTAAACCCTATAGGAGTGCCTTCTCCGGGGAGGAAAAGTTCAACATCTATGGATTTAATGAATCCTGATCACCTAAGAGCAGGTCAGTGGAGGACAGTAGTGTCCACACGTCATCCAGACATGGAAAACATGCACTTAAACCAGGGGCGTAGCTTTTTAATAACATTTGAACCAATCATCCCTGCAGGCTAGCCTAGAGGACAATTCTTGTTCTGTGGAGAACCCAAGAGCAGCAGCTCTCCTGAACAGACACTACAGGAAGCCGTTGTGGGAGGGGGTATGAGTCTTACTGACTCATAAAAGTGTGGGTTGTAATATCGATTTCATCAAGAGATCGATCTCAGTGTCCAGTGGTCAGTGCCCTGAGCATGGGCTCTAAGGCAGATGTGACATACACAGAACTGGGCACACCTGCCTATCCACGCTTCATCACAGCAGCCCTGATCGCAACAGAACCTCCTTCAAAGCCCCCAGCAATCACAATGGTAGCCTTCCTGATTTAAAGGATGTTTTTTAGTTCTTTCAGAAACACTGAAACCCAGTGAGTTCACCAAGCATAATAGTAACAGTAAAATACCGACAACATTGTTATTCTGAAATGAGGCCATTCCCCTGCTTCCTCAGACCGATGGTGGAAAAGGCACAAGAAACCACAACAAACCCAGATGGACACTTCCACCTTATGCCTGTTTATCCCTCCACAAGGACTCTCTATGACAGGAAGATCTGTGCTACTAAAAGAAGAAGTTTGCTGGACAAAAGCGGCTGCCTGTAAGTGGAGAGGTAAATAAGCCTAACATTTTCCGTTCTGTGTTTCTAGAGTAAAGCAGGTCTATAAATAGCCTGACATTTGTAATTTCACAGGTGTCTTCTCACATTATTTTTAGTAAATTCTCATATGCCTTTGGCTGACATACAAATATTTTAAATACCTCAGTTTCAAAAAGTAAAGCGGATCTGAACGTGCTAGAGAATGCCATTAATCCCAGCACTCCAGAGCCAGAGGCAGATCCATCTCTGTGAGTTCAAAGCCAGCCAGATCTACAAATAATTTTAGATCAGTCAGGGCTACACAGGGAGAGCCTGTCTCAGAAATAAAACAAAACCAACTAACGAGTGCATATATATCTAGACATAGACACATACATGTTAGGTACACACTACAATTTTAAAAGCAATTTTATGTGTCTAATTTTGATGCACACTCTTGAACACAAGGCCAGTAGCCTGCCCCTGAGCCTAAAACTCCACCCCACTCAGTTTCATTTTAAAAGGAAATACAGCCATAGACATGTTCAGCAAAGCTGAGGGAGGCTTTGATCCTTCCATGTTTCTAGCAGGCAGCAGAGATCTTTAGGAGTCCCACAGCACTGTTTGCTAAATTTTCTGCTGGATAATTCAGCAGCTGGGATCCAGGAAAAGGGCAGGCAGGGGTTGTGCCCCAGCCTGGGTATCAGAAACTGGAATAAAACACACTACTTACATGGCAGGTCTGGTCTTCGGCCCTGAGTCAGGGCAGTGCTTTTTAGTTTGCAGGGTCTGTTCTGGAATTCCTCTGGTTCATGCGGCAGAGACTCAGCTTTTCCACAGGCCCTATCCAGATCCTTTACCCGAGTGTCACTTCAGCACTGGTAACTCTAGGTTTGAGCAGCCTGGAGGGTACTGGGCACTCTTAGGCACAGGAAACTGGAAATATGCTTTTCTTCTCAGGGAAGTGATAAGCCTGGGCTCAACTTCTGCAATTCTGTTTGCATGGGTGCAGCACACCCAGCTCCTTCCACCCCAGAGAGTCCTGAGAAGCAAGTCAAGACTTTCTCTAGCCTCTTTCATGAGCGGGCTGTTTGACACCGCCTCCTCTCTCCATACCCCGCACTTCCTCCACACAGCTCACAGCCAGCCTCCTGGGACAGCTAAGCAGTTCCTCTATTTTTGTTCCTTCTTCATTTTTACTTCACATTTTAAAGACATCTGAGCAGTTTTCCCCGGAGTGTAATGTTGCCAAGGCCTCCCCACCCCTGGCTCGGTGTCCCCCAGCTCCGGGTTGTCTTTGTGGAACCTTTTTTTGGTGGTTGGTATCTTGCAGCTGCTTAGTGATATCTAGTTGCTTTTGACTGAAGTCAAGCTTTTAAAAAGTAGCGAGAAAGACAGACACCCCAAAATCTGAACCACAAGCTTTCAGTGATATTTCAATCAAGAATCACTCTGAGAAACTTTGATGAGCTCAAACTTCCTTAGAGATCAGAGGGAAAAAAGTGAAAGCATAGAAACACAGGCTTTTAAATAGAAGAACCCTGCACCCCAGGCTGATTCAGATGAGCACATGGTTTCCTATTTGACTCGGGCATGATCAGTTCCCCATCGGCTCAGCGCATATCACCTGTTGCACCCTTGGATGACGCTCTACATTGAGCAGGTGCAGAGAGTAGGCGTAGAGGGAGATGTGTCTTTGTTTCAGGACTTTTAATCTTTCTCCTTTGGACTGTCAATCAAGGGAAGCACAGGTAGTATTAGTACAGGAAGTCCCTCCCCCAACCCAGCTGGAAACTCACTGGATATTCCCACTGTGAACTCTTTGTCTGTCCTCACCTCTTATCTCCCACCACAAGCCTCCTGTGCGCTTCTCACGCCTCATTCCTTGTCACTTGGCATTCGGCACGCGTTCTCCGCTAGCCAGCAAGACTAGCCTGTGGCATGTGGATGATTCAGTGGCTACTAGAAACAGCTTGGCTTGAGAACAAACTTTCGGAATGATCAACCTGGGGAAGAGATCCAAGCAAAATGCCTGGGTTCAGGATCCTGGAGATGGCAGCGTCAGTCCCAGAGCCCTTGCTGGCATCTCCAGGGTTAGTGTGCGGTTACAAATCCACTGTGTGCCTGTATAAACTAGCACCACTTATAACATCAGACGCAGAAGGGCCACAAAAGCTTTAGACGTGTCCCTCAGAGCTGTGTACATAGCCACTCACATCTACTTATGGTCAGTAGGAACGGCACTAAAACAAGAACAGTGAATGGTTTGTGTTGAAATCTGTGCTCCTAAATATTTATAGTCGGTACTTATTAAAAGGGCTCAGATCCTCTGGAACAGGAGCTACAGGTGATTGTGAGCAGGGTGCTGAGCACTGAACCAGGATGTTTGCACTGTATGCATACCTGGTGCCTGAGAGGCCAGAAGAGGCATCAGACGCTCTGGAACTAGAGTTAGCCTGGTTGTGAGCCTACTGCTGGGAACTGAACCTGGGTCCTTTGCTAGAACAATAACAGCTTTTAACCACTGGGCCATCTCTGCAGATCCTCTTTTCTATTTTAAAGCATTTTTTTTTTACATGTAGTTCTTAGAGTTCTTTACACATTAAAATGTTAAGTCCTTATCTGATATATGGCTCTCCAATATTTTCCTCATTCTGAACACCATTCTTTTGCTTTATTTCTTTTATTTTAGGAGATTCTGAGTGTAATATTATCACACTTATCTCAGCTGCCTTGACTTTTGGTGTTTTACCCAAGAAATCTTGCCACAACAGCCCTTTTTAATTCTGGATGTCTTAGAGTTTTGGATCTTCTGGTATAATAGTGTTTATTTGGTCCTTTGAGTTGGCTTCTGGGCATAGTGAAACACACCATTGTTATTCACCCTGGCTGTGGATGCCATGTTCTGCAGTGCCAGGTGTTGATATGGTATCCATTTCCCCACTGTCACATATTCACATTCATGGCAGAGATGAACAGCTCACGTTTGTGGGCTTGTTGCTAGGTTCTGTGCTCTGCTCAACTGCCTGTGTGTTGGCCAGGGGTGGGGTGGGTGTCACAGTTCTGTTTGTTTGATTTCTATAGTTTTGTAACAGTTTTTGAAATCAGGAAGGGTAATTCTGACATCTTTCTTTCTCAAGATTTCTTTCAGCTAGTCAAGGATTTTTTTGGTTCCACAGGAATTTTAGAAAATTTTCTATTTCCATGAAAACTCCATTGAGCTGTCTGCTAGACATTGCAATGGATCTATGAATTACCTTCATCAGTATGGACCTTTTAAGAACATTACATTTTCTAATTCATAAACATAATGCCTTCTTTAATTTGTTATCTTTAAGAGTTCTCAAGAATATGTGTAGTGGGATTCAGGTGTTACCCAAGGAAGCATTAGTGACCTCAGAGAATCTTATTGACCTCAGAAGATCCAGTCCCTGATGGGGCATGGCCAGAATCAATCAAGATCCAGGAACAATGACTCATCTTCCTGTTTGTTCCTGCTTTCTCTGGGAAAGACAACATCCAGCACAGAAATTCTGACTCTCCTGGAATTGCATTAAGGATACCTTGAATCTGTGAGTGCTTGTTTAACCCTTTAATAAATATTAATCCTTATATGATATATCACATTTGAATAATTTTGGCAATATCTGGCTCCCTACGTTGGACATCATCTGTTGTATTAAGTTTCTGACCCCATCCAGGCCAGAAATTCAGACCTGCCTGCAGCTGTTTTCCCCCCCAAAATGATTCAGACACTTATATTAATTTCATCATGTTTGGCTTATGTCTCAGGCACATTGCTAGCTAGCTCTTTCATCTTAATGCAACCTGGTCACATGGCTGGTGGTCAGCTCACCTGGATCTTACATGTTTCTTCCTTGGTGGCTAGATGGAGCCTGTCTGACTCCACCCTCCTTCTCCTGCCTATCTTCTGATTCCTCCACCTATTTCTATGGCACTTAACACAGGCCAAAACAGTTCCTATATTTACAGCATACAGATAAACATTCCCACCACAAACATGCCTTTCATTTCCACATTCAACCTTATTCTCATTAATTCTTTCTTTTGTTTTTCAGACAGAGTTTCTCTATGTAGCCCTGGCTGGCCTGCAGCTCGCTATGTAGATGAGGCTGGCCCCAAACACACAGAGATCCATCTGCCTATCTCTGCTTTCCATCCATGGCTGATCAGAGAGAAGCTTCCTGCTGACTTTTCTCCTTCTCTGACGTCTTTTTACGCAGTGCCTGCTCAACCACAGTTTTCTGATGTGGTAAAATGTTCTCTGTATGCTATAAATAAAAGACTGTTTTGGCCTATGTAGAGCACCGTAGAAGTGGGTGGAGAATCAAAAGACAGACAGGTAAAAAGAGGATAGAGTTAGCCAGTCTCCATTCGACCCCCCCCCCAAAAAAATATAACAAATCCAGATGAGCCTTGGGCTGGACCACATGGCAAATAGATTACAAAAAATAAGTTAATTTAAGATAAAAGAGCTAGCTATTAATATGCTTAAGACATGGGCCAAACAATATAAAATTAATATAAGTGTCTAATTTATTTCTTTAAAAGACAAAAGCCGCCACAAACCAAGTCCAAACCTCTGGCCCAAATGGGTCCAAAAATCCTTCTACAACAGATGGAGTCCAATGTGGGGCAAACACCCACAAAAAGCCTAAAAAAGTTTAAAAAGTTTAAAAAACATTCTAGATCCCTAAAACAAAGCCAAAAGTGGCTTTCTAAATTACATATCTAAATTAATTTATAATACGAAGACAGCGTGATATTCAAACAAAAATTTAAAAATGGCGTGTCCGCGACACACAGCTTACGTTTCACAAAAGACTTGACATAAATATAATTAATTTAAAGTTTCTACTTATACTAAACAAAAAAACAAAGTTAAAAACAATTTTTCTAATAACAACATTTCCTAAGTCCATTCTGTTTGTTGACAATAAAAAAAATACAACAGACACCTCTGTCATACTAAGAAGTCGCCAAAAAAGACAAAGTCAACAATTAAAATAATACCAACTGATTAAAAAAGATAAGTAGATTTTAATTTATTTATATAAACTTAAGGTCAATTTTGTTATGCTGTATAAATATTTTCTACTCCTGATTAAGACATAATACTGATATAACTCATATAAAATTATAATATATAATTAAAAAATACAAATTAATAGTCATCTATGATAACCAAACTTATAGTCATGTTAGTTAAGTTTTTATAAGTATACAAAGATATATTTCTTTTTTTTATGGTGGAAAAAGTATATTTAGAATTAGCCAGCTGGACTGAGTTTAGATGATCCCAATTTTGTTGGCGACATCCAGAGCATCATAATCAGGAGCCAAGCGAACATATGCCTTCTTTTCTCCGTCAGGCCTTATGAGGGTGTTGACTTTGGCCACATCTATGTCATAGAGTTTCTTCACAGCCTGTTTGATCTGGTGCTTGTTGGCCTTGACATCCACGATGAACACAAGTGTGTTGTTGTCTTCTATCTTCTTCATGGCTGACTCAGTGGTCAGGGGGAACTTGATGATGGCATAGTGGTCAAGCTTGTTTCTCCTGGGAGCGCTCTTTCAAGGGTATTTGGGCTGCCTCTTGAGTCTAAGGGTCTTGGGCCGCCGGAAAGTGGGTGACGTGTGGTTCTTCTTTTTCTTGTGGCTGTGGACACCTTTCAGCACTGCCTTCTTGGCTTTCAAGGCCTTCGCTTTGGCTTCGGCTTTGGGAGGGGCAGGAGCTTCCTTCTTCGCTTTCGGTGCCATCTTGGTGAAAAGGCCAAAGATATATTTCAATTAGATAGGTAGTCTTCAAACACTTCAAAGACATATAAAATATGACATTTAAATTATTTTAAAAACTTAGACTTTTCTAGACAGTGAGACAGGTCTGCTCCTGGCAACACCAGGAGCACACTAAAAAAAATGGTGGACACTAAAGAAACTTCATATAAAATTTACTTTGTGGCAACAGTTAGCCACTAGACAAAAAACTGTTCTGGTATTGACTGCTTGATAGTATGCTATATAAACTGGACATGCAAGTTCCATAAGAAAGTGAACTCTAAACGTTGACAAAACAAGCCAAAATAATCCTTCAAGTTCCTGCTTTACAAAAAAATTTCCAGACATTCTTCAAAACACACAAAAAAAGCGACTGACAAACTATGTCAAATTTCCTACACCACTAAAAAATATGCCAGAGACTTTAGGCTATAAAGGCTAAAGATAGTGCCCCAACATTATTACAAAAAACTTTAAGTGACTGTCCAGACAGACAGGTGTCATCTCTGTCATTTTCTAAACTTTATAAGTTGCTTACACTTCCTACTTATTTAGATAATAATATATCCTTCTATAGTCTTTACTATAGTTAAAAGTTTAATAATTATAAATATAATTGTTTTTAGTTTAAAAGATATATTAAATATAAAACTTTAGACTCACAATAATAAAATAAATAATAAAATATTCTCTTAAATTTTATAAATACAAATAAACTAAATATTGAGACTATAATTCCTACTTAAAAACTGTTGTTATAATTTTGCTATATAAAAATTAAAACCTTCCTTTTTAATTAAACAAAAAGGAAAAAGTGTGGTAAAATGTTCTCTATATGCTATAAATAAAAGACTGTTTTGGCCTATGTAGAGCACCGTAGAAGTGGGTGGAGAATCAGAGGACAGACAAGTAAAAAGAGGATAGAGTTAGCCAGTCTCCATCCGCCCCCGCCCCCCAAAAATATAACAAATCCAGATGAGCCACGCACTGGGCCACGTGGCAAATAGATTACAAAAGATAAGTTAATTTAAGATAAAAGAGCTAGCTAATAATATACTTAAGACATGACCAAACAATATAAAATTAATATAAATGTCTAATTTATTTCTTTAAAAGACAAAAGCTGCCACAAAGTCCAAACCTCTGGCCCAAACGGGCCTAAAAAACCTTCTACAACACTCTGACATTGGGTGCACAGACATTAATGATTATGTGTCACCCTGGAGAACTAATACTTCTGTTGTGTAACACCAAGTCTCCCCCAGACAGCATAGAGTTTTTACGGGAGCCAAAGCCTGTATTGGCTTTAGTATAGTCATATTAGCTTAGCTATTTTTTTAGTTAGTCATTTTAAGTTTATAGGTCTCTGCTCCCCCCCATAAAAGCCAAGCCATATTAGCTTAGCCATTTCAGTTTATAAGTTAGCCATGTTTATGGGCCTCTGTTTCCTTATATGACAGTTATCCATTTACCAGAGACTACGTGACATACCTTGGGCTGCAAGAAATTGCTTTATCTCCTTGTCAGAGCATCTATGCAAACAACCTGAACTTAAGAGATTTCACAATCCTTTCCTACGTCACCCTCTGCCCTGCCTCCCTTCCTCTTCACTATATAAGCCCCCTGAGAAAATAGGAAATCGCAGTTTGAACGGAATACTGTCTTGCTGCCGTCCTTCGTGTGTCTTGCCCCTTCCATTTCTTCCCTCAAGGTTGCGGGTCCCTGTTCTTTCGTCCCGCTGGTTGGGACAGAGTTGGATCTTGATCCTTTAAATAACCTAGCCTACTATAAACCTTTTGATTGTAACATTTAACCCACTTATATTTAAAGAAATTACGGCTAGGAAGCTGAAAGGCCACTTGTTTGTTTTCTATGCACCTCGAAGTCTTCCGGTTCCTTTTCTCTTACAGCCCTTCCTTTGCGTATAGCTGATTTCTTTGTATCTGTGTGCTGTGGTGATATGTTACATATTTAATAAAACCTGAAATACATGCAGTCAAAACCAGCTCAGGAATTTCTTGATCCTTGAGTACAAGGACAAACAGCTGGGATTCAATAGCACATACCTTTAATCTCAGCACAGGAAAAGCTGGGAGTGGTGACCTACACTCTTAATCCCATAACTCCAGAGCCAGAACATCTTCTGTTTCTGAGAGTTCAAGGCTAGCTACAAAATAGAGTAGCTCATACTTTAATCCTAACCTGGATGGGATATAGCTGACAAGAAGGGTATTTAAGGGCTGTAGGAACCTAGCAGAGGTAGAAGCCCAGCAGAAGCAACCAGGAGCGAGGCTGAGAAAATTGTAAGACAGCTGGATGAGAATTGACTGTGGTGCTTCCTCTCTCTGATATTTCAGCCTTCCCCTGATATTTGGCTCAGAGTCTTCTTTTCATACAACCTAAATTCGTGCACAGTGTGCTGTATCCATCCACCTCTTCTGTATTTATCATCTATAGATATTTTCTTGGTAGTCACGAAAATATCAGTTATAATAGCCCATTTCAAGCTGGCATGACTTCAGTCATACTTTATTGCCTTTATTTCTGACTACATACTTTGTATTATTGATGTCACAATTCACATTTATTAACATGTTTTATAGCTATCTATCATGCTTTTGCTTTCTGTCCTTTATAGCAGGATTAGATGATTTTCCCACAACCATGCTCATTTCTGAAGTCATCTGTTGTAGAAGGTTTCCGGGGCCCATTTGGGCCCAGAGTTTCAGACCTGGTCCACAGCAGCTTTTTCTCCCAAAGAAATGAATTAGACACTTATATTAACTTCATACTGTTTGGCCCATGTCTCAAGTGCATTACTAGCTGGCTCTTTCATCTTAAATCAACCCATTTCTAGTAATCTGTCTGCCATGTGTCCCGACCCGCGGCTCACCTGGATTTCTTACATGTCTGTCTTCTTCCAGGGTCGGATGGAGACTGGCTAACTCCACCCTCCTTCTGCTTATCTCTTCCTCTGATTCTCCACACACTTCTACAGTACTCTACAGAGGCCAAATCAGTTACTTTATTTACATCATACAGTGTGGCGAGCCGCTTCTGGCCTGCAGAACGACGAGTCACCACACGCACGATTCTTCTCGAATCACACTTTATTGGAGTACAGCTCAGTTGAGAAATGGTGGAAAGAAGACCCCGAGCCTGAGATTCAGCCTGCTTATATAGGGAAGCCTGGTGCGTGATTGGTGCCCATCACAATGCCTCATTAACATATGGCTGGTGATTGGTTCAAAGTAATACTCATTAGCATGTGGCTGGTGATTGGCCCAAAATAATGGCTCATTAACATATTTGAGGATCGCATCGGATAGGTCCTTTCTCAATGCCTAATTAGCATAAGCACATTGGATTGGTCACTACTCAATGCCTAATTAGCATAAGCAGCGATAGAATGTTCCGGCAAGTTGTGCAAAGGTAAACCGCGCCCTACAATACAGAGAACATTCCACCACAGTCACCTACTTCTCATTGCTGCCTTCCACAATTCCTAATCTTTTGTACAGCTGCTCAGCAACATTTTTTGTCTTACAAGGCAGGAATGACAGGAACAGTCTCCTCAGCTGCTGCTTGTGTCCTCCGTGTCTGATGCATAGCTTTGACAGTACCATGTTCTTTTACACACAAGCTTTGAACATGTACTGTGCACAGCGCCTGTTGGGTGATTTCTGGTAGCCTCACTATGTCTTGTTTATATTATGCATTGCTATTCTCTCCTTACTTTCAACTATGGCTCTTCTGACCATGTGACTACAATGTGAATTTCCTTAGATTCATCTTTTTTGGAGCTAGATGGTCATCTCAAATAAGGACATTTCTTTCTGCTCATCTGTGAAGCAACAGCTCAGTCCCTATGTGAGCTGTGATGACAAACACCTGATACAACCTGCCAGCAAGCGCTGAGAGCTGGGCTTCCTTCTCTTTGGATGGCACTGCACTCGTGGTGGGAGCTACTGTGTGGCATCCTGAGAATTTCATTCTAGCTCAGGGGACAGGAGACTCTCAATCAGCCTCTGGCTTTTTCAGAGAGGTCATTTATTCACATATTATTATTGTTGACAAAATTTTCTTGGGGAAGGAGTCCCAGGACACTGCTGCTTCTGCTGTCTTGTTCACATGGTTTGGTGTGTTGATTACTTGACTGTGTTTGTTTTTAGTTTTTGAAACAGGGCACTCTTGTAGCCTAAGCTAGCCTTGAACTCATGACCCTCCTTCCTCCCTTTTGCCTATGGGATAACAGTCAAAAATGTTATTTCCCCCCCTAAAATAACAGTTTTAAAAATAACCTCAAGAGTGTCCTTCATATTCTGAGAGAAAGTAAAAGGACTTTAAAAACCAAAAGTTCATATTTAATGATCCTAAACATTTCTATCACTTACATGTATTTATCTAGAAGACAATGATGGTCATGGATTTTATCAATCATATAAGGCTCTTCAAGAAGAGTTACAAGGCAGCATCTATTCAAGATAGGAAACAGATGTTAAATCTTTGAAGATTTTTCTCTCACAGAAAATTTCACTAGCAGGTTGATATACACATATATCAGCTGTGACTTTGTGTTTCTCAACAACTTTCCTTGATGCTATGAAGCTAACCACGGTTTCTAGCCTGCACCCAGCCACACCTGCATCTCTGAGCATTCCATCCAGCTTTCAGGGGAAATGTCTCAGGTGAGGATGCAGGACCTGTAACCTTACTCACAGGATACACCATCCTCTGCTAGGCAATGGAGTGAGTCTGTAACAAACCCAATGCCATCTCTCCAACTCAAACCTTAAACTTGTTGGGACCATGATTAGGTAAATAATTTATATTTCAACACATACACATATGTAACTGAGACAAAAAAATGTTAAGTATTACTGTGATGATTTGAAAGAAAATGGCCCTCACAGGGAGTGGGCATTATTAGGAGGAATGGCCTTGTTGGAGAAAGTGTGCCACTGTGAGGGCAGGCTTTGAGGTCTCAAGCCACACTCAGTGTGACACACAGACCCCTGCTGCTGCCTGTGGATCAGGATGTAGAACTCTCAGCTCCTTCTCCAGCACCATGTCTGCTGGCATGCTGGCATATCTTGCTGTGATGATAATGAACTGTGATGATAATGAACTGTAAATGAGCCAATGCAATGTTCTCCTTTATGAGAGCTGTCATGGTCATGGTGTCTCTTCACAGCAATAAAAACCCTAAGACAATTACTTTCTCTTATTATGCTGTATACTCTGAAACTTTCATTGTATTTACCCCAAAATGGTTATTGATCAATTAAATTAATATACAAAGCTCTCTACAAGGTGATGTGTTGTTTAAATACTCTTTCCTCTGGTCTAAAACATCCCCTCTTGCTCCTTAGGGATAGTCCTTCACCCAGAGGATGCAATGGTATCACATCTGGTCATAAACAACTTCCCACCATATTCAGAATAAACCCCAACCAAAACACAGGCTGCAAAGTTGCATGTGATGACCTGGTCCCCAGGCTCCTTCTAGCATCTCATTTTCCAGCACTCCTTGCCTCCTCCCCATCTGCCCCACCTCTCTAATGCCAGCTGCTTCTCAAACATACAAAGTTCTTACAAGCTTGTGGTCTTTGCAAAGACATCAGAAGAATGTCATCTCACAATGATACCAGCTCTCTAACTGGGCCACTGAGTCTAGCAGGAAAACACAGAAATGCTCCGGGCTGCTCCATGTGCCAGCCTCTCTCCTATGAGTACTGTGGTGCTCTGTTAATGGGTTTGCTGCTGCTGCTTCCATGGCAATAGAATCTGAGAGGAAACTGCTCATCCACTTAGCTTCCACCTTCACCAACACGGGCAAATCCTTTCCCAAGCTTCCTGCTCTGAGGTGGGGGGAGGATGAAGGGGGAGCAGGTCATCTTCTCAAGACTTCTACTATTAATCTCTGTAGAATTTAGTTCCCTTCCATTTCAGAAATAAGATAAGCTTTTTTGGCTATTTTCTTGAAGCTGAGTCTTCGCAACATTGTATTCTCTTCACTAAACATGCACCTGCTCTCCTTTGCTCACTGAAAAGCATTTCTGGACTGGATGTTCAGCTCAATACTAATGCATATATATTAAGTGGTGGCCAAAAGAGATCCAGTCACAGACCTTGTTTGTTATGAGATTTAGCTAACGGGGTGGGAGGAACTGAGGTTTAATCACTGCAAATTATTCTCCTTCACCCCCTCTGTCATTCATGAAATGGAATGTGACTGGCATCCACGGCAATTCCTTGCACATATGGACACACCTGACCCCAAGCTCCAACTTTTTTATTTCAAACTCACTTTCATCTATTTGCTCCACTGACCTCCCATGTCGCAGTCTTTGTTAGAGGATGGCATTGGCATCATCAACGGTTCTCCAAGGTCCTTACTTGCTGGGTGATTTCTACATTCCACAATTCCAGATTTCTTCCTTATGAAAAATAACTTACTATGTTTGTTCCCAGTGATTTTGTAGTTCACCATTTGTAATGAACACATAAGTTAATCTCTCAATACTTCCTAGTTCTAATTATTAAATACTATGATATGCTCAAGTTCTTTTAAGAAGAGTTGCCAGGCAATAGTGGCACACACCTTTAATCCCTGCACTTGAGAGACAGGTAAGTGAATCTCTGTGAGTTAGTGGCCAGCCTGGTCTACAAAGTGAGTTCCAGGACAGCCAGGGCTACAACGAAAAATCCTGTCTTGAAAAGCAATGAAATGGGGCTGGAGAGATGGCTCAGAGGTTGGGAGCACTGACTGCTCTTCCAGAAGTTCTGAGTTCAATTCCCAATAATTACATGGTAGCTCAAAACCATCTATAATGAGATCTGGTGCCCTCTTCTGGCCTTCAGGCATACAGACTGTATACAATAATAAATAATTTTTTTAAGAAAGAAAAGCAATGAAACAAAACAAAAGTCACAAAATAAACTACCACTCAGATGCTGAATATAAACTATAACATGACCAATATGTTCTCATCTCAGTGGCGGTCACTACCACTAGACCCCAAATTATAACTGAATGGGTTCCAGTCTGCAACTATCCAGAAATTGCTGTATTATTCAATATCTCAACTCAATATTAAGTTATATTAAAAGTACCTACCAGATGATCAAAATCAAGCTTCATTTTCTTAATACAAGTAGGTTTCTTACCAACTTATCAGTCATTCAACTGCTTTAGAACAGTGTGGGTCCAGGTAACACAAGAAACCATTTGCTACTGATCACCACACCCAGAATCAACTTTTTAAAGAGCAGATTGAACCATAGAAATGGCTCAGCAGTTAAGAGCACAACACTCACTGCTCTTTCAAAGGACCAAAGTGTGCTTTCCACCACTTAGTACAAGCTGCAAAACCACATGTTAATGCTAACTCCGGGATCTGACACCTTCTTCTGTCCTCTGCAGGCATGGGCACACAGCTGGTCCACATACATACACACATAAACAGCAAAACAAATTCAAAAAGCTAAATTGGTAAAGGGATTGAAAATAACATCCTACAGCTTAATTTTTCTTGAGCTCAATCTGGCGGTCAACTGGTGGGTGGAGGGAAGCAGTCTGGCAATCTGAAGAGGTGTGAGGTGATGGCAGATGAAAGTGAAACCCTGTCATATGCTTTCTTCCCGACAGAGCTGGGAACCGCTTCCTGGTAATAGTTTGACTTCTCTAACCATCTATAATGTTCTGCAAAAAAAAACCCAAGTGGTTGTGTGTGTGTGTGTGTGTGTGTGTGTGTGTGAGAGAGAGAGAGAGAGAGAGAGAGAGAGAGAGAGAGAGAGAGAGAGAGATTAGACAGACAGGTACTCAGAAACAGAAAGAGACAGGGCAAGAGAGACTGGCCATTACTGAGAAGCCTGGATGAGAGAAGAAAACTATCCAATCAATATCACACCCAGAGTCCAGCAATGTGAAGATTACCAATTCAAAGAAGATAACTCCAGCAGTCCTATCTGGGGGCCCACGTGAGTCAAGATTGACCCCTAACTAGGAGATCAGCTTCTGGAAGGTTCTAGGAAAATGTTATCTTTTCACAGTAAGATTCACATAGTTCTCAAGAGCATTCAGATGCATTTGGATCCAGCCAGCAAACCCTAGGGAGTGTTCTACAGATCTTAACAGAAGTATTATATACATACGGTCACTGTGAGTTTCGTTCCTTTCTCTCCAGGCACTCTGAATAAAAGACACATTCCTCTGCTTATCATGGTGTCCTGAGATGGCAAAGCTGTTCAACCTGTGTTGTGGTTCTCTTCCAATCCTCTGGAACAATTACCATTCTAATAAAGACTGTTACTATTATTTTTGAAAATCATACTCAGAGAGTAATGTCACTGTCCTCACCAAATAGTCTTGAGCAAGCTTACAAGGCCCCAGAAACACACACAGGACTTCCCCTCTCTGAAGTGGCTTCATCAAAACATGCATTTTCTCTTGTGGCTCAGTGGTTAAGAGTGTTCCAGAGGACCTGGGTTTAATTCTCAATACCCACATGGTAGCTCACAACTGTCTGTAACTCCAGTTCCAAGAGATCTGGCGCTTTCACCCAGACAAACGTGTAAGCCAAACACCAATGCACATGAAATTAAAAAAATAATAAAAGACAGAAAACAAAACGCATCTTTAAACAGTAACATTAGCCCTTGGGTGCTAGAAATATGACTTGTGACTCTGGTTCATAGGAGGAACAGGTGTGTGTGGGTGTTCAGTCCACACACAGAGATTGGGTGGATTTGTCTCCCATTCACAGCCAGACACAATACTCAGTGTCCACTAAGCATGTTCCCTGGCCTGCTTTCAGCCCATCTCTCTTCATTGACACAGATAATAAACCACAAGATGCACTGCGGCTATTGTAAAGACTCAACGACATGTCTTCCTTCAGCCTTGCACTTTGGCTCCATCCCCAAAACATGGTGAAAAGATGATAGCTTGAAACACAAGTCGCAGAGATGCAGCCCCCCAGCAGACCATCTAGACCAGCCAAGACAACCTTAAAGGTAGCTAGCATATGTTACTCACACACCAGATAGGAGCATTTGCTCCCAAAATGTCCCCCTCTGCATTCAAGGTCAGATCATAGTTGCCTACAGGAGACATTCTGACATTTCCTCAGCTACAGACATGAAGGAATCACTGCAGAGATGGGCAAGTTAAACAAAACATTCCCTAATGCACTGTGCACAAAGAAAGAAAACGCAAGGATTAAGATGCAGGTGGCAACATTCTCATCCCTAACAAGGCTTTTGCCTCCTACCCTGTTGTAAAGACAATGTCTGTCAAAATACAAAGCAAAATCAAACAAACCACAAATTTTAGAAAAGTAATTCACTTCAGGTTGACTATTGTTGCATTACATTATAAGAAACAGTATCACTAAAATCATGTTATTTCTAAGTATCTTCGCTTCTGGTAAATGAGTTTACTTGAGAGCTACAGAAAACACTACAGGGCTTGGGCTATTGCTCAGCTGGCAGAGAGCTTGTCTCAGATGCACAAAGCCCTGAGTTCGACTCCCACACTGCAAAGGCAAAGGGATCAGAGGTTCAAGGCCACCCTCAGCTACATAAGTTTGAGGTCACCCCAAAATACATGAGACTCTGTCTCAAAACCAAACCAAACCCCAGAACAATGAACACGAAACCAAAGCACAGGTCATGAGTGAGGAACTCTGCCTGAACAAAGTTACCAGTCAGAGGCTTAAAGCCCCAGTTCATTGGATACACTTCTAGACATAGGGCCTTCAGATTGCTGCAGCTTTGGGGTAAAATTTAGAAATGATTCTTGCCCTCGGGCTATAAAAATTTAAAATTGAATTCAAAACAAACAAACAAACAAAAAACCTATCAAGAATTATCTTCCAAATGTCTGAAGTAGTTTTCAGCCACATTTAGACCTTCTGTAAGAGTAAACTATGTCTATACAGTTGATCCAATGGATCAAACAAACTCAGAACCTTAGACATTACTTGTGTGGCTTCTATTTGTTTGCTTACTTGAGACAAGGTTTTACTACATAGCCCTTGTTGGCCTGGAGCTCACTATGTAAATCAGGCTGCCCCAGAACTCACAGATTTCACCCTTGTCTGCCTCCTAAGTGCTGGGATTGAAGGTGTGTGCAACCATACCTAAATTCCTTGTGTAGTTTTAGTTGCAATGACTTGTTGTGAAAAAGTGACACTGACAGAAAGATGCCTGAGTCGGGTGTCTGCAGTTCTACTGTGCTCCACACTTGTGCTGTAATAAATATCATCTGTTGAGCTCACTGCTTCTTCTCTTTTCTTTTCTTTTTTGGCTGTTAAACAACTCTTTCTTCCAGAAAGACTTCTGTGTGTACAGAAGATCTTGAGTCAACCGGCATGGAACACAGAGGCATTATAGAGGTACACACACTCCCACAACTCACAATGTGGGCTTGCTATCTGAGTTTCTCTCTATTCTGATCTATGCAGACTCATGCGTACATGTGGTTCCAGAATTTATGAGAGGATACGAATAATCTGGGTCAGGAGTTACAGCTCTTGCAGCATGAACTCATTGCGTGGGTAGAGAGATGCTCTCCACACCTCTACTCCAGGTGGCTGGTCCACTGTGCTCACCTCCATCACTGCCTTGCACGTGGTATTGCCTGTACCTTCCTCCACCAGGAGTCTGTGAGAGTTTTCTATGGCCCCTTCTGTCTCAGCTGGATGGGGGAAATGGGCTGGATGTCTTTTTAAAAGGCCGGTCATAGTTTTATCCTATAACAGACAGTGCGAGGCAGATGCCCTGTCACTATCTAATGAAAGCAGAGTAGGGGTACAGAATAATGGAAAGACCAGGGCCTAGGGGAGCTGAAGGGGCCATAGTCACAGCATCACTAGAGCCGGGGACACTCTCAGTACAGAGTCTGAGGTACCCTGTCAGGATCCTTTGAAGATTTCTAGTGTGAGGGGAAGGTGGAGAATGCTTCTCTCTTCCTCTGTCTTCCACTTCAAGTGTTCAATTCACTTACTGGGTGTTTCTCCCAGGGTCTCAGGAAGCCACTGTTGCCATCATTTCTAAAGTCAGAGCCTTTGTTACCAAGATAGCTGTGGTCACAGGATGTGAAGAGAAGTTTCTGTCTTGATCTTCTTTATCCCTGGGGTGAAGGGTTACACATTGGCTTACATTGCTGTAAGGTAGCGTCAGCAGTAACTAATGACTGACCCAATCAGAACTTAGGGTTTAGTCAGAGTTATTCCAAATACAAGACAAACTGTTACTCTACTCAGAAACTTTCTCCCCACATGCATAAAGGACAATATATGCCCTGCTAATGGCATCAAACCCTTGAATAGGGTCAAGTTAAGAAATTGCCATTATCTTCAGAGTTTGGTCAGGGCCAGCTAATCCTGAAGGATTCCTCAATCCTGGGGAGAGGACTTAATTTTTGCAAACTTGCATCTTTAATTAGCAACATGTTCTCATACATGTGCAATTGCATCTGGAAAGACAATTTGGTGAAGCCTTAGGATGTGGCTTAAAAATAAAAAAGAGCACAGTGTCCTTAAGAGCATACCACCAAGAGGGACAGGATTCCAAACTGCCTTTAGTATTACACACTCATTACTTGGCAAGGATGCTCTCTTCTGGCCTGGGTGGGCACCACCTTCATATACACTACACCACCAGTGACCCACATATATGTGTCATTTAAAACTAAAATAACTTTTTGGCCTCAGTGGCACAAACAGAAATGACAATGTGGATGTCATTGTTTGGAAAGTGTCCCAATGACTCCCTGACTTCAGGCCCTAAAGTCTGCCATCTACAGAGGTCCACCCATGGCAGTCAAAGCCACCCATCGACGGCAGTTGAGGCTACCCCATCAGTGGCAGTCAAAGCCACCCATTGACGGCAGTTGGGGCTACCCCATCAGTGGCAGTCACAGCCAACCTGTCAGATCAAGACCACCCTGTAGTGCCAAGACAAAAGGATGAATTGCTTCTGGCACTGGGAGAACGAGGCTCCCAAACACAGCCTACCGCAGACTCAAACATGGATTCCATAAGGTGCAGGGCCTCAATCAAAGAGGGCAGTGGCTGCAGCATCTGGATCATCTTGAGAATTTCAGTATTTGTTCATAAAGTAAATGTTCTAGTCTCAAAAATTAAAGATTAAAAATAAGTACTATGATCATCTTTTTCTTTTTTTAAAAAAGGAAAACAAATGATGCTGTTATAAAAATGATAAGTTACAAACATTGTCAAGGACATAGAAAAACTCAGCCCTTCCTAAAGTTTTGGTGGTGGATAGTCAGGAGTATAGTGGCTTTGGAAAAAGGAAAGTTCCTCAAAATGTTAAATTCAGAATCACCACATGAACCAGGGACTCTGCCCTTATGATATAACCAAAGGAAGTGGAAACATCCACATGAAAACTTGTACACAAATGCTTTCAGTCACATTACTCTGAGATTCAGGAAATGGAGCCAAGTCAAAAGGCCATCGACTGAGAAGTAGATAGGATGCAACATTTGTGTTCAAGGGAATATCACTCATCAAAAAAGTGATAGTATATGCTAGCACGAGAATGAATGTCTAAAACAGCACCAAAAAAGCCAGTCAGTCATAAAAGACCATATACTTTACAATTCCATACACAAATCATGTATGTCAAAAATCCAGAATAGATATGTGTAGAATGACAGATAGGAAATTGACTAATGGCTGTTTGGAACTTCTCTTCCAGAGATATGGAGACCATTTAAGTTCAGTCCTGGTGAGAGATCCCCGCTGTGTGAACGTAGCCAAGCCCACTGACTTTTCCACATGTGAGAAAACAACTTCATGGCAGCTAAACTATGTGTCCCTGAAGCTGGTTCCAGAATATAGAGTGAGTGAAATTCCATTGTCTGTGATTCGGACATCTTGAAGCACCTAACTTTAGAACTGGGAGCAGGGGGGTTATGGTGCCGTGACTCACACACACCTTCTAGAATATTGATTGACCCAAGAGAATATCTGCAGGCATTGGGAGCTACTTACTCTTTTTCTTGGTTTCAGATAATTCCTCAGTCTTCTTTTCCAGAGAGTCCATGTCCATGACATTCTTAATATTCTAGTGCAAAAGACAGTGTTTTTAGATTTAACCCCCTCCAAAACCCCACAAACCCCAGAATCCAGAAAAGCCCGACACAAGCTCCATCCCTGCAGCCAATGTGGCTGAAGGAAAGAACTATTCTTTTTTTCCCCATGGATACTTGAAGTAATAAGGTATTTTTTGTTTAGATAGGGAGATTCTCTCTGTCATTCATCACCTGTAATTTGAAAACCACCCTGCAGTTTGAGGTAAAAGGGCCCGGAGAACTATGCCTTTCACCCAGAACTATGATCTCATGTATCCTCAATTGATGTTTCCTCCAGCATTTCCTGGTTTTGACAAACCTCTTCCTGAAGAGCTCTAATCTTAAAAATCAGAGTTCTGATTTTTGTCTCCTAAAAAAACAATGTTAAAATTAAAGAATTTTATGAAAATTATACAGAATTAACCTCCAAGGCTATTGTTCTGGTGAACTTTTCCTTTGCTGGTATTCTGACATCCCCTGTCACAACTGAGACACTCTGAAAGTATTTTCTATCCATCTACCCCCCCACCTACCTATCCACCCATCCATTCATTCACCCACCCATCCATTCACTCACTTGACCATTTATTTACCCTACATCCATCTATCCACCCATCTACCCATCCATCCATCCACTCACCTAACAAACCATCTTTATACCCATCCACCCATCTATTTATCCATCCACCCAACTACCACCCATCCAATGAATCAAGCAAGCATCCAACCAACCATCCACCCACCCACTCACCCAACCATCCACCCATCTATTTATCCATCCACCCATTCATCTATCCATCCATCCACCCATTCAGCCACCCACCCATCTATCCATCCATCCACCCATTCAGCCAACCATACACCCACCCATTCATCCATCCACCCATCCATCTATCTACCCATTCAGCCACCTACCCATCCATCCACCCATTCAGTCACCCACCCATCTATCCATCCATCCACCCATTCAGCCAACCATCCACCCACCCATTCATCCATCCACCCATCTATCCATCCATCCACCCATCCATCTATCTACCCATTCAGCCACCTACCCATCCATCCACCCATTCAGTCACCCACCCATCTATTCATCCATCCACCCATTCAGCCAACCATCCATCCACCCATTCAGATACCCACCCATCCATCCATCCACCTGTTGAGCCACCCACTCATCTATCCATCCATCCACCATTCATCCATTTACCCATTCATCCATCCTCCCATTCACATACCCACCCATCCATCCATGCACCCATTCATCCATCCACCCATTCATATACCCGCCCACTCACCCATCCATTTGAAGTCTTGCTCTATAGCCCACAATTGCTTTGACTTTGCCATCCACATCCTATCACTCTAGTAAAAATTTAAATACATGTAGAGGTAGTATGGTAACTTCTGGTTCCATCTCATGATTGTGATTGTTAATGAAAAAATATTAAATATGCTTGAGATTATAAGACAGCATAGAATGCAATGGGTTAGAATCCTATGTCCAGAACACTGGACTTTTGACAGGACAATTAATAGTCCTGGACATCAGAGGAGAGAAATGGACACTGGACACATGTGAAGTTTTTGTCCTTCTTGGGAGTAGCTGCCTCCTGCATTTTGTTCAATTAGGGTAGCATGGTTTCCTCAAGGCCAGGGTGTGCACAGAGGCAGTCACTTCCCAGGGCTGCTCTTCTCATCTCTCCATGAAGGGGCGGGGGAAGTAAAATAACAAGATCTAACATTCATCATCAGTGAGCTTGCTCAGAAAATAATAAGTTACATGGAAATAAGGAATTAACCTAAATGGCTCTGTGCCTTGGTCTTTCCTCAAACATAACTTGAAGATGGGTAGCTTACTGGGAAGCTTTGTCTGGACAATTTAGAAAGATACAAAAACAGGACTTCTGATGTCATCAGAATTAAAGTCTGCTGAAATGGTACCTTTAAAGCCTGCTCATTAGCGACATTTGCTTATGTTCTTTCCCAATCAGATGCAGTAAATGTTTGACTAACTGTCTCTTTTTAAATGGCCTTGGTTGCAACCTGCCCAGAGAGCAAATCCCTCTGTGAGCTCACTTCTTTGCTCAGAAAACTTGGGGTAGGGGCTCAAAATCCACCTGCAGATGAAACCGTGTGTAAGGTTACAGTGTTACAGATAAACGATTAGAGATTCTGACTGTGGTTGGTCCTCCTTGAGTGTTAGCTAGGACCAGTCACGAGCTATACACAGTCCCTCCTTTATCTCCTAGAGCTTTGAGTGACTCTTCAGCAGGTATTTGTCCCACCACACCACATTCAGGCACCTCTCAGGGGTTCCAGGGCCCCCTCCAGAGTGCCTTCGTAGAGTCTTCCTGTCACAAAGGACCTGGCATCAGTTAATCCCCACATCTGCTAACAGGCAGGTGCTAAACACAAGGAACTGCTAATTTGAGACAATCACAGATGAGTAGGCCCTGGAAAGTGAGAGTCTCTGTGACTTACAGAGAGTGACAAGTTTATATGATTCTCACTTACCTCTCCCCCACTGTTAGTTAACAAGGCTGGAGTTCAAGGTCTGTACAGCTCCTGAGGACTTCCTGAGGACAATGACAACCTCTCTGGCATCTGGGTGGAGGCTTAAGGCCAAATGACGTTTTGCTGAAACCAATGCCTGGTTCATTTTCTGTGGTCACAGGAAGCTGCTTAGTGCTCGCTCTGAAGACTAATAATTTCTTTCTTTCTTTTTTTTAACCCAACTGAGTTTTAATGTGTTTATAAATTCACCTACCAACTTTGGGAAATAATTCAGGAATTTCTAGGTTTCCATAGACCAGCACTAAATAGACTGAGACATCTATAATGAATTCATTGGTTTTTGAGACAGAGTATCATGCAGTCCTGGCTGTCTTTGAGCTCTCTATATAGCAGGAGGTGACCTTGCCTTTAACCTGAGTCTCTGCCTCCTGAGTATTGCATTTTAGGCACGAGTCATCATCTGTCTAAGAATTTTAATCTTGGAGAGAAAAACAACTTTTTAAAGGCTCTTTTTTTTCCTCTCACATTTATTTGTATGCCTGTATGCTAACGTGTGTGTGTGTGTGTGTGTGTGTGCAGTTACTCAGCCCCAGCCCTTTACATTTGCATTTTAGTTACATGTTCTCCATGCTCATCTAGTGATATCTGATGACTTACTAACTGCTTGTGCTGGGCCATGACCATGGTCTTCTTCTCCTCCGCTCTTCTGCAGCAGCCATGGTAACCTTCAGGTCCTCCAGCTCTTCCTTCACAAGTCTTACGTCTCCTGACAGCTTGCTGGGCACTGTGAGGGTAGAGGGGCAGTGATGAGCAAACCTCGAGTTAACCGCCAGGGGTTCAAAGGCAACCTTGGATTATTTTTGGACCCAAACTGAAAACCACAAAAAGGCCTAAATTAGGTACCCAAGATAGTAAAAACAGCACATTCACCTAATTCAGGGGCTTAGAAAACAGATGGGGGGGAGTAGACAAAAAGTCATACATCAAGATCTAGAGTGGAGAGTAAGTTCTGAGAGAGAGAGAGAGAGGGAGGGAGGGAGGGAGGCAGAGAGAGGCAGTGGGGCTGTATTTAGGAGTTTGGAGTAAAATGATGAGTGGATATGATCAAAATACACCGTATGGGTGTATAAAAATATCAAAGAATAAAAATGTGATATTAAAATATGTTCTTATTTAGAGAAATTAGAATCTCAGGTCAATGAAACGGCCCAGAAAGTAGAACCATATACCATGACACACCCCTGCACACATGCATCATGCACACGGGAGTACACACCCCACACACAAATGATAATTTTTTTGCAGTGATTCTCAACCTTCCTAAATACTGCAACTCTTTAATACAGTTCCTCATGCTGTGGTGACTCCTGACCATAAAATTATCTTGTTGCTACTTTATAATTTTGCTACTGTTATGAAATGTAATGTAAATATCTGATATACATGATATCTGACATGTGACTCCTGTGTAAGGGGTTGTTTGACTCACAAGTGAGAATCACTGATTTGGAGTCTCCTAAAAGCCTATTATTAGGACTGGAGAGATGGCTCAGAGGTTAAGAGTACTGCCTGTTCTTCCAAAGGTCCTGAGTTTAATTCCCAGCAACCACATGGTGGCTCACAACCATCTATGATGAGATGTGGTACCCTCTTCTGTATTCTGTACACATTATAAGTAAATAAATCTTTAAAAAAGCCTATTATTGGCTGGATGACATGTTCCTCTCCTACTATTGAATAATGTGATTTAGTCAATGTGATTTTCCAGATATTTAAGTAATCCCCTTTATAGGGGCAGAAATGAAAGTTGAGAAGAATCTACTCTCAGAGCTTACAAAGCAGCATTAGAAGAAAAGTACTAGTTTCTGAATGGCATTTGGTAAGGAGATATGTTGCAGTATCTGAGAATCTCTAAGCCCTGGAAATAGTCTAAACAGCCATCAAGAGGAAGCTGGGTAAGTATGCTCTAATAATCTGTTTCTAGGTGTGATCTATTGTACATCACATTAGTTTAACCATTCTCGGAGGCTCTCATGAGTCCATTTTCTTTTCTGTGCTAAGGACTTGGACTGACCATTAGACAGATGTTGGCTGTGCTCCACCTCTGCACAAAATGTTACACTGAGCATTTAAAATGGTGAACATTGGGTTGGAGAAATGGCTGGAGCTCAATCTCCAGTTTGGGTAGCTCACAACCAACCCTCTGCAACTCCAGTTTCAGGGGACCTAAGGACCTCTGCTGGTGTCTTTGAGCACTGAATGCACATGGGGTGTGTGTGTGTGTGTGTGTGTGTGTGTGTGTGTGTGTGTGTGTGTGTGTGTTTGTGTGTGTGTGACACACCAATGTTAATATTAAATTAAAGAAATAAAAAGAAAACTGGTATTCAAAATGAAAACAAGAATCCATAGTCAGACTCCATTCTAACTCAGGACATTGCTTCTTGTAGCCTAGCACTAGGACCTCGCTCCCACCCGGGGATACAGACTCCATACAAACAGTACTCCTTCCTGATGACAGATTTCTGTGGTCTGTGCTTAAAGTGCAGGACACCCTGCCTGAAGGCTGTGGTTCTTCAGTCCTTTCCCCCTTGAGCTGCCCTTTATTCTCTCTCCTGGACACAGGTGCCCCCTAGAGGGCATATTTCAAACAACAATCACTGGCACAGCTGACCTCGTTCTCAGCATGGGCTTTGTGCCTGACCTTTGACCTGCCTTTATAGACCATACACCCACTGATGAGACAGAGAATGTGACCAGTAGAAAGGAACTCACAAGTATTTGTAGTAGGAATGTCAGGTGGCTTCACTTCCTGCTTACTGCAGGTTACTCTGTGATACAGAGGTCCCCCCCCCGTTAGATCTACACCCAGAAGAACTGAAAACACTTAAGTATAAAAGCACATATAAAAACATTAAACAAATTTTCATTTCAGTATTACTCATACTAAACAAGAAGCACAGACAACCTAAAGCTCACCCTTGAATGGTGGATAAAGACAATGCAGTACATCCAAATAGGAAAATAATAATATTCAGCCAAAAGGGAATTAAGTAGTGATATCTGTTATAATATGGACAAACTTACAAAGCATGATACTAAGTAAAAGAATCCAGG
Source organism: Sigmodon hispidus (assembly GCA_004025045.1). Taxonomy (NCBI): domain Eukaryota; kingdom Metazoa; phylum Chordata; class Mammalia; order Rodentia; family Cricetidae; genus Sigmodon; species Sigmodon hispidus. The sequence continues at coordinate 85,664 of PVIH01000642.1, forward strand.
CAAAAAGACCAAGTATCATTATAAATCCACTGACATGAAATGCACACAATGTTAGTGGTTCCCGGGTCTGTGAGAATGGGAGACAGACCCAGGGGTCCCGGCTGAAAGGCAGTGGTTTCTGGTTTCTGCTTGGCATGATGAAAATGAGTTAGGCCATGGTGGTAACTGCACAACCTTGTCAACATACAAACAGCCTGGACCTAGATACTCCACAAACGTGACTCCATGCAATGTGAACTATATGTTGTTAAAGGATTTACAAAACAGAGCAAAACTGAAATCCCAGGATGCCCTGGGACACAGAGTCTCAGTGTTTCATCTGCAGGTGCAGGCTGGTACAGTCCTCTGCCGGCTGCCTGTTGGCTTCTCCCATGGCTTCCAGTGTGGGTTTAGATGTAGGGTTCTCTTCCTCCAGTTGCTGCTTGTTGGGGTGCAGGTCTGTGACACAGGTGATCAAGTCAGCTGAGAGGAGACATGGATGGCCCTCAGCGCCTCCACCCTTTCTAAGTCAAACCAAGTTAACAAAGGGTTAACCAAGACTGGGATAAAGGTTCTTGACCTTTTATTCTTTCCTGCCTCAATACCATACATGTATTTCTCATATACAGTATTATTTGCTATCATAGGCTCAGATTCTTTCTGCCAGACATGGAGGCATGTGGCTGTGTTACCAATAATCAGGAGGTGGAGGTAAGATGATAAGGAGGCTGAAGTCATCCTCAGCTACACAGGCACTCACATTCATGCCAATCTGGGTTACATAAGACCCTGTCCCCAAAATCCATCTGTATATATTTGTATTTGTATATATTATATATGTGTGTATTCCTGTGTACACAGAGACACACATGCTATCTCCCAAAGAATTACAACCAACTTCATAACTTTGTTTTGAACAGAATTTGTAAAAAATAACCCCAGAAGTTCATGACAAAAATACTTTTCATGACTGAGTACCTTGTTGTACTAGATTTCTGACCTTGTTTGGGCCAGAGATCTGACCGTGCCCATGGTGGCTTTTGCCCTCCAAAGGTCACTTATAAGTGTCACTCAGACACATATTAATTTCATACTGTTTGGCCCATGTCTCAAGCACATTATTACTAGCTAGCTCTTTCATCTTAATTCAACCCATTTCTATTAGTCTACCCGCCACGTGGCCCATGGCACGGCCCGTAGCTCACCTTTACATGTTTCTCCCTGACTCCACCCTCCTCCTACCTGTCTCTACTCTGATTGCTCCATCCACTTCTACGACACCCAACACAGGCCAAAACAGTTTTATTATTATTATTACTTACAGGATGATACAGAGAACAGTCCTACCACACTATTTTAGATTACCAATCTTAGACAGATTTCTGTTTCCAGTGAAAATGGTTCTAATACAGAAGGTGTAGATTTAAAGATTTAAAGCCATGCATGTTAGCTCTTCCACAAATGAGTAGTCGTATTTGATTAATAATGTGGGCTTCAAAATAAACAAGAAAAACCATAAGGAAGCAGAGGTGTCCAAAAACCAGTGGAGGACACGCAAACCTTGCTTAGGCAGGTCCCCAGGACAGATCTTAAAGCCTGACAGGGCGTCTGGGATGCCTGGGTTATCTCAGCTGGAGGGCAGGGCAGAGGTTTAGGAAGGAAGGATTCACTCCCTCCATGGCAGCACACAGTTTGGCCCATCTGGTCTCACATCTTCCTGTGCTTCAAACACAGAAGCATCTCAGCTGCCATTCCTTTGACTCCTTGCTCCTTCCCTGAAGCCAGAAGACAAAGCCAGTGTGTCCAGAGCTTGAGCGACCAAAGTGCAGGTCAGTTTTTCATGTGCTCTGTTCATCCCCATTTGAGTTTTAAAGCAAGCCTGGACTTGGAGCTGGCTCAGTGGAGAGTGTGCTTGCCTAGAAAGCAGAAGGATGGAAGTCAGGCTGAAGCCAGGTGATGTGCTGGCTGTCTGGAATCCCTGTACTCAGTGTACAGAGACAGGAGGATACCCAGCAAGCTGCTTAAGTAGACTATTCATAGTCATTGAGGCCTATACTAGGCTTTTTTCTTTGGGGCCGCCAACCAGCTCCCAAATCACAGCACAAACACTTGTTATTAATTTTGGAAGCTCAATCTAGCTTAGGCACATTTCTGGCCAGCTCTCTCTCTCTCTTTTTTTTTTTTTTTTAAACATAAATTAACCTGTTTATCTACCCTTTGCCTCGTCCTTTGTACCTTTTCTTATTTCCTTGCTGTCCCTATGGCTGGCTGCTGCCTAGCTTCTGGCCCTGGGCATCTCCCTCATTTCCTCCTCCTGCCTTTCCTCTTCTCTCAAACCTAGATTTCTCCTACTTATTTTCTTTGCCTTCCTCCCTGTTCTGCCTAGCTATTGGCTGTTCAGTTTTTTTTATTTGACAGGCAAGGTGAAACACACGCAACACACTTTTACAGAATTAAACACACATCCTTAAATCGTTAAACAAATGCAGTGTAAACAAAACTAACACACCTTTATGCAGTTTATGTGATATTCTAAAGCATAAAATAAGTAACACATCTTTGTCTAGTTAAAATAATATTCCACAATAGAGGTCCAGGCTCAGAAAGATTCTATCTCAATAAACAAAGTGGAAAGTGGAGGAAAACAGGAAACATCAACTGTGGACCTACACCCCCACGCCCCCCCACACGCACACACACCACACACACCACACACACCACATATACACCACACACATACCATACACACACATCACACCCACACCACATACACACACAGCACACACACACTACACACACACCACATATACACCACACACACACACCACATATACACCACACACACACCACACATGCACTACATACACACCACACACACACACCACACACACATACACACACATCACCACACACACCACATACCACCTGCACACACCACCTACACACACAAACAAACACATGCCATCTATACACACATATACAAACACACGCATGCACAGATATACACTCACACACACATAAATAACCTTTAACTGAATGCAAAAGTATATGGTTGGTTATTTTCTTTCAATATATATTACCTGCTCAAAGATATTACTTTTGTTGTTGTTGTTTGGTGTTGTAAGACAGATTCTCACTATATATTTCTAGTTGGCCTGGACTTTGCTATATAAACCAGATAGGCCTCTAAACGATATTCATTCTCCTGCCTCTGCATCCTGTTGAGATTACAAGAGTCTTTCACCATGCCTCAATGATATTACACATTTTTAAAGGCTTTGAATATGCTCTCAAATTTCTCTTTAAAAAGCTAAGCCAGCTGGCTTCTCTACCAGTCTTGTCCATCCCCAACACTGGAGGAAGCCACTCTTACATCTCTGTCACTAAGGTCCAGCGAGTGGGCTCCGAGCATAAAGGTGCATGATATGAAGCCTGAGAACTTGATTCCAGGACCACATGGTGAATGAGAGAACACGTTTCTTCACGGCATCCTCTGACCTCCACACACATGCCGATAACGCAATTTAAAATTTTAAAAAATCTGTAAAAAATGACAAAATGGTATCTATGCTTTATTTCCATTTTTTCTTTTTTCAAAATATATTTTGTTTATGCATGTGTCGGGGCACATGTATGCAGGTCTGCATATGGGTGTGTGGAGATTAGAGGATATTAAGTGTCCAGCTTTGTCACCTGTAGCTTATTCATCTGAGACAGTGTTTCTCACTGACCCTGGAACGAGGCTGGACCGAGTGATCCTCCTGTCTCCATGCCATGCAGTGCAAAGGTTACAGGCCTGTTCAGCCATACTCTGCTTTTTCCATGAGCTGGAAACTTGGCTGCAGGCCCTTACTTTGCACAGTCTCACCCACTGAGTGTCTCCCTGGCCCTATTATCTGTGTTTCTCCTTACCTGTAAGATTGTGTGTTTTGTGTATATATATTTGCTCCCCATGCAGGGCAACTGACACCATTATCTGTACATTTTTGCCAGCTCCATTGGCATGCTATCTAATTCCTGCTGAGGTTAGCACAGACTGGAGATGTTCTAGTGAGGGACGAGGCTCCATTTGGCTTTCAGAGCAGTAATTCCCAGAGGGTAGCACCTTCCTTTAAGCCATGCCACCCCAAATACAAAAACTCTTGTTTGATGTTGAAGCTAAGCAGAGTCTGACCTACTTAATACTTGGATGGGAGAATAGCATCCTTGTTCCCATCACAAGCACATTATCAGAATAAACTGGAAAGTGGCCTCACAGGTGCCCACTCATCCCTTCAGCAGCCACAGTACAGAATGCACACCAGCAAGCTTCACCACAGACCAGCTAGTGACTCAGCTACAAGGTAACATCTTTTAGGCAGTCTGGGGTGCTGGATGGGGAGAGGTGCCCACTACAGCATTTCCATTAGTACAAAACATGGGACCACAGTGATAGGTGATGAAGGCCACGCCCTGGAGTATCTCCAGTGAGCTAGTCACTCCTTCATAACGCTTTGGGAAGTGTCTAGGTCCACATATGGGGTTGTATTTTCAGGATGGTCCTCAATCCTTCAAGGCCACTCTGAGTCTTAGCCAGTGGTTGGTCTCAAGTAAGCAATTATTCTGTGCACTCCTACTGTGCCTTAGGGGGAGAAATGGAAAATTACTTTTGAAACATGTTGTTTTGAGATGGGTTCTCATGCACTCTGGGCCAGCCTCAAACTTTCTACAAAACTAAGGATGACCTTAAGTTTCTGATCCTTCTGCCTGCACCTCCTGAGTGGTAGGACTACAGGTGTGTATAACCATACCTGATTTATGTGATGCTGGGGACTAAACCCAGGGCTTTGAGTGTCCTAGGCAATAGAAATGTATCCTGAGTTTGGAAGACATTTTAAATTCAATTTTATGTATTTGGAATGTGTAAGATGGTAACCAAGTGTGCATGTAGATGTCAAAGGACAGTTGTTCTCTTTTGCTATGTGGGTCCCGGGGATTGAACTCAGGCTGGTCAGGCTTGGCAGCAGTCACCTTTACCCACAGAGTCATCTCACCTAAAACACACATTCTTGATGGATGAACTGCTGATACTTTTAGGTTCTAAAAATGATTCTCATAACTAACCCTTGCTGTCTTGTCAAACTGGTCTGGGGCAGGGCTTGGGCTAGAGTCCTACCTACTTGGTAGAAGGAAGACACAGGTGCCTGCATATTGTCCTCTGATCTCCATGTGCACATGATCACACGTACACACACGACAACTAAATGCAATAAATAACAATAGAAATAATAAAACCAATTAACTTGTAGACATGTGCACTGAAATATTTTGGGCAAAATGTGCTATCTGAGAATTAGCCTGGAAGAGAAAATGGGGAGAATTAGAAATGAGACCAGTTGGTTATGACACACAAATATCAAGGGTTGAAAATGTTATATTTAGTTTATTTGGTTATGTGAGAGGGAGAAAGAGAGGGTGCTCGGTGCACCACAAATGTGGGGTTAGTCTCTCTCTTTTGCATGTGGCTCCAAACTTGAGTGTTAGGTTCAGATGAGACACCTCCCTGCCCTGTGTAAGGCTTATGTCACCCTCTTTATGTCTGTATATTATTTAAAACATTTCTGCAGTTATTTTTAAAAAAACACAGATCATTAAGAACAGTTAGGAAACAGAATTGGCGATTTCCCACTTCTTTTTGCTTACCCATTGCATCAAGATGGTGACATCCTCACAATGGACAGGAAGGAAGCCTTTACACACTAAAAATAACCTGTGGAGACTTTATAAAGAACTACCCGTCCTCCCCCCAAAAATCCCCAGAAGTGAAAAGCTAAAGTTAAAAATTGTAAGCTAAATTAGGAGGGTAGTTTCATATACTTGAAGTATCTATTTCTTGAGACCAGCCCTACAAAGTGTAAGTCATTCTGAGCAGCGACCAGGAAAGTCCCTGCAATAAAGAAACAGCCATGAGCAAACAGCTGGGCATGTTTTCAAATTAGGTTGTATGGAGACAAGGAGACACCGCCTCAGCCTCACACAAACCATTCCCCTCACACAAACCATTCCCCTCTGGAAGGTCCCCTGAGTTCTCTCAGATAACTCACCTGTGTGCTTCATGTTGCACTCTTGAAAGATGCCCGCCAGGAACTCTACCCATGACTTTCACTGATGTCCTCTGCCTGGCTGCTCTCACCTTCCATTTTCAACCCTATTAGAAGAAAAAATTGTTTGAGGGACCATGATAGTTCATTCCTCATATGGAGGTGTCAATGTGAGGAAATTTACTTCAGGGACCATCAGCTATCAATACTGATATCTTTGTGGTTTCGGGGGCTGGGAGCAGCTTAGAGGTATAGATAGTACCAGTCAGCATACATGAAGCAGGCCCTGGGTTCAGTCCCTAATAACACACACACACACACACACACACACACACACACACACACATAAAAATTAAATTAATTAGTTGTAGGTTACATTAAAGCATACATCTTCCATCTTCCATCTCAGCACTCAGGGGGCAGAGGTAGGTAGATCTCTGTTAATTAAAGGCTAGCCTGGTGTACAAAGCAAGTTCCAGGCTAGCCAGGGTTGTGTAGTAAGACCCTGTCTCAAAATAAATAAATAAACCAATGGAGTGGGGAACCCAGATGCGAATGGGTTTTATAGCACTATTATTTTAATGAGTATTGCTGAAAAACAAGTAAAATACAAAAGAAATTTTAGGACAATGGGGAGATGGAAGAGATGGCTCAGTGCTGTTCCAGAGGACCTGGCTTTAGTTCCCAGCACCCACATGGCGTCTCACAGCCATCTATAACTCCACTTCCTAGGGATCGGGGGCGTCTTCTTCCCTTCGTGGGCATCAGGCATGAGTGACACACACACACACACATATACATATACATATACATAAACACACATACACAGCCAGACACATACACACACAGACACACAGACACACATACATACACATATACATACACCTAGACACACACATACATACACACACACACCTGTGTAAACCACAAACATTCATTAAAAGAAAAATGAAAAGGAGAGAAAGGTAGAAAGAAGCAGACTGCGTTAGAGGTTCTGCTCCTGAGTGCCTAGTAACACACATGCATGCCGTAAAGACACACATGTGTGCAGGCAAAAGACTTACACACAAACCACAAAATAAAGAAAATCTTAAAAACAAATCTTTAAAAATAACTACCCGCACCAGTGCTCTGAAGTAATGTTACTATTGCTCCATTTCCTGGCAAAGAGAGAACTGGGCACACATCCAAAGTCTCTTAAAGTTCCAGAGGCAGTAGAGCTGTGGTACAGTCTTGCCTACCATGCACGAAGCCCTGGGCTTGATTTCTCAGACAGGACAAAGCAAGTGTGGTGTACACACTTGTAATGCCAGCACTCAGTAAGTGAGGGCGGGAGAGAAGAGTTCTGGGTCATCCACAGCTAAGAGGCACGTTCCGGGCCAGCCTGGGCTTTAGAAAAACAGAAAAGAATAGATCTGGATCCCATATTTAAATCCAAACCATCTAGATTCTGGAGCTAGACTTTTAACCATATCACTTTCTAATTCATCATCTGTCTATCCATTTATCTCTCTGTCTGTCTGTCTTTGAGACAGTTCCCCTATGTAGCCCTGGCTATCCTGAACTTACTCTGTAAAGAAGCCTAGCCTTGAACTCATAGAGATCCACCTGTCTCTTCCTCCTGAATGCTGGGATTAAAGCTGTGCACCACCACCACCTAGCCACCTTTAATTTATATATAAGATCATATGATGCCATAGTCTGTACTGGTGTCAATAGCTTCCACACATACATCAACCCTACCTCCCACACAGCCTGCTTTTCATCAATTGAGAACTTAGCGAAAATCACATATGTGTTTTGTGCCTGAACTTCATGTAAGTCCCATGAGACATAATACAAATGCCCTTTACAAAGAAGCAGAGACTCAGAAAGGTCTAGTTATTTGTTAGTGTCCCAGCACTCAGATTTGAGTCAGAGAACGCCTGATTCTAATACAGTTTTTGCTTTGTTTGTTGGTCGCAGGACTTGAACCTTGAGCTTTATGTAGGCTTAGCATGTGTTTTATTAGTGTGCTGTGCACCCCCCCCAGTCCTCCAGCTTATCTTTATTGCATGACAAGATAGTCTAAAAATAAAACAAAACATGATGGGCTGGGGAGATGGCTGGGAGGTTAAAAGCATTTGGCTGCAAAAAAAAAAAAAATGAATTATTTTTATAAGAAGACTGGAGAGATGGCTCAGTGGTTAAGAGCACTGGCTGCTTTACCAGAGGTCCTGAATTCAATTCCCAGCAACCACATGGTGGCTCACAGCCATCTCTAATAGAATCTGATGCTTTCTTCTGCCATAAAGTCATGCTTGTAGATAGAGCACTCATATACATAAAATAAATACATCTTAAAAGAAAAGACTAGCGATTTGGAAATAAATCCAAAGTTTTGTTAAATAGTAGAAAGAGTGGAATTATTAGGAAGAGTTTGATTTGTATGATCTTTGTAAAAAAGGAATCAGGGCTTTTTCTCAGTCCCATAACAATGAATTATAAGCTAACAAACTTTGTTTGGGGGTGAGATGTATATCTTCTTTTTTTACTGTTAGAAATCAAACCCAGACTTTCCACATGAGCACTCTATCACTAAATCACCCCCAGCCTGGTGGATCAATCTTTAAAGTGGAATGCAGATATAGCTCAGTAGCAAAGGGTCTGCTTGACTTGTGTGAAGCCTGGGTTCAGTCCCCAGTACTCGAAAGCCAGATACACAGCTTGAAAGATCATAATCACCAAAAGTGCCAGAAAGATGTCAGAGTGCAGGTGCTGATTTCATCTCCAATCTGATGGCCGTCAACTCCAGCCAATGAAGTGTCCAAGGGAGACTACCATGAAAGGAGCAGCTAGCCACCTCTGAACTTGCTTGTTGTCGTGTACTATACTTTTGTGCATGTGAAAGGCTGATCCTGTGATCCCAAATTTAAAACGCACTACTGTATTCAGATTCTAGAGTCAGTGCAAAGGTTCTGGACTCAAATATTTCTGATTTCTTCTGGAATTTATAATTTTACTGAACATTTTTGTCATATTAATATTTTAAGATTTATTTTATTTTTATTTCTATGTGCCTGTGTATATACACACATGTTATGTACATATGCCCAGTAAGGCCAGATGAGAGCGTCAAGCCCATTGGAGCCGGAGTTACAGGTAGTTGTGAGCTGCACAACGTGGCTGCTGGAAAATGATCCTGTCTTCTAAGAGAGTAACAAGCAGTCTTAACCACTGATCCATCTCTCTCAAGAACAAATTTTGTTTTCTTCTCTGATACCTATTTGTTGTTTTCTTGAATATACTTTTAATTCTTGATATCAAAAGCAATGAATGAGCTGGATGGTGGTGGCACATACCTTTAACCCCAGCCCTTGGGAGGCAGAAGCTGACAGAGTTTGAGGCTAGCCTAGTCTACAGAATTAGTTCCAGTATAGCCAAGGCTACTCAAAGAAACCCTGTTTAAAAACCCCAGAAAACCAAAAATCCAAAACAATAACAACAAGAACCATGAAGCAATTCTTCTATGAAAAGCCTATACATCATCGGTAGCATTGACACCTTGCAGTCACACACAGCACCTGTAACTATCAGGTTCCTAAGATTCTCTCCCCAGCTTCGAGGGCTGTCTGTCCCTAGCTACTTTCAGATGACACCTTTGCTTACAATTTTGAGAGAAAAGGAAGAGCTAAATGGTGATGAGACGTCACCTGTAAATAGAGCACATGTGAAACCACGGGTGACTGTGGTGGCTTACAGGGAAGGGCTGGACAGCCCAGGTCCTTCCAAGTGTCCTGTCAGAGACTGGCGACCTCTTCAGCTGTGGTCTCAACTAAGTTGCTTGTTTATCTTTTCTGGAACCAAATAACTGAGGTGGGTTTTGGCCTGACAGAGACCTGTGAATAGCCCCTGGACTCCCCAGATGTCTGGTAGACCGCCCGCTCTTCTGAGGCTATAATGAGAGGCCTCACTTCATCGGTGGGCATCTGACTCATACTCTGTCCACGGAGTATTAGACAAGACCTCCGTGGGCTTCTGCAACCCGTGTTTCTCCTCTGTGTTCTATGACTCAGCTAATCGCTGTTTGGCACTGATGGACCAGCTCTTAGAGACCACTTAAGACAATGTCCCTGACACAGGTATAGCTTCCTAGGATTAGCTTGATTTGCTCTAATGCAGCAGGACTGAGCTGGGGATCAGAGAGAAGGAAAGAGAGAGATTTCACAGTGTGCGAAGCCTTGTCTGTGGCCTCTCTTTTCTGTTCTGTCTCTGACTTTCTGATTAACTTCGGATCCTGATGGAAAAGCCTGAGTGTCCCTTTCACACCACTAACAACCTCAAATCTAGGCGGGTGTGGTGATAGACACCTGTAACCCCACCACTCCACTCCGGGAGGTGGAGTCCGGGAGATCAGAAGTTAAAGGTTAGCTTGGCTTTGTATCAAACTCACGGCAAGCTGGGACAAGAGACCTTCTAAAACAAAAGAGGAAATACCCAGCTCTCACTTGTTCTGTGTCATAACTGTGAAAAGGTGCTGACAGAAAGCGAAAAGCTGAGTGTGAACTTCATTAGAACTAGCTGCTGGGAGGGTTTTGTTGTTCTTGTTTTGTTTTGATTTCTTTTTTTTTTAAAGATGGGTCTTGCTCTTTAGCCCTGGCTAGTCTGCTATTCTCTGGGGAAACCAGACCCACCTTAAACCCACAGAGATCTGCTCTTCTCTGGTTCTTAAGTGATGAAATTACAGGTGTGCACCACCACACCCAGTTGGAGTCACTCTTTAAAAAGAAGCTGGAAAGATGGCTCAGAGGTAACAGTACTGGCTGTTCTTGCTAAGGAGCCAAGTTCAGTTCGTAGCACCCATGTGGTGGTTCACAACCAGCTGTCACTCCAGTTCCAGGGGATCGGACACCCTCTTCTGATGTCCCTAGGCACCAGGCTCACATGTGACATGCAGACATATGCAGGAAATATGTATGTACTGTTCCATACAAATAAATTTGTATATACAGATCTTATACATATAAAACAAAAATAAATAAAACTTTAAAAGAAAAATCTCACTTTTCTCTTTATATTTCCATACAAAGATGGCCCATTTGTCAAGAACCATTTGTGTGTGTGTGTGTGTGTGTGTGTGTGTGTGTGTGTGTGTGTGATTTTACGTGTATATGTGAGTGGGCCTGAGTATGTTTAGGTGTGTTTCAAAGTGCCTTTGGCAACCGGGAAAGGACATTGGCTGCCCAGTACTAGAGTTCCAGGTGGTTTTGAGCTGCCAAGCCGGTGCTCGTTATCAGAGCCTCTGGAAGAGCAGCCAGTGCTGTGGTCTGCCGGTCATAAGAACGCTCCTTTTCTCCAAACATCAGTTGTGTTCTGTGTGTTCTCAGTTCTAATCCTGTAATAATTGTCCCCACAGGCAGTCAACCAATGCTTATTACATACCTAAACTGCACTGATGAGACACTGGGGACCCTCTGATGAGTAAAACACCTGCCTGCCCTTCTAAAGCTTGCCATCTATCTCTCCACATCCTTCCCAAACAGAGTCCAAAGTGCACACATAAAGTTTCAGAATAATAAAGTATATCTCAGATGTCATAAATCATTCACAGATTAAAGATGACTTGTTATTTAAAAACCAATTGTAACTGGGATCTTGATTTGTTACCAGCTAAATGCAGTAACCAGAAGCCAAAAGATCATCACTCAGGAAGGGCCTGAAAGCACACTGACTTCAGGAAGCCATGAGAAATTCAGCTGTTTTTATGTCATAGTACACTCTGCACACTGCTTTACATATTATTTGTCAGAACCAATTTTACAAAGTTAAGGATCAGGGAGGGGGCTTGGCAGTCAAGTTTAGACTCACAAGAGTGAATGTGGCGTGAGCTCAGCAGCCCAGGAAGCTCTATGCAAAGAGCTGTACGAGAGAGTATGTGAGAATAATGTAAAATGATAGTTATATGTAAGAGAGCTGTGTGTGTGCAGTGATTATAGATGAGAGTGAGTGAGAAAAGAGTGAAAGATATAGAAGAAGCATATGTGTGACTGTGTGTGTGAGAGATAAAACTGTGTGAAAGAGATGTTGCTATGTGTAGGAACTATGCAAAGAGAATGTGTAAGAACAATATAAAATGTTTGATGATGGAGAGATATGTATTTGAGATGAATAGCTATGGCTGTGTAGAGATTTGTAACTGTGTGGAGGCAAGGAAGATGAAACTGTGTAAAAAGAGATGTAGAAGAGAAAGTATATAAAAGTATATAAAATAGATAAAATAGATTTAAGAATATAAAAGTATATAAAATAGATTTAACTGTATACAGAGACAGGCTGTACACAGTTAAGATATGTAGTTGTATGTACAGAATGCAGCAATGTGGAGATATGTAACTGAATGAAGACAGAAAGAGTCAGAGACCATTTCTAAGAAGTAAAAGAGAAAGCTATCATCAGAAGGCATGTGTGTTTCCTTATTTTACCAGTCAGTTGTATAGAGATTTATTTTTAATTATCCTCAGATAAAAACATTTCCCTCACTACTCTGAAGCATTTCTTTTATTACTCTGAATTGGATCATGGGAGCTGGCTTCTCATGATCTCAGTTATAAGAAGATTAAAAGGTTGAATTAGGAGTCTGTAGTAGGAACTTCCATTGGAGCTCACAGGAGTTAAAGCTAAGTAGAACAATGACAGAGATTATCAAAGCCATATCACCCCCCTACTCTCACAGGAGTAGGCAACATCGCTCCCATTTGTAGAACCCAAGCCCTAGTGTTATTGCTGAATCATCCTCTTTGTAGCATTAGAACTAAGTCAACACTTGCTGATAGAGAGCTGGAAAACAAGACCTCAGTTCTCTGGTCCAGGACAGCATCTATAAATGGAGATGTCATAGGTGTCCTTAAGTTGTGTTATAGTTTGTGTAGCTTTCATCAAAAATTCCCATGTTGTTCAACCTCAGTCTCAAAGATACTTTCACTCTGCAGCTCATGGACACATCATATGCTTGCTTTGTTTTCTAGAAGAGGTTTTGGTGTGCTATGATCAGTCTACCATCTATGCACAACACAGCGATCATTATATATCCTTTAAGTATTTGCTGATACTGATAAATGAAGATCTTGTGTGACTCATCAGTACATTGCTAAGTGGTGATTTTATTGCAAAAAGAAATATACAGGACGGCACTGAGCAGGAGCTGGCAAGCAGGAGGACCCAAGTTTGATCTCCAGAACCCAAATGAAACTGGGCTCTGGTAGCCAGGTGCTGGTGGTGCAGGCCTTTAATCCCAGCACTCAGGAGGCAGAGGCAGGTAGATATCTGGGTTCAAGGCCAGCCTGGTCTACAGAGTGAGTTCCAAGACAGGCAGAGCTACACAGAGAAACCTTGTCTAGAAAAACAAAACAAAACAAAAAGTGTAGTGGAATGTTGGCTTTATATAAGGAAGTTTTAGTGATCTCGGTTTAAGATCTTGGCCAGTGTATCTTAGTGACCTTAGAAGACTTGACTTTTGTTGGGGTGTGGCTAGGTGGGATCGAGCCTGGGAACATGGACTAGATGGCCTCGATCTCTCTGGGAGAAAGCTGAATGTCCCCATGCAGAGTTCCAAATCTTCTAACCTCGCTCTTTATATTTGTAAGTTCTTTCCTCTTCCCCTAATAAATAAATATTAACCCTCATATGATATATCGTATTTAAATAATTCTGGTGATAGTTGGCACCCAAATAAAAAAGAGCTGGGCTCTGGGCAGTCTGTATTCCTGAAACATGAATTCTAGTCGTTACTTAATGAAAACTCAGAGCCAGATATTGGGGAAAAGCTGGAATATCAGAGAGAGGAAAAAAACCACAGCCAACTTCTCATGGTAAAAGCTATCTTCAAGAGTCCAAAGCCTGGCTGGTCACTTCTACAAAATACCACAATGTCTGCCTAAACCTGCCTCAAATATCTTCTTTGCCCAATTGTTTCACTTCCAGTTTCAACTCTACATCATAATCCTAGAGTTAGGATTAAAAGTGTGTTTGGTTGTCAGGCCTTGAACTCACAGAAACACAGAAAGATCTCTGTCTCCAGAGTGATGGATTAAATGTGTAGGTTACCACTTGATCATTCCCATGCTGGGATTAATGGCATGAGTTACCACTCTCTGACCCTCATGGCTTGACGGTGGGTGATTCTATCCTCTGATACTCCAGCCTGATTTTATTAAATATAAAATATATTACCACATACTCCCAGTCAGGAATGTCTGACAGGAGTCTCTCTGGGGTCATTGGCTAGCCAGTCTAGACAATAAGTGGGCTCTGTTCAGCGAGAGCCCTTGTTTTACAAAATGAGGTAGAACGTTCTGGAGAGACAGCTGGGCTGTGTGAGAGCACTGGCTGCTCTCGCAGAGAACCTGGGTTTTGTTCCCAGCACCTACATGATGCTCACAACTGCCTATAACTCCAGTTCCAGGGGATCCGACTCTCTCTTCTAGTCATCTGGGCACCAGACATTTACAATGTACATTCATACAAGCAGGCAAAATATTCCCACACATAAAATAAATCTTTAAAAAATGGAGAGCAAGTGAAGAGGCAGGCACCCAGTGTTGACTTTGAGCACCATACTCATGTGCACATGCATGTATACACAAACACATGCATACATGTACACACCAAAGTTTCAGATTTATACATGGGTACAAAAGTGTAATCACTGAGAAACTGGCAAACTTCAGAATGATTTATGGTGGGATCAGGCACTATTTAGTAAGACCTAGAGGTGTGGCTTTGAGGTCCTAAAGACCCCTGTACTGGGTGTCTTCGAAGACCATACTTCCTTCTGTGGTGGAAATGTTCTCTGTACGCTGTAAATAAAGGACTGGTTTGGCCTATGGACAGCACTGTAGAAGTGGGTGGAGGATCAGAGGGCAGGCAGGTAGGAGAAGGACATCGTTAGTCAGTCGCCATCAGAACCCCAAAGGAGGAACATATAGAGGTACAGGTGAGCCACATGCTGAGCCACGTGGCGGGTAGATTAGTAGAAATGGGTTGATTAAGATGAAAGAGCTAGGGGCTGGAGAGATGGCTCAGAGGTTAAGAGCACTGACTGTTCTTCCAGAGGACCTGAGTTCAATTCCCAGCAAAACCACATGGTGGCTCACAACCATCTATGATGAGGTCTGGTGCCCTCTTCTGTAAAACTGTATGCATAATAAATAAATAAATCTTAATAAAAAAAATTTAAAAAAAAAAGATGAAAGAGCTAGCTAGTAATGGGCTTAAGACATGGGCCAAACAGTATAAAGTATGTAAGTGTCTGATTCACTTCTTTAGGGGACAAAAGCCACCTCAGACCGATTCCAAACCTCTGGGCCCAAAAGAGCCCGGGAAAGCTTTTTACAACACCTTCCCTTCCCTGTTTGTTCCCAGAGTTCTCAGAGGAAGGATTGGTGCAGCCTCTGCATGGAACATGCCAACCCTCCTGGAATTCCCCTAAGGTTCAATCTTGTGTCAGCGAGTGTTTCATATAAACTCCTTAATAAATATTAATCCTTTTTATAATCAATTGTCAGGGAATAATTCCTATTGTAATGGTCCATTTTAAAATGATTGTGCTGAAAATGTAATTTTGGGGCTGGAGAGATGGTTGAGGATCTGAGCTCAATTTCTAGAATACACATGGTAGTTTACAACTGTCTCAGGGTATCCAATACCCTCTGCTGTGGCCTTGGAGGGTACTGTATGCATGTGGTATATAGATATACATGCAGGCAACATATTAACACATGAAAAAAAAACTCTTTTTTTTAACAAAGGAAAAAAGTGTAGCTATTTTCCTTTATGAATTTTGTAGGCAGGGTCATGTTATCTCAACATGATATGAGGCTGGCCTCAGACTTACAGTGATTCCCCTGTCTCCACATCCCAGGATTATAGGTGTATACACTATCTTGCCTGGGTTATTACTGCTTCTTTGATATTACACTTTCTGGCTGATGATCAGTCAAGCTCTGTAGGTCTCTCAGCACTCAGTGATGAAATCCATGCAGGGCTGAAGAGATGGCTTCCAAGTTAGGCGTGCTCTTCCAGAGGTAGCCATTTCAGTTCCCAGCACCCACATCAGGCAGCTCACAGTGCTCCCTAACTCCAGTTATGGGAATCAGACACACTCCGCTAGACTCTGCTGGCACATACATGTGGGATGCACTCACATGACACATACACATATGAATAAACAATGATTTTTTTAAAATGAAAATCTATGAGCTACAGAGGTGAAATCTACTTGGCTTCCTATAGTTTCAACAAAATCTTTAACTAATTAGTGTAAAATTTAAATGTTTCTGTGTCAAAAATGGTTAACAAGGGGCTCTTTTTGCCAGTGATCAGATACAGCCAAACCCTTCTTCAGAATTTAAGAAACAGCTGGGCAAGGGTGTCACAGGCCTTCAATCCCAGCACTTGGGAGGCAGAGGCAGATGGATCTCTGAATTTGGGGCCAGCCTGGTCTACACAGTGAGTTCCAGGCTAGCCAGGGCTACACAGAGATAAGAGGACAGGGAACATCAGCTCCCTGGGAAACTCCCTGGAGACCCTGAGCCTGTCGACCTTGAGCCTGGCTGGCGGGAGAGAGGCAGAGGGTGTTTTTTACTTCACCCACGGTTTTGGTGCTGTTGTTTTGAGAAGGTCTCATTCTGGCCTGGAACTCATGGTAATCCTACTGCCTCAGTGCCCATTCTCTCTCTCTCTCTCTCTCTCTCTCTCTCTCTCTCTCTCTCTCTCTCTCTCTCTCTCTCTCACACACACACACACACACACACACACACACACACACACACTGGTGATACTGCAACCATCTGTTCCTCTTGCATTTCTTCATCATATTAAGCCCCCTGATTGGGTCACACCGACCCCATAAGCATCTCTAGGGGACAGTTCCTGAAGCATCTTTGGAAAGTCACCTGTCTTCTTCTGTTTCACTTATTTTATCAAGTCTGTTTTTTTCTCTCAGACAGGTGAAAATTTACAATAATCCCTAATCTTTAAGAATTCAGGGGTTTCCCTGTTTTCTTAGGCTACAAAACTATACCATTGCTTCTGATCAAGAAACTGTGCACCTTCCAAAGGACCTGACCTAGAACCCCCCCCCATGAAGACTCAGGAAACCTCCCCAAAGGTCATTTTGAAGACAGTTCTCATGGCTGTAATTTCAGTACTTGGGAGGCTGAGTGAGGCAGGAGGATCACTGTGAGTAGAGGCTAGTCTAGGCTATAAAAAGAGCTTGAGCCAAAATAAGGTAGAAGAGGGGAAGGAGGGATGAGGGAGGAGGGAGTTTGACTATTTGCCTTCAGTGAGAGCGGAGCGGAGCGTCCAGGACAGTCTGCCTGCTGTGTCTGTGCCCCTTCACTTTTTCGTCCAGCTTTACCTCATATTTTCCATTTTCTCTGCTGAGATTCTACTTTTCACTGACAATATTGGCCAATGTCTTCTGCAACTGGTATTTTGAGGTTGAGGCAGCCTGTGGGGCCGGCCTATGGGGTGTTTTTTTCTGCAGAGGCAGCACATGGTTCCCCAAGGTACCTATGGTCAGGGCTGGCAGAGATTGAACTACTTATCTGGGGAGATCTGTAGTATCACAAATGAGACTTAGAGCCGATTATCAGGGGGAAGGCTGAAATATCAGAGAGAGGAAGCACCACAGTCAGTTCTCTCCCGGCTGTCTTGTAACTTCCTCAGCCTTGCTCCTGGTTGCTTCTGCCAATGCTTCTGCCTTCTCTGAGTTTCCATAAGCCCTTATATATTCATCTAGGTTAGGATTATAGGTGTGTAGCCTTGAACTCACAAAAACAAAAAAAGATCTATCTCTAAAGCTGTATGATCAAGAGTAGAGGTCACCACTCCCTGGCTTTCCCTGTGCTGGGATTAAAGATGTGTGTGACTGACTCAGCCGTTTATCTTTATATTTAAGCTTTAAAAATTTTTTAAGCTGTCTGCCCAAGATTTGACTAAGTGCTCTCTCCCCAATATTCAAGTTTTATTAAATATATAATATATATCTACAGAGATCTCACCATTCACTGGATTTTCACCGGCCTGGGTCCAGCTATGAACCATCTTGTACACACCTGCAGATGGAGGGTGGATCTCATTTATGCTAATTTGTACCATGTGAAACACACGGTGGAATCAGCCACACCTGTCTTGGTTCTTTTCCAGCTCATGGCAACAGCCCCAGCAAGGAAAGCCTCACAGGCAGGCTGAGGAGGAAGCCTGTGTGTGTGCAATCACTGATGCTGTCCACCAGGTTAGATGAGCACAAACCTCACCTGAACATCTTCAACTCAACCAAAAGGGTAGGAAAGCCTTCTCCTCTTTCTCTTCTGGCAGAGCTGTGGTAGCCCAGGCTGGCCTCAAACTCATGATGTAAACAAGTGCTGGGATTGCATGCACCATGGTTTAAGAAGTATTGGGCACTGAACCCATCCATGGCTGTGTACTAGGCAAGCACTCTACTATACCAAGCTACATCCACAGCTGCAGAAGTCATTTTAGAATTTCCTAAGATAATATGGGTCTTAGCTGCTGTGTGGTTTTCACAAACATACAGGATGCTGTCCCTTCCTTTTCTGACTTGGAAGACACAGTATGTAAACTGTGCAAAATGAAACAGCTACAGCACTAAGTGCTCCGTACACAAAGCTGCACTCAGAGGAGATGACTGCCTTCAGTATCTTGACACACACTCTCATGGAAGAGGGGAGGGAAAATGTGGTGGTGGGATAGATGCATTTCTCCTCCATTGCCAGTTCCCCAAAGAAAATCACGCTCACCTGAGAGCTATAAAACCAGAGCACCACAAAACCCAACCCAAGGGATGAGGAAGCAAGGCAGGATGCAGGATCTAAGCTCAAAACCCAGAGCATCCTCACATTTGTAGTTTCTGATGAAACCCACAGGGATTCTGCTGTCATCTGCAAACTATTGTGTAATGTTAACATTTTTTCTTTATTACACACAGTACCTCCTATTGAAATGGCTCTGTGTTTTTCCTCTGCAACGGGTCAGCCAAGGCTGACTTTGAACTCACTGCATAGCCTGGGCTACCTGTGGCCCACACTGGCCTTGCTACTAGTCAAGAATGATTTCATGAACCTCTGATTCTCCTGCCTCTGCCTCCTGAGTGCTGGGATTACAGATGTGCACCTCCACACCAGGTTTTGTTGTGCTGAGATCCAATCCAGGACTCACGTACTCTAGACACTAAGATATATCCTGGACTCAACTCAGATATTTGGATGATCTTTCTGGAATTCCTTTAACACATGCAGAAATTAGCTCCTGTCATCTGGCAGTTAGGGCCCAAGAACTGAGCCATCAGCCCCTCCCTCTCCTGGAATGCTGTGTTCTGCTTCCCAAGAGGTGATCGATTCTAATGTCCGGGATTGTCATCTGCATTCGGTCCAGAGACCAAAGCCAGCACACCCAGAGTTCCCCCAAAAGGAAGCAGGGTAGAGCCAGAAATAACCTTTCTAGAGTCATCAAATTGATTCTCTGACAAATGAGACAAACTTCCTGCTCCAAATGAGGAACATCCACACTGAAGTTTCTCAGACCTGCAAAAGGGCATAATTCCCAGTGGAGATTGATTGAGACTCAGCAGTTGTGTTTCCCTAGTTAACATGTGCTTCATAGTAGACATCTCTGTTTTTTAAGATTTTAAAAAAAAATCTACGTATATGCCACATGTGTGCGTGTGTCCATTGCCAGAGAAGGCTGTTAGATCCCTTGAAGCCTGAGGTGCAGGTGGCCCTAAGCCTTGAGGCGTAGATGTTAGGTGCTGAATTTAAATCCTCTTCAAGGCAGCAAACACATTTAACCACTGAGCCATCTCCTCCCTCCCTTCTCTCTTTCTTTATATATATATATCAAGATCTCAGGAGCCCAGGCTGAGTAGCTGGGAATGACCTTGAACTCCTGACCCACCTATCTCTGCCCATTAACAGGGATTACACACTTGGGCTACCATGCTCAGCTTTTACTCCAAGGCTCTGTGTAGGCACACCAACTTAAATCTGGTTTGTTTAAGGGACTAAGGAATTTTGTGGTTTTGTTTCTGTTTTTTTCTGTTGAGATCAGGTCACATTATGTAGCCCTGGGTGCTAACAACTCTGCAGAGTCTAAGGTTGGACTCTACTCCTGCGTCTCCTTCCTTGGCCTCTGTACGTAGGTGACAGGTGTCCGCCAGGATCGCTAGCTTCATCTTCAGTCTCTTCTCTCCTGTGCCAAGTATTAAACGTAGGACCTCATGAATCTGAAGTAAGAGCTATAGCATGGTCACCCTGAGCTGTGGTTTACTGGTTTGTTTTGAGACTGTGAAGCCCAAGTCAGCCTCCAGTTCACAGCAGTCTTCTTACCTCGGCACAAGTTTGGGGCTATAGGGATTAGCTGACATACCTAACCTCATTTTGAAATTTTGTTAGCAGTTGCCAAATTCATTTCTGTAGAGACTATACCAATGTAGTTTCACCAGTATCTGTGATCCTGTACCCCAGCCTTCACAAACACAAATGTGTCACTTGTTGCTGATCTGGCAGGTCAAGTACATAAAAATATGCACAAATATAAATCCAGAAAAAATGAATATATAAATCTAGAATAAATTGCATGATAACTGCATACAATGTAGATAGTCAAATGTCATACACTTGAAATCAAGTAAAACACTTGAAAATCCAAATGTCTCTAGCACCCTCTAGTGGTAACTAGTTGAAACTCAATGTTCCCGAAAATTAGCATCTCTGTAATTCATCTGCTCTATCTTGTGATTTACTATCGTGTGTTCAGTTGTGAATAATAATAATAATAATATATCATGTCATACATTGTAATTTTTAAGTTTTAAAACTGACACAGTTTTATTCTAGTTTAACTTGGGTTGTTTTGTTTGTTTTGGATTTTTAAACATAGAAATTGGTACATCACCCAGGCTGGGCCTCACACTTGGGGTTCTGCTGCCCCAGCCTCAGAGCCGCTTCCATACCCAGCCAGATCCTGCTTTTGATGAGGGAGAAGATTGAAGATAAAATAGTTCGTAGGAGTTGGAGAGCTGGCTCGGTGGCTGGGGTCACTGGCTATTTCTCCAGAGGATCCGGCTTCTGCTCTCAGCACCCATAGTGATGGTGAGCAGCTTCTGCCACCTGTAATAATCAGCTCCAGGGAACCCAACCCAGCCTTTGGTCTTGGAAGGTACCTGCACTCATGTGCACATTCCTATACACACATACACACACACACACACACACAGAGAGAGAGAGAGAGAGAGAGAGAGAGAGAGAGAGAGAGAGAGAGAGAGAGACATAGACACACAGACCCACAGAGAGAGACAGAATGAAAGAGACAGACACACACACACACAAACAGAGAGACAGAGACAGAGAGAGACACAGAGAGAGAGAGAGACAGACAGACAGACAGACACATAGACACACAGACCCACAGAAAGAGACAGAGTGAAAGAGACAGAGACACACACACAAACAGACAGACAGAGACACAGACACACACACACACACACAGACAGACAGACAGACAGACACATAGACACACAGACACACAGAGAGAGACAGAGTGAAAGAGACAGAGACACACACACAAACAGAGAGACAGAGACAGAGAGAGAGAGAGACACACACACACACACACAGAGAGAGAGAGAGAGAGAGAGAGAGAGAGAGAGAGAGAGAGAGAGAGAGAGGAGACACCTGCACATATTAAACATTAGAAGTAGAATTTTCAGGACATGGTGGTACAGGCCTTTAATCCCAGCACTCATAAGACAGAGGCAGCTGGATCTCTGTAAATTCTATGAGCTAGAGGACAATCTAGACAAGATATACAGTGAGAGCTTGTCTTAAAAAAGAGAAATACCTTTAATATATCTTTAATGGTTATTAAAAACATTCATATAAAACTGCAGCGCTTATGTATGTGCCTTGTATATTTTTATTATGTTAGCCTCAGAATTCATTAATCTTCCATATAAAGTGCATTTGATGGCACACACCTTTAATCCCAGCACTTGGAAGGCAGAGGTAGGTGGATCTTGGTGAGGATGAGGTCAGCCTTGTCTACAGAGCAAGTTCCAGGACAACATGAGCTACACAGAGAAACCCTTTTTCAAAAGGTCAATAAAAACTTTGAATATAATAATAAAATAAAATGCACTTGTGCAGAATCATTTAACAAATCAAATGGAGTGAGTTCCTGGACAGCCGGTGACATGTAGAGAGACCTTGTCTCAAACAAACAAGTAAAGCAGAGATCAGGAGAGATGGTTCAGTGATGAATAACATGTACTACTCTTGCAGAGGAAGAAAATTTGGTTCCTAGGCTCCACATTGGGTGGATATGTGTGCATATGGGGGCCAGAGAAGATGGGCATCTATAATCCATCTTATTCCCTCAAAGCAAGGTCTCTCAGTGACCTTGAGACCAGGTTTGTAGACAGGTAAACCCCAGAGATCAAGCCTCCTGTCTGTGTCCTGCTACAGTCGTGGGGCTAAGGGTACATAGACATCTGTCCCTAGCTCTTCATATGGGTGCTGGGGATTGGAACTCATGTCCTCACGCTTACACACCAAGCATTCTTCCTAGTAAACCATCTCCCCAGCCCACAATTTGAAAGTAAATTACATGAGGAGGAAGGACAGTAGACAGCCTGTGTGTCAGTCCTCACTGGCGGCCTTGTTTTGAGGCAGGATCTCTCTGCTGCATAGGTCACCTGGTCTGAGAGTGTCCTGGCTTCTTTCATCCCCCCCCCTCTCAAATCCCTATAGAAGCTCTGGGATTATAGAATTTGCACCATTTCCTCTGAGACTCCAAATCAGGTCCTCACAATCAGGCAGCAAGCTCTCCCACCCTCCCAGCAGTTTCCTTGCCCTTAGGTTCTTAACAGGGCAGCATTTCTGAATTGCTAGAAACATTTGGAGAGTGTGCAGACATTGGGCTCCTGTGGTGACATGAAGGGATGGGTGGGGGAAGGTAGTAGGGAGCAAAGTGTTTTGGAAGCCATTGAGGAAATCTGTCCTACACAAGGCTGATGTTCCCATGTCCCACTAGAAAGCCAAGGAGGTAAAAGGGCTTCTGATGAACTTAAATCAAGACCTGTATGTAGGGGCAGGAGATGACTCAGCAGTGTAGAGTACTGGCTGCTCTTCCAGGGACCCTGATTCAACTCTTAGCACCTACCCCGTGGTTCAGAGCTGTCTGTAACTGCAGTTCCAGGGCATCAGTGCCTTTTCTGGATTCCTCAGGCATGTCCTATGTAAAGAGTCAAAGGGGGCTCAGAGCGTATACTGCCTTTGCAGAAGATTTCAGTTCTGTTCCAGCATACATATCAGGCGGCTCATATCAGCCTGTAACTTCAGTTGCAGAGGATCATACGCCCTCTTCTGGCCTCCATAGGATGTGCACTCACATACACACATGCTCACACACAGACACACATATATATAATTACAGATAAAATTAAATTTTAAAAAAAAAGCTCTCAGTAGCCAGGTAGGTGAGCCTTTAGTTCCAGAACTCAGAAGGCAAAGATGCCTGGATCTCCGTGAGTTCTAGACCAGCCTGGTCTACAAAGAGAGTTCTAGGACAGTCAGAGATACACTGAGCGATCCTGGGAAAGGGGATTCATGGATTTATTATACGGAAAAAGGCCTTTCAATAGATAAGTCATGAATTAGCCAATGTTGAATTCATCCTCCATGGGGAGCATTTGGAATGAAAGACCAAATGTTAAGGACACAGGATGACCCCTAGAGAAGAAAACAAAGACAAATACTCACAGACACATACAACCTCTACACTGATAAATTCCAAAAGTGACCAATAAATCCAAATGGAAGCACCGCCCTGTAAGGCCTCTGAGGGCATCTCTTGAGATTAAGGCAATAGGGATTATCTGGGAATCATCATTAAGTCTAAAAGAAGCAGGCTGACTCCACAGTAGGATAAGTCTTTGGTGGCTTCAAGATGTATTATTAGCTTTGAGGTCCAGCAAAAGTTCCAGTCTCTTAAAGGTAAGAGATATTTCATGGTGTTGTGTCACTGTCTCCAGAGACATCGTTCCAGTTGTTGCTGTCACTGACATCCACGCACAGTCAGACTGCAAGCTTCAGGTGGTTCTTATCTTCATAGGCAACGTTTAAAGTGTCGGGGGGAGCTGAGACCCTCCCCCTACTTACAACCATGTCTCCTTATCCCCTCTGTTCCCACTGCCCCTTGCCCAGTCCACCTTGTCCAGCTGGGAGTCATCTTCCTAGACTCACTAATCATAGTTTTCTCTGCTTTTTAAAAACATATACTCTTCTGGCCACAGTGGTGCAGGGCTGTGATCCCAGAAGTTGGGAGGTTCCCTCTTCTCAGTGACTCTGGAGTGTGTAGAGTTGACAATAAGAACTACCCAGGACACCTTCCTTCTGGAATGTACCCAAGGGATAAGAAATTGTAAAGAATAACTAAAGATGGGAGCTGTAATAAAGGAACTGGGGGTTTCAAAGGTGAGAGCCACTGGGATCCCCACACCCATAGCAGCATTCAGTGTTCACAGGATGTATGTCCTATAGCAAATGCAGTTTTCTTGATTCTAATCTAAATTGCTAATATTAACTCTCATCTCACACAGCAAATATGTCTAAACATTCATATACATCTCTCTGGGTTGCAGGATAAAGTTAAGGAGCTGTGGGGGGGGGGTCCAAGAGGCTTTAGGCTGCTGAATGTGTATTGATAAGACAGTCAGATCAGTGTCTGGCAGGGCTGATAAGTGTTGGGGTCTGATTCCCTTGATACCTTGCTATAATTTCAGTATGTGTGCCTTCCCCATCTCCCTTTGCCCCGATAAACTCCTAGGTTAGTCCACTGTCTGCTCCTAGACACAAGTCCTGTATCAGTCTGTGCTGGATGGCTTCCCAGACAGATGATGCCCTTTCTGGGTCTACCCAGTGCTGTCTGTCTCCTCCCCCACCCCCACCCCAAGAATGGAATCAAGAGCTGCTTATAGATGTGTCTCCCAGGGTAAAGTCCTGCCAGGGGAAACCCACTGTCTTATATAAGATGGGATAATCCTGAGCAGGGCACAGCCTGATCTCAAACTCATATGTAACTCAGCAAAAGAATGTGATGCAATTGGCAGGGTGTGCTGGCTCACACTTTTAGCCTCAAGTACTTGGAAGGCACAGGCAGGCAGATCTCTGAATCCTAAGCCAGTTCACATAGTTAAGACTGTCTCCAAACAAACATGTGGTACAGTGTGTTGCATGAATTCTGGTTGCAATAAATGAAACTCAGAGCCAGATATCAGGGAAAGGCTGAAATATCAGAGAGAGGAAACACCACAGTCAAATCTCACCCAGCTGTCTTCCAGCTTCCTCAGTCTCACTCCTGGTTGCTTCTCATTGCCGCTGTTTTCCTAAGCCTGCCTTAAATACCTTCTTCACCCGGTTGTATCACATTAAAGGCATGGGTAACTACTATTTGGTAGTTAGCAACACAGAAACATAGAAAAGATCTCTGTTCCTGGAGTTATGATTAGAGGCAAGGCAACACCACTGCTTGGAACTCTCTCTGTAAACCAAACTGGCCTCAAACTCAGATCTGCTGGGATTAAAAGGTGTAGGTCACCACTCCCAGTCTTTCCTTGTGCTGGGATCAAAGGTGTGAGTTACCACCCACTGATTCTCCTGGATTGGTTGTGGGATCTCTTCTCTTATATTCCAGACTGGTTTTATTAAATATATAACATATCACCACAAGAGTGGCTTTAGCGTATAAGTATTACCTGATTTTAGAACTTTATCCTCTTTCTACCCTTACCTTTTTTCCTTGCTGCCCCCCCCAGGGACTGAGTGAAGGGTTTTCTGGGTGGTGGGGGAGTACTCTACCACTTGAGCTATATACAGGCTTTAAATATTAGCTATCATCATCTGCACTGATTCACCAGACTGATCACAACCTACCAGGTGGCTTTTTTTGCACTGCCATTTTTCAAATTGCTTAATGTTTTCACAGTTTATTTATGGTATAGGCATAACTACGTTGTGTGTATTGCTTCAGCCTCTGGAGTAGCTAGGCCTATAGGCACCACAGCACTTTGGCTTCATTTCTGTTCTTCCTCCTCTTCCTGCTCCTCCTCCTCTGTCTTTTGGTTTTTCAAGACAGGGTTTCTCTGTGTAACAGCTCTCGCTGAGATTCACCTGCCTCTGCCTTCTGTGCTGGGATTAAAGGCCTTTTAAAAAAAGCAACTTTTTTTTTTTTTTCGAATTTGTGCCCCAAAAGTTTAACAAACTGTAGTTAGCAAATAATAAAAACCCGGAGACGGACACTGGGGAAAAGCTGAGATATCAGACTCGGAGCTGGATACTGGGGAAAAGTGGGATATCAGAGAGAGCCCACAGCCACCCAGCCAGCTCCTCAGGCCTGTCTCCTGGAATCCTCCAGTTGAAGGCCTCTGAGTCCTCAGAAAGCAGAGGGAACAACTCTGGAAAGCTGAGGAACTCTTGCCCCACCCAGCTCTCTTAACTTCCTCTTTCCACATTTCTAAAGCTAGGATTTAAAGGTGTAGGTGGCCCCTCCCTGAACTGTCTTAGTTCTGTGGTTAATATTCCAGAATAATTTTGTTAAATTTCTATTACTACAGTGTGCACCACCATTGACCAAAGGCTTCATTTCCTTTTCTTATGGATCAATGCTCCTTCATATGAACTATAGCCCACTTATTTTTGCATTCAGCAGTTGAGTTAAAGCCCCGCCAAGACTTACAGTCTCAGGATGGGAAGAACCTTGTGCTGCTGGGTACAAAGATAACTCAGTACATTTGTCATACAGATGATTCAGTCATTCAGTCATCTATCTGGTCACCTGTTTCATCCCAGGCACCAGAAAAGAAAAAAAAATCATCTAAAGAATTATTTACTTGTTTGTTTTATAAAGGATACAGGCAAAACACAATCCTGGACAAGGCTCATTCCCTTCTAGGAATGAAAATATCTCAACAAAGACTTCTGCTAAGATTTACTAAACAGAAAGTTTGCCATGTCTTCAGAGCAAGGTGACTGTCCTCAACCTAACCCTAACCCCAACCCCTGAGCACAGTGAGCTGGACTGCAGCCTAAGAAGGCTCCACACAGAAATCCAGCCATAACCGTGTGTGTGTGTGTGTGTGTGTGTGTGTGTGTGTGTGTGTGTGTGTGTGTGTAAGTGACCAGGTGATGGGGGCAGTTTTACATCAGAAAAACTCTGTGTGCACACCAGAGGATGCAAACTAAGAAAGCTGCCTATGAAACCCGATGGCCCACCCCAGTGTTCAGACAGTGGACGTTCTCTCCGTTAGCTGTCTTCCACAGCTCTGCACAGTGTGTGTGCCAACCCTACATAACATTTATTGCATCTATTTAAATGTGATTTTTTAAAAAAGTAAAGGAATTAGTATTTGAGAGAAGGCTGAGGGTGGAGAGTGGGAACAAGACCCACAACCCTGGAGAAGTCCAGCTCGTTCCTTACTATTCCAAAAATACATCTTAAAACTTCCATGCTCTGAGACCAGACTCTGGAGTGCTGTGTGCTGTGTGACTTGGATAGGGGAGGGAGGCAGCCAGGGCTTTTCAGCTGCAGCGAGCAGAGAGGAAATGAATCAAAGGTGTCACCAGATCTGTCCTTCACTGCCTCCCCTCCAGCAATATAAATACTTGCTCATACTCCACCCAGAGTGAGCCTGAGGCCCTGCTCTAGCTCCCTGCAGGGTCAGCCGCTGATGCAATCTGCTGCAGAGAGCTCCCAGCTCTCCATCTTCTGCGACCCTGAGTGCCACGTGCCGCAGCCGGAGGAGACTCAGACCTGTACCAAGGAGCTGAAGCTACATAGCCACTGAGCAATGAAGGTAAGTGTCTGATTGAAGTTCCTGCTGGAATGCAGCCAGCTATCCGGAACATCGGGGACGAGAGAGGATGGAAGGACAAGCCTGCTTTGTTCCTTGTCCTCGGGGGCCACCAGGCGTGAACACCCGGCCTCAGATGCTTCCACTGGGTATAGTACCAAGCTTCCGAGGATGCCACAGCGCCTGTCCCACATGCTCCCAAAGCAGGAAGAAGGACCGTGCCCTTGTGCTGAGCTTCCCAGAGATGGGATTTAGAGAGGATGCTCAGGGGTACTCTTCTGGGTAGATGTGATGGAAGTGGGAGGGGACCCTCTTTGCTGCCGAAAGCAGGCAGTTTATCTTTTCAGCTCCAGGTTCCAGAGGGAAGCTTCTGGGAATATGAGCTTCCTGAAGGACCTGAGCGTCCAGGCTTTGTATCTAATGCTAATCCGAAGTGGTTAGCCTCGCCACCAGCCAGGGGCGTTTTTTTAGGCTTTTTTTTTTTTTTTTTTTTTTTTTTTTTTTTTTTTTTTTTTTTTTTTTTTTTTTTTTTTTTTTTTTTTTTTTTTTTTTTTTTTCCTTTCCAGGGCTCTTCCTGAGATCTGAAAGGCGCCCCTTTCAAAGGGGAAGGGAAATGATACTCTGTTGGTCCTGGCGTTTCTCTGGTTTCCGGGAAGGAAGATTCCAGTAATAAAATGTGGGCTTTTGGGAGCAACAGAGCGCAGCCACGTTTCAGTTTCTGAGGTGGTGAAGGGAGTTAGATGCTGAAGCCTCCCTGGGCGGGATCCTCACATCACGTCACTTCTCCTTTCTTACCATGGTTTCCTTTGCCTCTAGCCCTGACAGACACGTGTTTTGTTTTGTTTTTTTAAAAACACTTCTACCTTATTTCACTAAATTATATGCATTTACTACTTTTATAGACATGCATTTAATGTATTCACCTTCTTTGTTATTTAGTTGTTTATTTTGTATATATCCACCTTAAAATATGAGTTTCCAAAAACTCCATGGGTGGGCAGTTTGTGTTTAGAGAAAAGCTACTCGTTAGAGCCTCAAGCTCCCTGAGAAAAGGGGTTTACATTCCAAAGCTGTGGCCCCTTGGCAAGTCTCAAAGCTGTATCATTGAGCTAACCTAGAATGGGATGGTTCTGCTTTGTGAGGAAGATATTGGTGGTGGTGGGGAACATCTGAGCTTAATTTGCTTTCTGAATCATAGAGATAAAGGATGGAAAAATTGAAAAAAAAAAAAAGTCTCTGTGAGCCAGGCTTGGACGCATGTACAGGTAGTTCAGTGCTTGTGGGGTGGAGAGAGAAAAATCTGGAATTTAAGGCTGTTTTTGATTATATGGCAGCCCCTGGGTTACCAGAGGCCAACCTTGGGCTAAAGACGCCAACACAAATGGGGGGGGGAGAGTTTGTATTGTAAGAACTCACTGGATTCTGAAGTTTGAATATTTGGAATGGACTGGCCCCTTTGGAAGGAAGTTACAAACAGCCATGCGATCCTAACTGACTGATGTGGCTTCTTGGAGTATCTGTGACGTCGTCAGTTGTTTCCATAATTGTAGGTTTTATTCTTTATTTCTCATGTGTGTCCAGGAGCGAACTGCTAGGAAGCTGTTCCCAACCTAGAGAAAGTTTGGGCTCTCCAGACTTATTTCAATGCAGGAAATGAAGCTGCCAGGGTGTTTGAGAATGCTTGTTTCATAGACAGTCTTTTGTGGAGATGGCATGGGATGCCTGGTTAAAGAGTCTATACTACTCCAAAGCCTGCTAACCACATTTCTTTATTAATTTAAAAGATTAACTTTTATGTGTGTGGGTGTTTTGGTGCATGGATGCACCATATGCATGCCAGAAGAGGCCATCAGATCCCTGAACTGGAGCTCTAGAGAGTTGTGAATCACTCTCTGGATTCTGGGAATTGAACCCATTTCTTCTGGAGGAGCAGACAGTGATCTTAATCACTGAGCCATCTCTTCAGGTCTTGGAGGGCAGTGTTTGAGAGTCTGCTTCTCCATTCACCAAGGTCACCAGGGTAGATCTGAAGAGGTGGTGCTTGGTAGTGAGCACCTTTGCCCAGGGAGCCAGTTCACTGACTCCATTGTCTTTCATGTGTATGTATATGGTATGTGCTTGTGCCTGTATGTCTGTGTGTGTCAGTGCAAGCTTACACATGCTACCATGCTTGTGTGGAGGTCAGAGGGCAGCCTCTGGTGCTCTTTGCCTTTCTTGTTTAAAACTGAGTCTTTGTTGTTAGCCACTGAAGTTGGGTCTGTGAACATCTAGGAAGTACGGATATACCACCTGGACATTGCTGAGCTCTGGGGATTTGAACTCAGGTCCTCATGGCTATGCCTTACCCACTGAGCCACCCCACCTCCCACAATTCCTTTAAATATGTAATGACTCCAGGGGAATTTTCAGTGTATGCTAGGGGGCATGAATGGGACCTGTGTGATAGATGTCATTGTCCTAGCTTCCTAGACTCTCTGTGGGACAGGGCTTTTCCAGCGAGCATGGGAAAATCTAGCTGACCCACTCACTTCTCAGATGTATCTGTGGACAGCCTTGGCAATGCCATTTTATCTCTTAAACAGCTGCCCAATGCTCAAAGTATTTAATACAACATATGATACTATTCCTTCTGTAGGCCTCTGAAGCATAGCTGGTAGAGAAATGCCTACTCAGCCAGGCCAGCAGAAACCAGGTTTTGTTTAACTAAAAAAAAAAAATTGCAGCCCCCCCACTTTAAATATATATTTATTTACTATGTACACAGCTTTCTGCCTGCATGTAGGTCTGCATACTAAAAGAGGGTACCAGATTTCATTACAGATGGTTGTGAGCCACCATGTGGTTGCTGGGAATTGAACTCAGGACCTCTGAAAGAGTACTCAGTGCTTTTAAACTCCCAGCCATCTCTCCAGCCTGCAGCCCAATTTAAAAAACCATTTTAAGGCTGGGTGGTTAAAAGTGCTTTCGGGGGCTGAAGAGATGGCTCAGCAACTAAGAGCACTGACTGTTCTTTCAGAGGACCTGAGTTGGATTCCCAGCATCCACATGGCAGCTAACAACTGTCTGTAATTCCAAGATCTGACACCCTTACACAGTTATACATGCAGGTGAGACACCAATTCACATAAAATAAAAATAAATATTTAAAAAAAAGTGCTTTCAGCTCTCACAGAGCATTGGAATTTGGCTCTCAGCTCTCACATCACGTAGCTAACTCTAGTTCCAGGGAGACTGATGCCCTCTGGCCTCCATGAGCCCCTGAGCTGAAGTGCACATACCTATGCACAGACATACATAAGTTAGGATATAGGGTGTACTGGTCCATAGGTGTGACTGTCTATATTTGTAGTTGGTTGCATGTTAAGACCTCATTGGATTCCTGGTGTTGTGTGAATGTGAAATCAAGGCAGAACTTGGGGACCAGTCAGGCATTACTGTCCATGTTGTTACGGCTAAGTGATTCTTTGGAGTCATTCACTGAATTACGTTACCTCTATAATTGAATGTTTGTGTCCTTAAAATAGCTTAGAAATTAGAGCATCCTACACTGGCAACAGCCTAGTGTATTCCATATACTTTTCTGTCATAGAGGCTATGTCTTTCTGGTGGAAAGTAGTTTCCCTAGAATATTTGTTTTGTGTACAGTGGTTAATGGGAAAGATATATATAGTTTTGTTTTTGTGTTTGGAGACAGAGTTTCTCTGTGTAGCCCTGGATGTCCTGGAACTCACTCTGATTGAACTCACAGAGATCTACCTGCCTCTGCTTCTTGAGTACTGAGGTTAAAGGTACTGAGGTTAAAGGTACACTCCATATATATATATTTTAAAAGGTTTCTGGGCCAGACTTTCCAGTCTAGCCCAGAGGTTTAGTTCCACTCTCAGACCTACTTAGCCTCAAATAATCACACACAGGCTTATATTATTTTTACACAGATTGACCTAAGGCCCAGGCATATAATTTGCTAACTCCTTAATCTAAACTCAACCCATCTGGTTCAGCTGTGAGTCTTGGTACTTTTTCTCAGAGCAGCGTTTCAATTTTTTTCCTCTATGTCTCCTGGAAGCTCCAGTGACTCTCTGGCATCTGTCTCTGCTCTGAGATGTTCTCGAGTTTTCTTAGCCTGGTAGCTCCACCCACATTTCCTGTTTGCCTTTGGCCAATCAGCTTTTATTAAACCCATAGGCGGGACAAACACCAGCATAATCCCACTACACACATACATACACACAAATATATACATATATATTTAAATATAAATATATATATAGTTTACTCTTATTTTTTAAAGATTTTTTTTTATTTGTGGGGATGGGGTGGGTGCTATCAGAGGCCAGAAGAGGGCCTTGAGACCCTTAGAATCGAAATTATAGATACTGTGAGTAGCCTGATATGGGTGCAGGGACTAAACTCAGGTCCCCTGGAAGGGGAGGATGTGCTCTTTACTATTGAGCCATGTCTCCAGGCTTAATTTTATAAAAAGATTTTACCAGATACTCCTGACTGACCTTGAACTTGAGATCCCACTGCCATTGAATGTGGGGTTACCACACAGTGTGGGGTTACCACTGAGATGTGGGGTTACCATTGAGTGTGGGACTACTGGCTTGAGCTGCCATACTCTAGGAAAAATAAAATGTTAAATAGTAAGGTTGAAACCTATTCTGGAAATATAGAAAAATGATCAAAGTAAATAGAAAGACAAGTATAAGAGGAAAAAGCCAACCATGGTGGTATGAGCCTGTAATTCCTGCACTTAGGAACCAAGGCAGGGTTGCCAAAAATCCAAGGTTAACTTGGGCTGCATATTGAGTTCAAGACCAGTCAGGGCCATATAGCAAGATCTTCTCTCTAGGCCTGGAGAGATGGCTCAGAGGTTAAGAGCACTGACTGTTCTTCCAGAGGTCCTGAGTTCAATTCCCAGCAACCACATGGTGGCTCACAACCATCTATGATGACATCTGGCACCATCTTCTGTATACTGTATACATAATAAATAAATCTTTAAAAAAAGATTTTCTCTCTCATAAACAAAAGAAAGAAGAGAGAATTAAAAGGGAAAATAGAGGTAATTACATAAAGACATAATTTACATAATAAGCAATGGTTTCAAGTTATACTAAGACATGGCTTTTGGAAATTGAAAAACTGAACTTGATATACATTGAAAATAGATCTAAATTAACAACAACAAAAAAGGGAAGCCAGCTCATTTAATTCTTTATTTTCATGTATAAACCTGAATATTTGATCAATTGGCATTAACTGTCTGCTTCTGTTATTTTGGCGCTACCTGGCTGTCTGCCTTTGGAAGCCCTGTTTGGTTTTAGTTCTTTGAGACCTACCTGTCTTATGTAGGACAGGTTAGGGTGTAATTTACCAGGTAGCTTTCTGTGTGTGCAGCAGAACCCTCTGGCACAGCTTTTGAGGCCAAACACTGAGTCCTTGTGAGTGTAAACATAAGAACACCTGCTGGAGTGCTCATCCCAAGAAGCCAGTTATTATCTGACAAAGAGACACAGCTGAGACATAGTTTGCATCCGCCTTGCTGATGGCCATGGTGGGTTTGCACAGAGCAGTCAATGAGGGTAGTTGTCTGAATTCTAATAGCATAGGGAAGCGGGGATTCTGCCATGCGTCTTCATTCCTGATTAGCTGGTGGAGGGGCCATTTCTTGTGATCTTAGTCCTGGATGTTAGTTCAGCAAGTTGTGAAATCATAAGTTCTTTTAACTTTGAAGATAAAAGATAGGGTTAAAACAGGGAGTCCTGTATGGTGAGGGACACCTGCCACCTAGTCATTCACTCTGAGATGGAGATAGGGTCATAAATTCAAGGTCACTCTTGTATGTAGAAAGTTTGAGGCCAGCCTGGGTTGTGTAAAACTTGGATTTAAAGACTAAAAATAACTATAGCCATAAAATATGTAGGGAGGCGTAGTGCATGAGGACCCCATGGTGTTGGGGTTGGCAGACGCTCTAGAGCGCACATGAGGACATTGCTGGTGACAAGAAACAGCAGTTGAAGGGTATGCTGGCTTAATTAGAGTCACATGTCCCAGTGTGCTGCCTGTTCCCTGTAGTATCAACTTGTGTTCTTTGTTGCAGACAATGCTGTTTTTAAGCAAACTGAATGAAGGCATACCAGGACAGATAAAGTTCACAAAGAGGCCCTGAGGGTTCACCCAACCCTCTGATGCTGAAAGATTCTTAGGCCATTGTGTACTTTCCTTCTAGCAAAGAAGGATTGTTCTTTTCGGTTTATTTTTGCAGCTTTTAGCTCTGTCCCATGGAGAAGAGCAGGGCTTCTCCAGTTTCCTGCAGACTTCCATCACCCCATGTGCTCAGCTCAGCACCCCATGTGCTCAGCTCAGGTTCCTGGGGTTGCCTTTCCTTCACTATGGCTCTGGACATCAACTGTTTATGCTTCCTTTCCCTGACAGGTTTACCAAGGGCTTTTATGCATATTCTTATTTATTTTTACATTTATTCATTTAATTGTGTGCACATCTGAATGTGTATGTAGCCCAAGGAGTGCCACATACAGTTTGAAGTCGGCCTGGACAACATGAGCAAAAGCCTCCCCCTAAGTAAAAATAGAAAAGAGAATATAAATGTGTCTTTACTGTACTAGTTATACAGTGCAGAAATGACCTTCAAACAGTAGCTGGTTTAACTTTCATATAATTAGACCTTGGCATAGCTGGCTCTTTCTGATCTTACTAGACTTTATACTGTATAATTTAAGCATTATCTTATCTTTTTATTTAAAAATATTGTGTGGTTGCGCGCATGCCACAGCACATGGAGGGGAGTGGACAGCCTTGGGGATTTTTGTCATGTGGTTCCTGAGATAGAGCTCAAGCTACTGGGCCTGGCAGCAAGTGCCTTTCTCCGGGGAGCCATCACTTTGGCCCTGCATCGTTCTTAGTCTTGAGAAATAGCTGTGTGGACATGGACAGAGATGCCCCCCAAAGAAATAGCTTCCCCCATGGGCAGAGATGGGGGAGGAGGGTAGAGGGAGGGAGAGAGAGAAGGGAAAAGCAAAACCAAGTATAATAGCATTAAATTCTACAGTAAACATCTGTGCAAAGTACAGGTATCCAAAAATGATTAAGTACAGAATTGAAAATCTTTCAGGAAGGTGGGTGGTATAGCACGAATCCTAGTTGATCTTATAATAAAAACTTGGAGCCAGATATTGGGGAAAAGCTAAAAGATCTAAGAGACAGAGAAACAAGCCACAGCCACTTCTCATTGTGCCAACTCCTCAGCCGGAAGGGAAGGGGCAGCTCGTGCCTCCCCCAGCCTTATGTCTCTCTGCCCAGCCATTTCACTTCCTGGTTCTAACTTTCTAGTGCTAGGATTAAAGGTGTGTGCCACCACTCCTTGACCTTTATGGCTAAAACCTGTGGCTGATGCTGTCCTCTGATCTTCAGGCAGACTTTATTAGATATACAATATACTACCACAAGGTGGGGCCTTGAAATGGAATTGGGCAAGATCACATGACCAAAGAAGTAAAAGCATCATCCACTTGCATCTAACCCCAGACTTCTGAATCCAGACTTATTTGTTCTTTCCCTTACTTTCCAGAATCTTCTCCCCAAGTCTGTTTCCTATGCTCTCTGCAACCCATTAGTAGCCCCCTCTCTCAACTCCCTACATGTTCCTGAGCCTCCTGACCCTAGTGAGGTCACTTCTGTGCCAGCCTCCAAGGCTAAGGTGGCTGGTCCCTTCCCTGAGGCTAGAGACAGGTGCTGACAGCCACCCATCCAGTGCTGTTCTGCATAACTACCCTTCTGTGCTGTCTTGCCCTCTAACTATAGTTGACATCCTGGCTCTTGGCCTTCATCTACAGAGATTCTGTTGCTTGTCTCCAAGACTCTGCACTGGAACAGAATGGCAGATAGTGTGCCTAGCTGCAGAGGGGGGATCTTTGTTCCTTGCTTTTCTTGTGCCCCAGAATGATGACATCTCCTTACTGTAATGTGTGCATGGAGCACACAAGGAGACTTCTTACTGTAAGCCTCTGACCCTACTGAAGGGCTTGGGGCCACAGAGAGAAGAATAGTTGTTTTTCTGTTGGCTTAGTGGCTGCACAGGAATATTATCATCTGTGGTCCTACCACAGTGCCTCACTGGCCATTCTCCTGGAGGACCTTCTATAGGTTTAAACTAAGTATCATTGTACTTACCAGCAAAGCCTCAGAAATCAGATATAGGGGTAAAAATTGGCTAGATCAGAGAAGCCAAGAAGCATCCAGCTGACCTTGGTTTTTGGCAGGAGATCCAGCAAGAGATGTGTCTCTTCACTGGTCCCTAACCCTAAACGGAGGTGCCAAGCTCTACCTAGTTGTGCTCTTTCCTTCCCGTAAGCCTTCCTATCCCAGTTGCTAGCTTCTCTATGGCCAATTCTGGTCAGCTAGTTGCTTGTTCTACCTCCTGATTCAGGGTAAATTTTATTTAACAGTCTTGGAGTGTCCCAGTGTGATCAAATTTCTTGCAACAAGCAGTGATATAGAGGCCTGAGCACTGATAAGGGCCAGCAAGTGGTGTGTGAACTGAGCTACACTCTGTGGGAGTTGCTTGGCTGTTTTAATCCTTAAAAAGTTATGGGTACATGCATGCTTATGTATATGTATATGTGGCAGTGTGTGTGTGTGTGTGTGTGTGTGTACATGTGAGTGTCCTTACCCACAGAGGCTAGAAGAGGGCATTGGATCTCTTGGAGTTTCAGGTAGTTGTGAGCAACCTGATGTGGATGCTAGGAATCAAACTTGAGTCCTCTGGAAGAGCAACAAGTACTCCTAACTACTGAGCTGTCTCTCCAGCCCCCAAGGAGCCTGTTTTTAAATCATATGTCATCGGGGCTGGAGAGATGGCTCAGCAGTTAAGAGCACCATCTGTTCTTCCAGAGGACCCGGGTTTGATTCCCAGCACCCACATGGCAGCTAACAACTGTCTGTAGTTCCAGTTCCAGGAAAACACCAAGGCAAATAAATAAATAAATAAAGTTTAAAAAAAAGAAATTCATGAGAATATATAAGAAATTATGACATAAATAATAATAATAATAACAATAATAATAATAAAAAGAACAAATAATATGTCATCATCCTGACATATGAAATGGTGGCAATAATGCCTACTTCTAATGCAAGTTGTGGGTCACATAGGCAAAGCATATTTAGAGTGTTGTTTTCCACCATATTTCTGCATAAATATCAACTAAAATTATTATAAGATATCTATATAGTAAACTGAACATTATTTTTTTCAAGCCAGATGTGGTAGCTCATGTAGTCCTGGAACTTGGGAAGGTGAGTGAGCAGGAACCACTTGAGTTAAAGGCCAGCCTGGTCTACAAAGTAAGACTTTGCCTCAAAATCCAAAGCAGGAGCCAGAGATGTGGCTCAGTTGAGTGCCTTGCCCAGGAAGCATGGGGTTCTGGGTTCCATCCTTACACCTCATAACACTGGGTATGGGGGAGAATACTTGCAATCTCAGCACCCACAAGACAGAGGCTGGAGGGTCAGAAGTTCAAGGCCAGCCATGGCTACAGAACAAGTTTGAGGCTTGCCTGGGCTGCATAAGATGATCTTAAATGCAGAAGAATGTCAGTCAGTGATGCATTGGGAGGAAACAACTGAATTTTAACTGCCTCAGGAAAGCAGTTTAATCTCTTTGGTGCTCAGTCCTCCAGGTAGACTGGAACAGTGATTTCCTAAAGAACAGGGTCTGAAAAAGGTGCAGTTGTTAAGAGCAAGGACTTTTCTTCCCGAGTTACCCAAGTTTGGTTCTCAAGACCCACAATTGCCTGTAACTTCAGCTTCAAGGGGATCCATCTTCTTTAGCCTCCTGATACACATATCCACCCACCTCCACGCAATTAAAAAAAAAAAAAAAAAAGAAGCAACTAAAACACTCAAGGGAATGGATTCAAGAAATTGGCCTACCTTGGGCCTCTCCCTTCCTTGGCACTGACTTGAATCAGAAACACAGTTCTTGTTCCTGGCTCAGGCCCTTGAAAACACTGTCAATGGATAACCCTTTCTCACCAAGGACTTTCTAACAGACAGCAATGTTGAGGACGAGGCAGAATATGCAGCTGCTTCTGGCTCTTCCAAAATGATACAGGACAGCATATATGTCACCTGTCCTGTAGTCGTTTGTTTTTTTTCCAATGTCTGTAGCTAAGATTTTTGGGATGTCTTCTCCAATCAAATACGATCTTCATTAATATTGAAGAGCCTATAGCTTTTATTTTCTGTGGAAACAAAAGCACAATCTATCTCCTAATACAACATGTTTTTTTGACTTCCATTCTGAAGTTGCTATTTACAAAATATATTGGTTGGTTTAACTTAGCAGTTTTCATAATCCTATTGTTTATTAGCATTTAAAACATTCGAAGCCAATAAAGTACCTTAAGGATCCAGGCACCCTGTGTGTTTCCATCCTCTTGAGGCTTTTTTCCTTTTTAATTACTTTCCTCTCTTTTTAAAAACTTAACTTTATTATTTCCTATGACTATACCCAGTTTTAAAATTTTCTTTAACTTTTAAACACATTTTAAAGTCATACTATATCTGTTTAGAAGGTTTCTTTGGTCCGGTTCTGTGGTTCTTTTCTGCTGCCTAAATTATATATGGCTCAGGTTTCACAAACAATGTCAGAGGAGCCTATGATTCAGGGGTGCGGTGGAATACACTTACAGTGCAACCACTTCTGAAGGACGAAGACTGTGGGATCAGGTGGTTCAGGCCAGCCTGAGCTACATGACACTGTCTCTCACAAACAACAAAACAGAAACAACAAGAAGAGTTTCAGACTTCTTCCCCATGAAAATTATAGATGAGGGTCTGGTGAGGCTGCTCAGGAGTTCAGGGCGTGGACTTACATGGACTCTGGCCTGTGTCCTCAACCCTAATCAAC
Source organism: Sigmodon hispidus (assembly GCA_004025045.1). Classification (NCBI taxonomy): domain Eukaryota; kingdom Metazoa; phylum Chordata; class Mammalia; order Rodentia; family Cricetidae; genus Sigmodon; species Sigmodon hispidus. Next base: position 124,563 of record PVIH01000642.1, read on the forward strand.
AGTTTGGAGGGAATGAAGAGAGGACAGACAGACCCATGTATGGTACTCAGATGGCAGTCTCTAGTGGTTACAACCTGGAACCGCAGCATGTCTGTGCAACAGTTTGGGAAAAGCAGGCTCTTAAAAAAAAAAATAACCACCCAGCAAAGTCCCAATGATATTTAATTGTATGTCCAGCAGTCTATGGAAGTTGAGCAAAGGCAAAATATTCTATAAAGAGACAGGGACAGTTTAGTAAATTGGCTGATTGGAAAGTTACCACCTTACCAGTCACATTTAAAATCTATTTTTGTTTTGCTTGATCTTTTGAAACAGGGTCTCACTATATAGCCCTGGCTGGCCTGGAACTATGTAAACTAGGAGGCCCAGTTGTAGACTAGGCTGGTCTTGAACTCACAGACATCTGCCTGTCTCTGTCTCCTGAGTGCTGGGATTAACAGTGTGCACCAGCAAGCTGAGTTTCAGTTTTAAACAAAAGCATGGTAGGTTTGAATAAGTTATCAAATTTCATATATTTATCAAATAGTGTTGCAGGTACTAGACATTAAAAGAATAACGTCATTACCCTGGAGCAGAAGTAAGTTGGCGTCCAGTTTCATAACTGCCTTACAGAATGTGGATTGAACTAGTTTCTTCAGCTTGCAGAACTTACCATACTCAGAAAGGCTTGGGAGCCGAGGACCACCTCACAGAAAGGCTTGGGAGCCAAGGACCAGCACACAGAAAGGCTTGGGAGCCATCCAGCTTCTTGATCTTCAACCTTTTTGGAAAAATCAACTGAAGTAATTGTTTTAAAAAGTCAAAATGGAGTCAAAGGCTAAGTTCCACATCATCCACTATTCTGGTTTCAACAGACACAGAACATTTTCTCTGTCTAAGCCCTTATCAGGTCTTTCTGATGTTAACCAGTCAGCTGGTTCATCTGATAAGTATTCTAGAATGAAGTGTTTTCAGAATCTAAAATAGAAATTAATGTCAACCAAGCGGACATGTTGAAGCATGACCCACAACCGTCACAGCAGTTTGGGGCAGAGGTGGGTAGATGTCTCTAGTCTGAAGCCTGTGTATGGTCTACAAAGAGTTCCAAACCAGCCAGTGCTAGTGACCTTGTTTTAAAGCAAACTGAAAATGAAGTCAGATCTTTAAGTTAAACAGACTCTTTAAAAGTCTTTAAAATGTGATTTTTTTTTTTTAAAGAAAGAACATTAGCGTGTGTGCGTGTGTGTGTGTGTGTGTGTGTGTGTGTGTGCATACGTGTGTGCATGTGTGTAAGTGTAGCTATGGTATACAAGTCGCGTGACTTGTGGGGAGTGAGTTCTCTTCTAACACCTTGTGGGTTCGGGGATCAGACTCCTGTTGTCAGGCTTGGTGGGAGATGCTGTTCCTCAGTGAGGCATCTCTTCAGCCCGTGGTTTTGTCCTTGGAAAACTTTCTTTTAAATCTTTCCCAAGGTTTGCCTGGCAGGAAGCATCTGACTGAGGAAGTGTCTTGACGAGCATGGGTCCCGTAGCTCTTCTTTGATTCTCTCTGAGTGGTAAGCCACAAAAGTCGCTAGGGCAGAGGGCAGTGAGTAACTTAGGTTATTGTGTGTGAAACCCTCTTCTAATCAAGCCAAAATCCCTGTCTGCTCTGAGCTGTGCCTTACGGAGACTTCACTCCCAGTCAGGGTAGACCCGGATCACAACAGGGGCGCCCACCTCTCCACTACAAAAGAAGAAAAAGTCTCAATGTACTTCGCTCACAGAAGACCTGAGTTTATTTCCCAGATCCTGTATGGTGGCTCACAATAGCCTAACACTCCAAAGGGCTCTGACATCCTCTTCCAGAGCCCAAAGGCCCTGTACTCACAGCCACATACACATACACACAGTGAAAAATAAAAATAAATCATTTGCCTGGGAATGATGGGTATACCTTTAATGATGGGTATCAGTTCTCAGAAGGCAGAGGCAGGTGCACCTCTGAATCTGGAGCTAGCTGGGTTTAAGGTAGTGAGTTCTGGGCCAGTTGATGCTAAATTAAAAAAAATAAGTAAAATTTAAAAATTATATTTATTTTAGAGCAGAAGAGGAGAAAGGAAAAGCAGTCTCTTAGCAAGCCTTTGAGTTGTAACTGGAGAGCCTTCAAATGATGTGTGTACAACTGAGATGTTGAGCTGTGATTCTGAGAAGCCCATGCCATGCTCTTGGGCTTGCTTGTTGTCTGTCTGTCTCTAAATGCATACAGGTATTTTGCTTGCATGTTTGCATATATACCATGTATATGTCTGATGCCTGGAGAAGCCAGAAGAGAGTGTTGAATCCCCTGGAACTAGAGTTACAGATGATTGTGGATGCTGGAAACTGAACCTGGGCCCTTTGCAAGAACAGCCAGTGCTCTTAACCACTGAGCCACCTTTCCAGCCTCTTAAAATGTATTATTATTACCATTTAGGATTGCCATTGCTGGAGTTTGAATCTGGGGCCTTGTGCATGCTAGGTAAGCATGTTACCATGGCTCTACCTTCCCAGGCTCCTCACTTTCTCTTATCTGCCTAAACTCCAATTCTGATTTCTTCTGGCTTACCCTACAAAGCCAGGGATCAAGTTTAACCCAGAGTCAAGGTTTCTACAAGATGAATAGAACTCCTGGGGATGCTGTGATTGACAGTTCCCTACCCAAACTAGCAATAGCATTCAAGGTTATGAAGAGCACACACTGGGACCAGGCATGCTCTTGGCACTGTCACCCAGGGAGCTTGATGGGCCCTCTTAGCGGGCTGGTGTTTGTTGTGGGCTTAATGATTTCCCAAAAAGTGCCAGATGCCGGGTTACCTCACTTCTGACAGGGCACAGCAGTTTGAAGAATGGAAGGTTAGCCAGAATGATGTAAATGGGAGAAATAATTCCACTCAGTGACAAGGGTTGAGTCTTCAACATCTATGGGCTCTGCATCCAGTCCAGTCCAGTTCTGTGAGCCAATGAGTTTATGGGAGGGAGTCTACAGGGGTTATAAGAGCATGGGTGAAGGGTTTTGTATGACCTTTTTCCTCTGGTCCAGGCACAGTTTGGAATAGAGACTACGTTGGCCAGGGGGTGAATGGCAGAGTGATAACCAGGCCTGTGGTGGTGGAATGAACTGTTGACACTTGCTAACTGAAGGGTCACAGGACCCTGTGCTTTTCATTCAATACACTGGCTGCTCCTGAAGCAACTGTTGGCCCACCCAGAAGTTGCTACTTCTGAAGCTACCTGCTGCCCAGGCCAGCCAAGAATTTTGTTCCCTCAGGCACTGACTCTATCACAGCCACTAAAGAAAACTTTATCTAATCTCTATCCCTCTATAGCACTCAGAATTGGAAGGTTGAGGTTCTTCAGAGAGGCTAAAGAAAAGATAGTTAAGGGTCAGTCCTCCTGCTCAGCTCCCACTAAAGAGCCCTCACCACACTTAGTTCCTCCCTACCACTTCCTGTCAGCCAGTTGCTGACTCAGCCTCCTGATCCCAGGTTAATTTTATTCAGTCAAACAAATATAACATGTCTTTGCATCACTAACAAAAGCAGCAGAAACAGATGTAACACACCTTTACACAGTTAAAATAACATTCCACACCAGGACCCTCACTAAGTCCTTCTGCCTACCTCTGACTGATGTGACCTTGGGAGATGCTGGACCATATGAGGCAGTGAAAGGTTAACTAAAAGTAGGACTATGATGCAGTGCCCATGAACCAGTCATCCACGATGGGTGGGACTTTGGCGAGGCAGCTGTTTTGGGGTCACCCTCGGTCCTCATTGATTTTGCTGGCATCTGCACTTCCATCAATCATTGTACACTGTTGGGGGTGAACAGATGTTTGTTCACATTTCCTCAGAAAAGGTGATGCAACAAAGGCTTACGTTCATAAATATGGGTGATTCAGGCAGCTGTGTCACCCCAAAGCCCAGCCTGGGGGACTAGGGCCTCATTTTCCATTCAACCTCCACCTCCTAGAGACTCCAGGACCTTTGGGACTACAGGTGTATGAGGCTGGAGAGAATGGGTGACAGGACTCTCAGGTGTGCCGTGCTCAGAGGACACAGTTCCACAACCAAGGGCTCCATAGATAAGGTATTTTACATATGCTAATTTAAAAATCTGTGACCTTTATGTAGTCCATGCCAACCCTGAACTCTCTCTCTCTCTCTCTCTCTCTCTCTCTCTCTCTCTCTCTCTCTCTCTCTCTCTCAGACATATTCTCACTAAGTACCTGTGACTCTCCTAGAACTGTGGAGACTGACTGACTCTTGTCAGAGATCCATCCCCTTGTCTCTACCTCCCCCTCCCAAAGGCTATGCCACCACACCCAGTGGACCTTAAACTAGACCCCGCTGCTTGTGTGTCTCAGGTGTTGTGGTGACAGACAGGTGTGTGCTCCCTGCATTGTGATGTTCTTTTGAATGTACAGCTACAGATATTGAACAACCAGAAGCTATGATCTTCATATGGGATACAACATTTGGTCCTTGTCTTTATTCTCTAAATAAAGTAGTGTGATGCAATGGTTAATTTTGATTGTATACTTTGCTACATTGAGAACAACCCTGGGCATATCTCTCAGGGTATTAACCCAGGATGGAAGGGAAGACCCACCTTGAATGTGAATAACTCATACCATGGGCTGGCATCCTAGAGTGAGTAAAATGGGAAAAAGGAAAAGACTGGGTCAATCAGATCTGTTCAGATGTGAACAGGCAGCCTGGTGTTCCTGCCCGCCACAACTGGACTGTCTCCTCACCACTGGAGAGCTGAAGTGAGCTCTTCCTCTTTTACTTGGCTTTCTGTTTGGCATTTCTTCACAGCAACTGGGAAGTAACTAACACATACAGGGTTCACATTGTGTTGAGTACACAGGTCTCCCAGGGATAATGTAAAATGTGAGAGAAGAAAAAAAAAGTATAGGAGAGGGTTTGCATGGCTTAGATGTGGACGCTGCCTCCTTTTTATACAAATTTCAGTGTCTCAGGAGCTTGATAGCCCAGCGGCGTGAAACCTTACATTTTACTATCCTGGTTAGTTCTTGTCAGTTTGGCACAGGCTAGAGTCATCTGGGATGAAGGATCCTCAGCTGAAAAAAGCCTCCAATTCAGACTGTCCTGGAGGCATGTCTGATGGCATGTCTTGATTGATGTGAGAGGGCTCAGTCCACTGTAGGCCTTACCACCCCTGGGAAGGGGGTCCTGCCCTAAATTCCCACAATGGTGGACTATGATCTGATCCTGGGGTATCTCTGACAGCCAGCCTCAGAGACTTCTCAGAACCAGGCTCTGTTCATGTCCTCAGACCACAGCATCTGGAAGGTTCCATGGTTCCCAGCAAGTGTCTCTACTGGGAGCTCTTCCTCTGTCTCCTCACCCTCCCTTGTCCCTTCTCTTGTCTGCTCTGTGTGAAGCTTGCTGAAACCTGGCTGTTTGCTTCTGTCTGATTTCTACTCATCCCTCATAGAGCAGTGGACACATGCTCTACCCATGTCTAGCTCAGCAAACCATTGCGTTTATTAGGGTCACCCACAGGAGCATGGGTGACTTATAGGCAGTTGTGTCACCAAAAAGTCCATACATTCCACTCTCTCTCTCTGTAAAACTTTCTGGCAACACAGCCAGAAAAAAGTCTCCATCAGTTTTTACTGTTTATCTGGCTTTGTGAACCTTTACAAAAATGTATTTTATTTGGTGTGTGTGTGTGCGTGCTGGGGTGTGGCTGACTGAAAATGCCTGTGGAGACTAGAAGACAATGCCCTGAAGTTGAAGCTACAGACAGTTTCAAGTTACCCAGTGTTGACTAGGGTTCTTTGAAAGAGCAATGCACATTCTTAACATCTGAGCCACCTCTCCAGTCCCAGGCCTTTGGGATCTTGTGAGTTTTAGGAACTTCCTGAGCCTCTTGAGTTGTATTTATTTTCCAGTCATAAGAATTTTCTAGCCCAGATTGTTCCTGTTTGAGGACATAGCCACACAGTACTTTGCATCCTTGTTTCCTACAGCAGCCTGGCCCAGTTTATTAACAGGATCATCTGCTCTGCATACTTGCCAAGAGCTGTCACAGTACCCCTTTTTGCTCAACATTCCTCCAGTTTTCAAACTGGAGCTCACACAACAATCCTGTCACTGACTCCTGTTTTTAATTCCAAACCTTGTTACTTGCCTGTTAGTTAAAATCAGTGAAAACACTTTTTACGTGGGCTGTGAATACAGCCCAGGTGGTAGAATACTTGTCTCACACACAAGACTCAGAGTAAGAGTCTAGCCATGTGCAAGCTGGGTGTCATGGTGCATGCATGCTACTAAGCCCAGGACTTGGGAGGTGAAGGTGGGAAGGTCAGGATCAAGGTCATCCTTGGCTTCATAGAATTGAAGCCAGCCTGAGATGGACAAGACCCTGAAACACACAACACACACACACAAGATATACTCACACACATATGCACATACAGAGTTAAATTATCTCTTAATATGTCATTAAACAGAGTGACCTAACATCTAACACCTTAACCTAACACTTCTGCTTCATTCCAGTTGTGGCTTATCAATAATCATTAAACTCAAGGATATTGCCCTCCTGTAGGAAAAATTAGCTCCTCAGTGAACTACAATGAGTAGTGACTTATTTATTGTTCTAGTCTGGTTACTGTTGCAGTGATAAGACACCGTGACCAAAAGCAAATCAAGGAGGAAAGGCTTAGACTCTTACATTGCAGTCGGTCCATCACTGAAGAAAGCCAGGAAAGGAACTCAGACAGGGCAGGAACCTGGAGCTCGAGCTCATGCAGAGGCCATGGAGGGGGCTGCTTCCTGGTTTGCTTCCTGTGGCTTGTTCAAGCTGATTTCTTAAAAAAAATCCAGAACCAGCAGCCAAGGGAAAGCAGCACCCATAGTGGGCTGGGCCCTCCCACACCAACCACTAATTAAGGAAGTGCCCTACAGGCTTATGTGGTGATGTATTGTTATTTAATAAATTAGTCTGGAGTATCAGTGAACGGAGCCACCTCTCCAGCCCCCATCGAGCCATCATTTTTACAGCCCCTTCATATGGAGGTTTCTTTCAAATGAAGCTCCCTTCTCTTTGATGACCCCAGCCTGTATCAAGTTGACATGAAACTAGCCAGCACATTTATAAAAACGTCTACAGCATTATCTAATTTTTAAATCCACAATCCCTTTCATTGCATTTTGAGTTATATTTTACAGATAAATGACAGAAATACAGACATGTTTCATTTTAAACAAGCCTCCAAGGTGGACATATTAAAGGGGTTCCTCCAGGTGAAGTTTCCACCAATAATGCATTACATGATACTCATATCAGGCTGAAGTCATTTCCTCAGACATTCACTGCTTGCTGTGGAGATGGTTAGTACCCTTCCTTCCGGCCTTCTGAGCTGTGTGGTACATGATGTGGCCTACAGTCACCTTGTTGTGCAGTTATGTCTGTACCAGAAGTCCCTGCTCCTCTTTGACTTATGGTTAGCTTAGCACCTACTGTTTCTTGATGGACATTCCCCATCTGTGTGCAGGACAGCAGCTCAGTGATGCAATGCTAGCTTAGTATGTGCCATGTCCAGAGTTTGATTTCCTAAAAAACAAAGCCAAACAAAGAACTTCCACATTTTTCCTCCATCCAATATTCTCAGTGTCTGTCAATAATGCTCTTGTCCTCTGTGAGGTCAGTCCTTTTCTAGTACACATGAGTGCAACCATGTGCGTCCTGTTGCAATGATAAAATATCCTGACAAAAGCTTTTTATAGGCATTGGAGAGATGGTTCTGTGAGTGGCTAATAGTGTGTACTGTTCTTGCAAATGACCTGAGTTAGGTTCTCATCATCATGTTCATTATTGTGTGTAACACTAGCTGCAGGAGATCTGATGCCCTCTTCTGACCTCTAAGGATACCTGCAGTCACATGCATAGACACACATACATCCTCATAATTTATTGTTATTATTGTGGAAAGCAACTTAAGAGAACTTAACTCAGATCATTGTTGGAGGTCATGGCCTGTCATGGTGGGGCAGTCTTGGCAGCAGAGGCCTGAGCAGGTGATGAATGATGGCAGTGTCCTTGATCTCTTCAGCCTGCAGCAGATATTCTATTTTATTTTTTAATTAATTTTATTGAATTTTTATAGAGCATCTCTTGTTCATATTCTTTCCTCTCTCCCAGCTCCTTACCAAACTAACTTCATGTTCTTTCTCTCTCAAAAAACAAAAGAGCAAGAAAAAAATAAACCAATAAAACCAAAACCAAATAGGAAAAACAACAAAGGAAAATGAAAACAAATTTAAAAAATTAATAAAATAAGAATATAGAGTTTGTCTTGTGTTGGTCAACTACGCCTAGGCATGATACCTGCCCTGAAGTGTGTGGTTGATATACACGTAAACACTCACTGAAGGTAATGGATTTTTCCCTCTCCCAGCATGTATTAATTACAAATAGCTTCTTGGCTAGGGGTGGTTCTGTGTGCCCATTCGGCTATCTCAGTGCTAGGATTTTGTCTGGTTTGAACCTGTGCAGGTTTTATGAATGCTGTCACAGTCTCTGCGTTCATGTGTGCATCAATCCTGTTTCGTCTGGAAGACTCTGCTTCCTATGAGTCATCCACTACTTCTGGCTCTTAATATCTTTCCACTCCCTCTTCTGCACAGAGCTTGAGGTGAGGTTAGCCTTGAGATGAGGGGTTTAATAAAAGCGTCTTATTTAGGACTGAGTGGTCCAAAGTCTCTGACTCTGCACTGTGTCCAGTTGTGGGTCTCTGTGTGAACTCCCATCTACTGCAGGAGGAAATTGATGGGGGTGAAGTGATGCCCTGCTCTATGGGGTGGAGTGATGTCATGCTCTATGGGCACAGTGATACGCCATTAACAGTCATTCTGTTGCTGTGTTCCTTTAGCAGAATAACAGTAGGAAGTTTTCCTCTAGCCCCCAGACTTATTTAGTCTCGTACTTTGGGCTCCTGAAGCAGTGTTATGTATGCCTTCCATCTCAAAGTGGGCCTTTAAATCTAATTTTTTAAAAAAGTGGCTGTAGAAAGAAAAGTTTATCTGAGGAATCAAACTGTTGGGTTGTCTGGGCAGGAGGGTAGTGTGTAGACAGAGCAGGAAAAGCCTTGTCAGCTCTAAGGAGACAGGGAAGGAGAGGTGTGGGCCAGAAAAACATGGGAAATAGAGCAAGGTTTGTCAGGAACTAGATGTCCTTGCCAGGGCTTGGTTAGGGAAGCAGTGCCTTTCCTGGCAAACAGAAACCTGTGGATAGTGGAGTTGATTCTTTTTACCTCACAGCAGTCTTCCTGCTTACCAGGTCAAGTCAGAGTCCTTCTTTTTAGGATATTATCACCAGCGCTGCCATTTTTGGGGTCTACTTTAGATCCAACAATAACATCTGTGCCACTTGTTCACCAGTATATCCTGCAGTCAGGCTGCTGTTGTAACCCCGGGTTCATAGCTGGCAGTTTCTGGTGATGTGATGACTTTTCTCCTTCTGGTAGTGCACGAGCAGCCTACCTCTCAGCACCAGGCATGCCAGCCTGTAGGTCTGAAGCTTCAGCTGGGCACTGACTATTTCTGCGTGTTTGACCATCAGGTTATGGAGAGAAATCAATAGCCTTGGCAGTAGCCTGTGATGTTTGGGTTAGGGTCATTCTGTTGGCCTTGATCTCTTCAGCCTGCAGCAGATATTCTATTTTATTTTTTAATTAATTTTATTGAATTAAAATTCAACAACTTTGGCCAACAACTCAATGAGGTATAGCCAATATATTCCTGGTGCTGGAGGTGGTGCTTGGTGGCCTAAGATGTCTAGTTGGGTATTGTCTCCATTCAATGGTGATTGCATTTAACTTCTATGGTAGCAGGCTTCCATAAGGCTTTTCAAACGGTCGGTCCTTAGTGTTATGTGTCCCCCCACAGCCCCTCCTTTACTCTTCTTCCCATCTTTATGTAATCTTATCTTTGTTTGTACTTTCTCTCTGTATGATTCTCTAGCTCTTCCTCCCTGGAGGATCTGTTTCCTGTCCCTGGTCCTTTACTAGCTACCCGTTTTTAGGATTCTGTCCCAGTCCCTGAATCCCTGGGCAATGGCAATTAGCCTGGCCTGCTCAGGGTTCTGAAGTCAAGCCCCTTTAGGAAGGCTTCCCACCTTGGACCCCTCCCCTTGTCTTTTCCTCTCCCCACTTTGCCAGAGGTCCCCTCTCCCCATCTATCTATCTGTCTGTCTATCTGTCTGTCTGTCTATCTCCCTATCTTTCTCTCTCTCTCCTCCTTTATAATACAGTCTCTCTAAGTAGGCCCAGTCTCTTTCCACGGCCGTCAATCACTGCCTGCATGGGGCTGCCATCAGCTGCCAGCCACAGGTATATATAATGACACCTACCCTCTGTGATTATTCACTGAAACAAATATTTAAAGCTTAAAAGCTAATATCCACATATAAGAGAAAACAATCTCTGTGGTTTAGGATCTGGGTTGCTTCACTCATGATGATTGTTTCAGCTCCATCCACCTGTCTGCATATTTCATTTTCCTTAACAGTTGGATAATTTTCTTTGTGAAATGCACCACATTTTATTATCCATTAATCAGTTAATTGATGGACTTCTAGGCTGTTTCTAATTCCTGGCTATAATGACTAGAGCAGCAATGAACATAGGTGAGCAGGAAGATGTAGGTCCTTTGAGCTGGATCTTTCGGGAAACCAATTTTCAGCTTTTTGAAGAGCCCGCCTCCCCTTCCCCTGTGGTGGGTCATATCCTGGCCAGGTGACAGGCCTAACAACTCAACTCTTTAGGGATGAGTAGTTTTTACAGTTCTAATCTTTGGAGAGATTAAATTAGAATTGCCTTCTTCTCCACCCTCACCCTGAGATCCCTTTCTTTTGTTGATGGGGGTGGGGTGGGGAGTTCTTTAAAAGGCCTTGACTGAGTTCTGATGCCTTCACTTTTGCACAGGGAATTTTAAATCCTAAATAGGATGGGTAGGGATCCATCCTCTATGACTGCCAAGACTGCTGCTTTCTGCCCAGCTGCTTAATAGCAGGACTTGGAAACCAGGTGGATTTTAACTGCCTTCTCCCCACAATACAAGGCCAGCTCCCCATTTCAAGATCAACTAGGTTAACCAGGTACCCTCTATTATGAGAAAGGCTCACTGCTTGTAAACTGACATTGACTAAGAATCCCTGGGGCCATAGTGTACATTAATAGCAATGAACATATATATCTCATTATTTTAAAAAATTAAGGAAAAATACGTAGAAAAACTTTCAGGCTGTTGGAACACGTCAGGCTTTTCATCTTGGCTCTGGAGAGCAGGTAGAGTTGCTCTACTCTCTCCCCCTTATTTTATTAAACCTAGAAATATTTCTAAACCCTTTTAGCTCTTCTTTCTAACGTTGCTATCGAGATCTGCTGTCAGAAAAATGCCTGAGAACTTATTTTTTTATTTATTTTTTTTTTTTTTAAAAAACAACTTTATTTATTTATTTGCCTTGGTGTTTTCCTGGAACTGGAACTACAGACAGTTGTTAGCTGCCATGTGGGTGCTGGGAATCGAACCCGGGTCCTCTGGAAGAGCAGACAGTGCTCTTAACCGATGAGCCATCTCTCCAGCCCCGAGAACTTATTTTTAATTATGTGTTCTGAGTGCAGACACTCAGGCCAACAGTATGAGATTCTGGAGCTGGGGGTTGTTGTGGACATGAATGCCAAGAATCATACTCCACCTCTGAGCCATCAATCCAATCTCTAATTTTTATTTGTTTGTCTCGGAGACTAGACCCTGTAGCTCAGGTTCGTTCCAAACTCACAGAAATCATATTTTATCAACCTCTCAATTGTTAGCATTAAGAGCAACAGCCACACACTAGCAGGGACGTTGTTTTGACTGACCAAGATAAGCTGTCTGCAGGGTAGCTAGGTCACAGGCATTGCAACGCAGAGCCGTGGAAAACCCGGATTCATGGTGGCTGGCCAGAACCGGCACAAATGCGGGTCTTCAGCTGCAACCTTTTCCTATGAGTCCCAGAGAAAGTCATTGTGATGTAAATATACCGCAGAGGGTTCCCAGATCTTGCTTTGAAGAGTTCTTGAGTAAAACGCCTGGGCTCTTGGGCCCTTGGTGCACGTGCCCAACCCCCCGTGACTGCACGCACCCACGACACGGAGATGCTGCGGCGTCTGCGCTCCTCCCTGTGCCGAGTGCTCGCTGGTGGCTCTCCATTAGGACTTACAGTGCCTGCCACCAGGAACAGCAGCCCCAGGCTCGCGGGATTCGCCGTGCGCCACGTGTCGCCGCCGTGCCACGCATCCCCACGCGCCCGCAGCTTCGTCATGGCCTGCTTGCCCGGGGCAACTGCAGCCCTGGCCCGCCAGGTATCCGCTAGGCAAAGGGCGAGGGGTGCCAGGACCTGCATCCTGCCGGGGACTCGCTCGGGGGTCACCAGGGGAGGGCGCCACCAGGTTCTCGGGGATCACCACAGGGCGCCACGGGTCGCGAGGGGATGTCATGGGAGGCTCCGGGGTCACCACGGAGGATGCAGGAATTGAGAGACTCGGGGTCGCGGCGGAGGTCGCCACCAGGGACTCAGGGACTGCTAGTGTCTCCAGAGAGTTCTGAGGTCATCCTGGGGGTCTCCATTGCATTGGGTATGTCGGAGTCTCCACTGGCACACTGCTGGGGCTGAGGGGTCGCTGTGGGGATTCAGGGACCGCCACCGGGGAAGCCAGTAGGATTTGGGGAAACTTATGGCTCTCCATTGGAAACTCAGGAGTCGTCGCCGGGATGTTGGGGTCACAATCGGGGATGGGGAGAACTTGAGGGTCGCTACAGGGTCTTGGACACCACCAGGGATAGCGGGGATGTTACCAGAGATGCCAGTGTCACAGCTTGGAAAACTGGAGGATGAGAGGACGCCTTCCCCATCCCCAAATATCCTGCCTCAGCTTGAATCTCTTCCTTCCTTCCTTCCCAGCTATTTAGCAAATTAGCGTCCAGCGTTAGATGACTGCCCCCTTTCCCAGTTAATTTTGAACTACGGCATCTTTTTTTTATTTAATTGTCACCAGTATCAAGAGGGTTTGTTCAAGCGTGAGGTTTTGGCCGCGCCGAAGCGCCAGGGACCCTGCGGGTGGAGAAAATGGTTCCAGCCAGTCCGCGTCCGCTCACACATGAAGCTGCTTGCCTATTGTGCGCCTCTGATTGACAAGACCACGAGGCTGAGCGCGCTAGGGAGATTTCTTTTTTTTTTTTTTTTTTTCTTCTTCCTATAAATGGCTTAAAACCTCGGTCTAGACGACTCCTTCGGACATTCGGGAGACAATCGCTTTCTTGTTCTTTGCGGGGGAACCCTGGCTCCTGTATTGACCTGGAATTTAAGGAGCCCCTCCCTAAGCTTCTAGAAGATAAACCAGACTTGGGGCTGGTTGGGAGGCTGAGACATCACTCTAGTTGGATTGTTGGACCGTCCAGGCGCGGCTTTTCTATCTTTTATGATGGTGAGTCCCTTGATCAGGTTCCCTCAATGACCCATTTGACTTTATTTAATGGAGTTTTAATTATTTTTATTTTTTTAAGGACTGCAGTAATGGATGCTCGGTGCCCTTTGCTGGAGACCAGGGATCAGAAGTGGCTGAGACTTTTAGGGTAAGGAATTCTGCTGCGGGAGATTTACAGTGTAATGCATTTCAGGTTGAGATGGGGGTTGGGGAATTTTAACTCTGTAAGTTTACACAGATTTCTTGAATTTTAAATTACAGAGGTGAAGGAGAAAAAGTCATTCTAGACTACCAGTCAGCAAAACAAAATTTACCTAACAGTAAATTGCTTGTTTTCTTATATGAATTATACATTTTTATTGGAAAAGAGCCAATTGATGGATAGGAGCATGATTTTTTTTTTTTTATTTAATTGTATCAGTTTAACCCCCACACCCTCCTTGTCTAAGAACAAGGTGTTGTGTTTCTTCTTAAAAATCATAGAACCTACTACTTACAGTCCAGTGTTGCATTTCTTTCTGTCTGAATTGTGTGGTTTATGTTTGACATGGCTCCCTGCTTCCCAGGGCAGACACTGAAAAGGACAGAGATAAAGATCTCACAGAGTACTTGACAGTCTTGTCAAGTACTAATCCTCACTCATCAGCCCCCAGCCTGAAGGGGTTTGCAGATCTTCATGGGTGCTTGGCTCTGCCACTTTGCTGGCTCTGATACCCACTGGCAATTGTCATCCATAGTACAGAATGTCCCTGTGACCTCACATCCTGGCAGAGTTCAGAGAGGGGCTGAAACTTGAGCGATCACTTTTGTACCACAGAGAACACTCAGTGTATGGGGACAGTGCTGGGTGGGTGCAAGAAGGGGAATGCTGAATTCAAGATAAGCCCTCTCTGCTCACAACCATTGAGTTTTAAAGCACGATATAGTACAGTGTGCTACAGGGAGCTGCCAGGGATTTTGTCTGTGTAATTTCTGGTGCACTAAAGTAATTCCCAGATCCCTAAGCAATAGGCTTAACTGCTAATCCTTATAGACTGCCTGGTAGCCTTCAGACCTCTATGGTCAATGGAGGTGGGGTTCACTTCTTTCAGAAGTGCTTGCCTAGAATCTCCTCCCCAGTACCTCCCAGGACTGGGCTATAATACAGGAAAAGCTTGGGGTCATTCTGGCTGTTCTGGAACTCTGGCTGGCTTTGGACTCCTGCTAACCTCCTAATAAGACAAAGATTCAGTAAGTCGGTTTCTCGAAAGAAATTAGGTTATCAACAGAAAGGACCTTATACTTTTATACAAAGTAGTCAGTGTAAGATGGAGTTCATAGTGAAAACAGTGTATCTGTTATTTGAAATGCGAATGCAGCTTGGTTGTTTGTGTTGATGCCTACCTTCTCTTCCTGTGCTTGGCTTGAGACAGTATTGATAATCTGGGGGCTAGACATGATGGGTTTTATTGAAAGCTCAGTGCTGGCTGCTGAACCCACTAAGTCTCTGTTCCTGAGCCTCAGCCCTAGCTTGGATCTTGGCTTCTGATGATGTTTGCCTGTCTTCTCTTTGCCTCCCAGTTTTCTCATAGGTCCTGTTCTTATTGTCTCTTTCCCACTGTGGTGGGGTTCTGTTAAAGTGAGGAGGATCTGGAGGAGAGGACAGGTACTCAGGGAAGACACTTTGGTTCACACAAATAGAAGGAAGGCCTGGAAATTTTATCATTTGGAATTTTTGCTAGCATTTGAAATTTAGAATTGGAAAACTGATTTTAATTTCTTCTTATTTATGTGTTTGTATGGATGTTGCTGTGTGTGCACTGCTTTCAGAGGCCAGAAGAAGATGGCAGACAGTCCTGGAGCTGAAGCTATGCTTGTCTGAACTGCCTGACCATGCTAGGAACTGAACTCTGAAACAATAACAAGTGCTCTTAACCTCTGAGCTACCTCTTTGACCCCAGAAGAAACAATAACCTGAGCATAAATGTACTCTTTCTGAGCTTGGACATTAAGTAGCTCTAGTGCTTTGGTCTAGCCTGGGATGACTCTTTGACCCACCTGTTTTACTACATTACACACAGTAGACAAAGTTCTCCATCCTGAACTATGGAACCAACTCTGCAAGTGTTTTAGGCAAGTTCAGAATATACAGTTATATAAACTAAAACATGGTCATCTTAACCCAGGGATTTGAACTCTGGTTCCCCTCCTTTCACAGTAAGCCCCCTTGCCCCCCAACAGCTATCTCTGTTGTTCAACTGTGAAAAAAATTAAAAACTACAAGCTAGATCACATTTCAAAATGGACCTACAACCTCCAAGGGTCTGGGGGCTCAGACTTTGTTCTATTGCAATGTGATTTTTATCTGGGCAGACAAAGTGCTAACCACAAACTATCTCCCAGGCCTGAGGGCCTGGGCCTGGAAAATCACTGGATGGGAGGTGGGGAAGCCTGGAGAAATCCAACAGGAACAAACTCAGCATAGCTCAGATTCTTTTACCTACATCTCCTTAAGTGCTTTTCACCCTAGCTGGCTTGCTTGTTCAACTGATGAACTGTCAGGAATTGCAGGACGGACAGTCTTGCCTCTGTAGACACCCCTGGTGATGGTCTCTCTCTTACCCTGCTGCTTGCAGTAGTAGGATGGTGAGTGAGGCTCACTGTGTCTACTGAGCTTATGGCAAACTACATTTCTGGGAAGGAGACAGCCAAGGCTGGATGTCTCATCTCTGAGAGCTGGGATGTGATTGGTGTATAGCTGCCTATATTGGTCCATTCCCTGCCTGGTTCTCCCACTGACAGCCATGGGCTCTCCTTTCCTTCTCATTCATTCCTCTCTGTATTCCTGCCGGAGTCTTTGCTATGTTCTGCTTGGTTCATCTGCCTGAAATACATTAATCCTAGGTATATAGACATCCTGCCTGCTCTCTGCATTCCAAGCTACTCCGCCACACCGGCAGACCTCTCTGCAAGGCTAAGACCAACTTTCCTCCCCTGCCTGTTCCGTTCTCCCAAGTCACCGTAATTCTTCAGAGCATGAATCGCCTTTTGATCTAGTTTTCTGGTTATTTATTTATCTTCCCTTTGCTAGCAGAACAAGAACTTGATGTATCTAATGACCCAAGATATTATAGATATAGAGTAGCTCAAAAATACTAGGGTGGATGTGTAGATAGCTACTCCTGTGCTAACCTGTGTTGTGTGTCTGTCGCTGGCTGACGGTGCCCGTGTCCTAGAAGCTGGACCTCAGGCAGTCTTGGTACATTCTGTGCACTCCCCAAGCTCCAATGCCTCTGCAGCTAATGCTGATAGATAAAATCCAAAATACCAAGAATAATGATAGTGAGGGACAAAGCTAGAGGCACAAGGAACAGCGAACACCTTCAACTTTGCTGAGGCAAAACTGGAGTTTTTAAATTATCCTAATTCAGATGGCTATTGAAAAGTGAAAGTAAAGTTTATTTACTTTTTATGCTTGAGGACAATTTTATTAAAGTTCCAGAGAAAAATAAGATAGAAGAGCTGTAAATTCTGGTAGCTGCCTGGAGGAGGTAGATGGATAAGGGAGGAGAGAAAGCCATGCTTGAGATTCATGCCCATGCTTGATTACGTCACTTAAAGAGAAAGTCAGGGCCATGGATGGCTCAGTAGGTGAAAATGTACAAGCCTGACACCAAGTTTGATCCCTGGAATCCTCGGTGGAGAGAGAGAGAGCTGACTTCCAAAGTTGCCCTCTGACCTCATACAGATGTCGTCTGCCCACACCCAGGCTTATCATGTGTATATACACAATGATAAATAGCATTTGAGACACCCTGCCCATTTGCAGTGTAAGGTATGTCTGGAATTTAGTGCCCCTTTTCAGTGTCTGTCTTCACCCTGTGTCCTGTGAGGAAGCCTGCTGCTGCTGCTGTTCTGATGGTCAGCGGCTATGGATGGGTTGGGCATGGAGCCCAGCTGGTGGAATTCTTGCCTAATGTGCACCTGTAACTCTCAGGAGGCAGAGGCAGGGTGACCCTTAGCCAAGAAGAATTTTTAAACCAGCCTGAGCGACAAGTCAGCCTGAGAGGACAGCTCCACCCCCACCCCACCAAAAGCTCTCTCCTCTCTAGGGCCCCCCCTTTTTTTTTCTGTTCTCTAGCTAAAGATGAGAACTGTGGCAACTTTGGCCATTTGTGACTCAGTCAAACTGTCCAAGTGTGGTTGTTTCCTGTCCCCTTGTTCCCTCATTTCTGTCCCTGAATAGGAGGGCTTTTGTTTACTCTTGTCCTCCCAGAACAGAGGGCTTGTATCTGAGGCTCCATTCTCTGCTAGTCCTTCTTCAAAGAGGAGAGCACTTTGCTCATCTCAGCCCCGTGCATCTGCAAGAGTCAGAGGCTTGTGCCTGGGATGCTCTGGGGAGATGAAGCACAGCCATGGTGATCAGGGGCTCAGTCCTTAAGGGTCCTCCTGCCTTTGTGGGTAGAGTTGTTTCCTGGAAGATGCCCCTCCCATCTGAAGCCTTCCACTTGAGTCTGGGAGTTGGGAGCAGACCCTTGACTTCCTGCATCTTTTCCTCACACCTACCATGTTGGCACATCCCCAAGATCTGTTCTCATGACTTAGTAACCAAAGTCATTGCAGAGTTTGCTTGTGAGTTATTAGCCTTGTTATGTAACCTCGGCTGGCTTGGTTTTATTCTATGTAGCCAGGCTGGCCTCACCTTTGTGGCTCTTCTCCTCTTTCAGCCTTCTGAGTGCTGAGGTGACAGGAATACACTGCCACACTAATGCAGGATTTGTTGATTTTTATAAAAAATATACTTTTAGATTGACTCATTTTGTTTTATGTGTATTTTGCCTTCATATACGTGTGTGCATGCACTGTGTATATGCTTGTTACAACATTGATCCCCAGGACCTTTGGATTTATGAATGGCTATGGGCCTCCATGTGGGTGCTGGGAACTGAACTTGGGTCCTCTGAAGAGCAACAAGAGCGCTTTTCTACTGAGCTGGCTCTCCAGCTTTAAGACTATTGTTTTATTTTAACTGTTTCTTTATTGAAGTAATGTATTGTGTGTGTGTGTGTGTATGTTGGTGGAGTGGTAATTTATATGCCGTGGCGCTTGTGTGGGGGCCAGAGGACAACTTGTGGGATTTGGTTCTCCTTCTGTCAGGTGGGTCCAGGGGTAGCAAGCATCTCTAACCATTGAGCCATCATGGCAGCCCTCATGCAGAGATTTTAAACAGTTGTTTGAACTCTGAGCACAGGTTTGATGTGCTTGGCTCTCACAGTGTTATGGTGTTATGTTTGGGTTGTTGTTTGAACGTGTTGTTTTGTTTATAAGACAAAGTTGATGAACTTCTGACCCTCCTCCTTCCACCTCCTTTTGTGGTGCTGGGGGATAAACCCAGGGCTTCAAGCATGCTCAGTGAGCATTCTACCAACTGAATCATGTCCTTAGGCCCCCCCCCCTTTATGGTAACTTCTGTGCTAGTTGCAAACACCAAGGGATACTATTCACATTTGGACTTTCCGCTGCCCTGTGGTTCTGATCATTTTCTCTTCACGGGGTTTCTTTTTCTCCAGGCCAAAGACCTCATCATCACACCAGCTACTGTCTTAAAGAAAAAGCCAGACCCTGAATCGCTGGTGTTTGGAGCTACATTTACTGATCACATGCTGACAGTGGAGTGGTCCTCAGCATCTGGATGGGAGAAACCTCACATTAAGCCTCTTGAAAACTTGTCTATACACCCTGCTGCCTCAGTTTTGCACTATGCTGTGGAAGTAAGTGCTTGGGAGCTGCCAAGCGCCGTGACTCTCCTCCCTGCTAGCTTCCCTGGGCTAGGACAAGCTCTGCTGTCTTGACTGAAGGTTGCCATAAATGACTTCAAATTTCTCCTGCAGCCAAATGGATTGAGCAGAAGTCTAAGAACTATTTTTGCAGATTATCTTGGTTTATCTGTGATGCTAGTTTTAAAAACAGTATATATAAACTTAGAGCATATAGAAAGGATAGTTAGAAAAATTAGAACTTAAAGAGCCCACACTAAGCCAGGTGTGATGGCCATGACTCTAATCTCAGCATTTGGCAAGCTAAGCAGGGTGGTGGGCAGCAGGTTCAAGGCTAGCCTAGACTCTATAGTTCTTTCCAGCCAGCTCAGGTTAGGCTGTAGAATGATGCCTCAGAGAACCCCAAAGCCATGGGCATTACCATTTTGTTAAGTTTCTTCTTTTTCTCAGATCTTTGAATGATTGAGAACAGTCATAGGATGAGATGTCCATGCTAACTGCTGTCTGATAACCAGCCTATGATTTTGCCTATTGAAGGATGGAATTGAATGTGCTCTTTCATGCTTGAGTGTTTAGAGAATCCATTTCCTGGTCCTCAACAATTACATAGTTGATCAGGTCTGTAGAAGAACATTGACTCATTCCATTGGCCCTGTATTTTATTTTATGCGATAGCTTTTCCCAGAATATTGAAGGTGCTAGAAATCTACCAAGGGATTGAAAAATGACCATAGGAAAAATTTCAATAGCTATGATAAAAATAAAAAAATTGTAAACACATATACAAATAGAATAAAGAAAAGGAAATGTTTCCTAGTTAAAAAAATTAAGGGTCTAGAGGCAGACAGGAATTGAGTCCATTTCTGTCAGGCACTCCTGGAGGTCTCTGGAACTTGGGAGTACAATCCTTTGTGATTGAATACTTTTGTTTAAGGTGGGCATAGATATTACCTTACTTTTTTACTATATTTATTTAGTTTGTGTATGGGGGCATGCCGTGTCTACGTGCATGTCTATGTGAATATCAGAGGACAACTTATGGGAACTGGCTGTTCTTTTTCTAAGTGCGTGTATATGTTTGAACACAGATTATCAGTCTTAGCAGTCTACCCTGGAGAGGATCTGTGTTCTTGAAAGTGCAAAATCAGGTAGTTCATTTGAGCTGTAGAGCAGCAATTCTCAGCCTTCTATTGCTGTAGCCCTTTAATATAGTTCCTCATGTTTTGCCCCCACCCCTCACCCCCGCAAAAAACAAAATTATTTTGTTGCTATTTCATAACTAATTTTGCTGTGGTTCTAAATCATGACTTAAATATCTGATATACAGGATATCTGATGTATGTTATAATCCTTGCAAAAGGCTCATTCTCAGGTTGAGAACCACTGCTGTAGATCCATACCTGGTGCCAAGGGAGAATTCTCCACAGTCCAAAGAACGGACTATGAGACCTCTTTAAAATGAGCGATAAGTATATAGCAAGCACTAAGTAAATGAGTAGCAAGTAGCAAGATACAAAGACTCAGCAGACGGATAGCAAAGCATGCTCAGGATAGGGGCTCATAGCATCCAGGAGAGACAGCCTGGGTAGCCTCTTTGAGAAAACAGGCAGAAGTCATGTCATTAAATTGGTGCTCACAACACCCTGTAGAAAGGGACTGGAGGTGTCTATGGCTAGATCTCTCTGCATGCTCCAGAGCGCATCTGATCTGGGGGCCTCAGTACAAGGTGTTGGGGAGCAAACTGACCCACTGGAGTTCCCAGCTGAAAGCAGGCTGTTCTGCTCTTGAGTCAGATCCTGGCTTCAGATTCCTACCACAGGCATTTTTAAACATGGGATTAAAAGTGGTAATGTCTTACTTTCCAGCTCTTCTCAAGGACACAGTGTTTTTTGCTGTTTTCTCTCCCTCACAGGGTGAGGGTGCTGCCTGCTCTTGGTTTGGAGGACACTTGGAGTAAACCACTGGTTCTGGAGTGGGCAGGGCCAGCCTTGCTGGAGAGTGAGCTCCCTTAGGGAGCTTAAACAGCTCACTGAACTTCCCATTAGTGTACATTGCATGACCCCCTGACCCAGTCCTCTGTTCTAGAAGATGATCAAAACAAGTCCTTAGTACCTTTTGTTTTGTTTTCAAAAGATAGGGTTTCCCATAGCCTAGGCTGGCTTCCAGCTTAAGGTGCAGCTGAAGCTGGCCTTGAACTCTCAATGCCTCCACCTCCCAGGTGCTAGGATTACAGGTGTGCACCACCACCCCAGTTTGAGCCAGTCTTCGTCCTGTCCTAGCTGACTCTTAGCTGATGCTCTAGGCTGAGTTCTTATGCTGTTCATGCCCAGTCTTTTTCACCAAATGGCAAGCGAGTAGACCATTCTCCTTCAGAGAAGACTGTCCTGGCCTCTAGGACCCTGTTTCTCAGACTGTTGACTTAACGTGGGTTTCTGATTTCATTCATTTTTTTGAAGCTATGTAACCCAAATACATAGTCTGAGAACTGCAGGCCTGCAGAAAGTGAACTATAAAGAATTAAGGTCATTTTTGAAGTTTAAAGATTTGAGATTTGGGAATAGATAAACTGACATTTCAGTCTGACTTTTTCATATTATTACTATTTGTGGCGAGCTGGCTTCAAACTCTAGCAGAACCCAGGCTTCAGCTTCCCAAAGGCTGGTTAAAACATAACAGGGCTGGGGGTGTGGCTTCGTGTTCAGGTACTTGCCTCACATGAATAAAGCCCGTGTTCCACTTCTAGCCTGAAGACATAAACAAGACCAAAAATAGCCCTCAAGATAGTTATTCTGTTAGAGTAAGACCCAAAACCTTCTCTGTACTATTACGACCTAATAACAACACAGCACTTCTTTATGAGGCTTCACAGCTAGACTAAGTTACCAGAAATGTCTTCTTTAAGAACTAGATTGGACACAACACTATTTGAATGACTGAGAACCAGAGACTAGATAACCCAGGGATCTAGGGTAAAACCAAATACTATTGTTCTAAGAAAGAAAGAAGCAATAAAAGGATGCTCAGAGAAGATTTTCCTGCAGCAAATGAGAACAAATCCAGAGACCCACAGACAGATATCATCCATAGAGTGAGAGACCTTGGAACACTCAGCCTTAAATGGAATGTCTCCATCAAATCCCCTCAGAGCTCGGGGGATTTGAAAAGGAGGCAGGAAGAAAGAGTGTAAGGGGGTGGAGGACAGCAGAAGAGCAAGGTCCTCTAACTCACCATGAGCAGAGCTCATGCGAGCTCAGAGACTGAGCAGCAAGCACTGCTCTGCCCGGCTTTGCATGGCTTTGCATGGCTCTGCACGGCTCTGCACGGCTCTGCACGGCTCTGCACGGCTCTGCACCCACTCCTCTATGTTTATATTCTGGCTCCCAGGTTAGTGTTTTCATGAGATTCCCGAGTGTGTGAACGAGTGGGTCCCTGGCTCTTATGCCTTCTCTCGGGCTCTTTTCCTTCTGCTGGTTTTGTCCAGTTCTGATGTGCTGTTTTTCTTTTTATCTTGTTATAGTTTATTGTTATCACTTGGAAGCCTATTTTCCAATGAGAGACAGAAAGGGAGGTGAGGTGGGGGGTGGGAGCTGGAAGGAGGAAAACTGTATATAAATCAGGATGTGAGAAAAAAGTCTATTTTCAATAAAAGGAAAAAAAGAACTAGATTGGTGTTGAAGATACAGCTCAGTCTGTAGAATGCTTCTCTGTCACACAGGAAGCTCTGGGTGTGAGCACCACACTCATGTGTAAATACCCACACCACCTGCATGGAGGTGGCCCTGACCAGCCTTGATGGAGGTGTCGAGAGGGGCCCACTGAGGCAGACCCTGGCTCAGGGCCACTTGGGCAGGGAATGCTGGCAAGTACATATTTGGAATTTGATCTAGAAAGGAAGTTTGTAGTCCGGTCCAGGTGTGTATAGCCCTTGGCCTTTTGCCTTCTTGCCCAGGGGTGTTGTAGCTGTGGAGCATGGTTACTAGGGCCCAAGTGCAGCGGGGGTTCATTTACAAGTCCCTGAAGCAGTAGTTTTCCATTGCCTGCCCTTGTCTAGGCTGTCCAGTCTTTTTTTTTCCAGCGAATGTTCTTGACCCTGGAGGCAGGTGTACAATGTGTGAAACACAGCTCTGGGCCAATAAGAGGTAGGGTTATTCTAAGCCAAACAGTGGCCATGGCCTGGGCACAAGGGATCAGGTTGCCCCGAATGACATGCCCACTGTGGAAATGGTTACAGGAACCTTCTATAGTCACAGAACAAGTCATCTGTCAACGCATTTACAGAATGTACTGCTGGGGACATTCGTCAGCGCACTTATGAAATGTATTGATTGGGACATCAGGAACCGGTTAAGCCAAGAAGTTTGGCTGTCCAATGATCTTTTAGCTTCTGGTTGATGATCTACTTGCTAGTCAAAAGAATGTGAGGTTAGAAACAGAAGTGGCTAGTTAATGGAATATTCCCAGGGATCTTTATCTTTATGTTTCTTTTTCAGAGAACTTCAGTTCACCAATCTTTCCTCCTCCCCTCTCCCTCTTCTTCCTCCCCTCCTTTAACCCCCCCCCATATGTGAGTGTCTGAGAAGGTATAAGACCTTTCGTGTCATTCTTCAGCAACTCTCCACCTTGTTCCTAATATAGGGACTCACTGTCTTGGCACTAGGTAGGTTCGGCTGGCCAGCCAGCATGCCCTGGGGATCTGTCCCTGGAGCTGGGATTGCAAGCCTGAACCACCATGCCTGGCTCTGATTTATATGGATTCTGAGACTTGAAATGAGCTCCTCATGTTTACTTGTGTGTGTGAACATGTGGGTGTGTGTGGGGTGTCATGGGGCACCTGTGGAGGTCAGAAGACAACCCACAGGAGTCTGTTTTCTCCTCACATAGGTTCCGGGGGTTGAACTCAGGTTGTTGGGCTTGGAGGCAATCATCCTTACCTGTTGAGTGCTCTTGTCCACTCACCATTATCAACTCTTCAGTAATAGTCTCCAATGTTTTGTAAGATGAAGCGGCTGCCTCACAGCGTACTTTGGTGTGATGTAGTATTTATTGCAGCATTGGGGGAAGCAGTTTCACCTTGGCCAGAAATTTGTGAGCCAAAATAGTCGTGTTTTTCAGGGAATTTTCAGTTTTTACTTGAGAGGACATGATATAATTACTCTGATTAGGACATTTAGCAGATGTTCCCTTGAAGAAGAAATTAAATGGCTCTGCTATTTCAAGTAAATTGATGGGTGAAAATTTGTGACCAGTGGTTATATTCTCTCTGGAGGGATTATTGGAATTTTGAGGGCTACCCAGGTAGCTGGTTGGTAGAGTGGACACTAGGCACACCACCCTCGAGTCAATACTTGATACGGAGACAAAGTGGAAGACGACCAGAGAGACGGCCCAGTGGTTCCTTCCTTCCTGTGGAGAGGACCCAGGTTCATGGCGACTCACAATCACCTGTAACTTTGTTCCAGGGGACCAGACACCCTCTCCTGGTCTCTGAACTAGGCATACACACATACATGTGGACAAATAATTACATACATTAAAATAAATAGAAGAAAAGAGAATAATTAACTATAATTTTCTGTCAGCTTGACCACTTTGAGCTCTTTGCAGGCTGTTGATGTCAGCCTTTGGAGGCTGACCCACCTGTCAATCACTGGTTTGTTTTCCAAACCACTGAACATTACAGATAGATAAATGGATAAAGATGTCCTAAGGGTGAGGTCTCCTCTGAGTGTGTTGATGTGCCAGGCTAACCTGGACTTCTCTCTTCATTTCCTTCTGGTGAGATGGGACTTCCACAGTGGTTCCCTGTGACATTCCTGGAGGGCAGTGAGAGACAGTAGTCACCCTGTTATGGGAGCATCTCTAGTCCTCTGTGAAGCTTGGCATGTGTCATTTAGGTTCCCATCAGGGTAAGATGGTCAGAACAGTCTCTCTGGTGCAGGACCTTGAGAAAGGACTATCTGGTCCCTCCCTCTTTCCCTTTCCCCTTTCTTATCTTCTCCCTCTCTCCTGCCTTCCTGGGCTGGCCAGGAATGAGTGGCGGTGGTATCAGTGGTATCAGTATGTTTTGGATCTTCCCGGAAGGACCCTTTTCGCCACTGCCCCATCGCCCCTCCTTCCTGCCTCCCCTGCATCCCATTTATTTTGCCTTGTTTTGTCAACCAATGCTACTGCCCTTGGTCACCTCCTGACACCTTTCTTGTTTCCTCAGCTGTTTGAAGGCTTGAAGGCTTTTCGAGGAGTCGATAATAAGATCCGATTGTTTCGACCTGACCTCAACATGAACAGAATGTGCCGATCCGCCATGAGGTCCACTTTGCCGGTATGCACGTTTGTGTCTCCTTCAAGCTCTTGAGTCATTCCAGGCTTACAGCGGAAACAAAACAAAACAAAAATCTTTCCCGCATCAGGTTTGCAACAAACTGTATGAATGCTGAGTTTATCTATGCAATGCCTTTTAATCAGAGGCCAGAGGACACTGGAAGCGCCAGTTCTCTCGGCCTCATGGGCTGATGGCAAGTGCCTTAACCTGCTGAACCATCTTAAGGCATTTATTGTAAATTTTAGTGCCTTTGTATAGAGAAGAATATTAAAACCGAGCCTATTATCCAAGGTCACACAGGAGGGTGAGGAAGTGGGCTGAGGTTTCTTCGATTTCCTGGCCCAGGTATTCACGGAATTGATGAAATTTTATGTCTGGCCAGCTGCTCCCGAGACCTGACTGACTGGCCCTCCTGGTATCTGGCATCCCTGCATTGTGCTGGATAAAGGTCACCCTTCAGCTAAGGTGTGACGCTGTTCATCTTGTGTAAACCCTCCAATCTCTCAAGGTTCCCTCTCTGGCCTGCTTGACCATTGTGCACAGCCTGTCTGTCACCTGTGAGAAGGGAGGTGTCCCCTGAGGAATCGGCTATCTTTGTGCATCTCACCTACGTCCAGGATGTCATGCCATGCACTGGTCCCTTTCCTCACGGCTTTCTCACCAGCAACTTCTGGTCTGGAAAAACCAGGAGTCCTTAAGTTTCAAACAGGCAGATTCTCTCTCCATTTTCCTTTGTGGTTTGCATTTCATATTCCTGGGTAAGAAGTTGTTTGAACCTTAAAGTTGTAAATATTTTAAAAACAGAAGTCATGGTATTTTGTTATCATTGTTTATATTATCCAGTTGAGAATGTAAGAGGTCTCAGATATCAGTTTTTAAATAGAAGTTATAATTTTTGTTAGATTTGAGGATAAAGTCCTATTATAATTGATTTAGAGGCTTCATAAGAGGTCAAACATGCCCATTTTAAAATAAAAATTGTAATTTGTTACATTTGGGTGTAAAACCTAATTAGAACTGATGTGGGAGTGTGGTAGATATGGATCTAATTTTTTAAAAAATAGAAAAATCTCATTGAATTGTTTCTTTGTTTATTTTGGGGGAAAGGAGGCAAGTGTGGAGTTTAGAAGACAACTTTGCTTTCTTTCTACCACATGGGTTGGAGATCAGCTCTGTCATCAGGCTTGGCCTCATGTGCCTTTACATGCTGAGCAGCCATCTTGAAGCCTCGGGAATCTAACTTCTTATATTTTCCTTATGAATAATTCATACATAATTTTTTATCTTGCAAAGGGATGCACAGATTTATTTATTTATTTTTAGCATTTATTGCAGATACCTGTCATGATGTTTTATGTTGAAGGAGAATGGATAAAAGCTGCTTGTTTCTGAAATCCTCCTTGGTTCCCTTTGTTGGCATTCATTAGGGATCCTGTCTTTCTTTTCAGCTGTTTGACAAGGAGGAGCTTCTAGAATGCATCCAGAAGCTTATACAGATAGATCAAGAGTGGGTCCCCTACTCTACCTCTGCCAGTCTCTACATCCGCCCCACGTTTATCGGAACTGAGGTAAACCTCACTATTTTGGAGAAGGTTTTTATGATTTTAAAATTATTTATTTTGCATGCATACGTGAGTGGTGTGTGTGGAGGTGAGAATATCTTGGCAATTGATTCTAAAGTGTCTCTTATAAGCACAGGACACCTCAAGACCAAGTTCTCAGAGAGGATGGGGGGGCACTTGTCCTGGGGGTATAAGGGACTGACATGACCCATAGGTAAGGGGGAAATATTGTGTTAGGATGAGGTGTTTGCTTTTGATAGGGCATGTTAATTAGGGGTGCCCAAAGTGGGCTTGTGGTCTTTGATAACTAGACCTTGGTCCCCAGCCTCAGGAGAGGGAGTAGCCAGAAAGGCCATACATAGTCCTTGGTGGCAACTTTAGGAATGTAACCTAACTTTTGTTTTGTTTAGCAAGGCAGAGATAATGGGGAGAGGCCATGTTTGTCAGGCTCTGGCTGCCCAGAGTCCCTGCAGGGTCTTTCCTTCTATTCTACTATGTGGGATCTGGGGCTAGAACTCAGGTACTCAAGCTTGGCAGCATCGCCTTTCTCCTCCCTGAGCTGTCTTTGTGCCCCCAAATGTCACTTCCGCTGCTAGAGACTGAACCGAGGTCTTCCATGTTAGGCTGAGCACCACTTTCAGTGTGTGGTTTGATTGACACTCCCCATCCCCCTTCTGCCTCACCCCTCCCCCAGCCCAGTCCCAAGGTCATTCATGGCTTTATTATTCATCCTCCCAATTGTCAAGGCCACCGGTCCTCCACAAGATGAGACAGCCTAGATTTTAGGTTTGGGTGTGTGTGTGACAGTTTGTCACCAGCAAATTAGTAACTGTAGGCAATTCACACAGGGTTAATTGAAGGAAAAGGTGTGGAGCTGTTTGCCTTCCCTTGATCAAGACTGATTACTAGTACTGAGCTTGCAGGGGTGTGCCCCACCATGATAGACCTTTGGATGTAGAATTTTTGGCAAGGAAGAGTGCTTGGTTTCATTTTCATTATCTTGAATCCTTAGCATTTCTTAGTAAAGAATAGGAAAAGAGGGCCCCAGACCAAAGAATATTATATTGCTGAAAATATAATGCAGGAGCTGGTAGGGACGGTTTGAACAATAGAAGGAGGGCTGCTAGATAGGCCTAGTTTGTTGGCAAGTGTCCTAACCCACTAAGCTATCTTGCCAGTCCCACCTCTTATAAGATAAGTGTATTGCAGGTGGTTTTTCTCTCTGCTACTGGCATCTTTGAGAAACATGTGTTTTTATGTTCATTCATTTTAATGTATGCTTATTTCACCTACATGTATGTGTATGTACCACATGTGTGCTTGGTGTCCCAGGAGACCAGAAGAGGGCATTAGATCCTCTGCAACTCGATGACTGTGATCCACTATAGAGGTTGAGAAAGGGTTTCTCTGTGTAGCCCTGGCTGTTCTGGCACTTGCTCTGGAGACCAGGCTGGCTTTGAGCTCAGAGTCCTCCTGTCTTTGCCTCCTGAGCACTGGGATTAAAAGTGTGCACCACCACACATGGCTGCTGTGGCTTGGTTTCTTGATCTTTTTACAAGTGCTGGGGCAGCAGGCAGGAGATAACCCATCCGACCCAAGCGTTTACTTTTTACTAAGAGTTATTGTTTGCATTTGTGGTTTCTGTCTGTTGTGTTTTAAAGGCTTCTTCTCTTTGTCATTCTTCTGCTTTAAAGTTTTTATTTCATTTAAACATTGTTCATATGGATGTGGACTTTGTGTTGAAGAATTCCTTTTCTCTATGTAGACACCAAGCTGTCTTATTATTGATCCCCAGGTACCGGCTGGTCTGTTTTTCCATATTGATTACAGTGCCTGCTCACAACACATCAGGGTTTCATTGAGAAAGTCAGTGGTGGGCTTTCTACCTGTGTCTGCTCTTTAAAAACACAATGTAGTTTTCTGATGCCTGTGCCTTGCTATGGACCTTCCTTCCAGTGTTGTGACCTTGTTCTCCTGACCTCTTGCTCCCTCACAGACTCAGCTTTGGTTATTGGCTTCTTTGAAGATTCTCAACTGTAGAAGTTAGTATGGGGGCTTGTTCTTTTGTTGACTGAAACTTTCTCTGGGAGATGCAGCATACATGTCTACTTACCCCAGGCAGGGAGCCCATGACGGGTCCAAGTATGGAGACCACCAAAGTAGAATTGTTTTTCTTTACCAGGTATTTAGGTGAGGGTTACTACAGGGCAGACAGAAATGACTTAAAGGCAGCTGCATCACCAAATCCCATCCCAGCACAGGATAGAGCTCACAGAAAGCTGGGCTGAAACATTAACAGCCGGAGAATGTCTAAGTGACTCTGGTCTAAGCCTCTTCCGGGCAGTCCCACTGCTTTCTGCTTCTTCCAGCAGCTGCTCTGGTTTCAGTTTACTTTACAGGTTATCTTGTCTGAGTGTCATCATCTTTGTAGCTTAACTTTTATTGCTTATACTGCTTGATACAGGCCTAGTGAATCCTGTCAGTTTCAGAGACTTCCTGAAGCTATTTTGAGTTGTTTACCTTCCTGCTAAAGAAGCTTCTCTGCAGGATAGAATATTTCAATCTTGTTACATATTCTCATTATATTTATCTTGATACAAGGTTTCATTATGTATTCCTACCCGCCTAGAATCTACCTGGAGTCGACTAGGTTGGCCTCAAAATTACCACAATGCTATTGGGTCTGCTTCACCAGTCCTGGGATTGGAGGTTTGAGTCACAATGCTTGCTGCTTCCCCCGTTTATTTGGACGGTCACTGTCTCACCCTCTCTCTCTGCCTCCAGAGTAGGATTGCAAGCATGCATCCCCACATCTGCCTCCACGTTTGCTTTCTGTTCTTCCCAGCACCTTGCTTGTGTTAGTGGTGGAAGGGCAATGTCAGAGCTGTGAGGAGATCCTGCCTGAGGAGACTTTTAGTCCTATGACCCACCTCTTGTCATGCCACCCTAAAGCTCAGGACATGCCCCAGCATCCCTGTCTGTTGGTTTTGTAAGTCAGTCACTCAGTTCTGCCCTATCAGTAGAAAATGAGCAAGCACATCCCATCATACTGAGAAGAAAGGAGCAGGCTGACAGCTGTGTCAGGAGGAGTGGCAGTTCCTTGTGGACGATGTGGCCTGTTTTCCTCTTGACCATTTCCCAGAGTCCCTGTGCACTTGACCATGTGGACGTTTCTGCTTAGGACTGATTTTAAATTTACCAACCAGTTGTGTTTCAGGTCGTAATATCACATTCTATCTTCTCTTAAGTGCTTATTTTCAGTTTCAAGACTGAGTGTAGAGCTCTGGGACCACATCCTCTGTTATTTATGTCGCCGTTATTTTCATTTCCTTGTGACCTGAGTGGTTGGGAATGAGACCTTAATTCAGTGTCAGGAATGCTTTGCTCCCAGACCAGCTTCCCAGCGAGCTGAGAATTGTGACATGGGAGACCGAGAAAAGGGGTGTGGCAGAGGTCTTCTTGAATTCTGGTGCTGCATCCTTGCACTCCCGTGTGGACCTGGCATCTCGCAGGTGTCTTTAACCCAGCAGTTACGCCATAGATGGAAAGGATGCAATATTCTATAGAGATGTCAGGCTTCTTTGCCCTTTTCTATTCATCCTAATGGTCATTTGTGGGATCATTGTTCTCAGAAGTGACCTTCAGAGTCCCTGAAGTACAAGCCAGGCTATGTATCATCACCTGAACCCACAGGGCAGAGCTGTTATCTCTAGCAAAGGCTGTAGGGTCACCAGTGTATTGCTCAGCTGGGTGACCTTCAAATCTAGTAACTTTTGTATCAGACAAGGTCTCATGTATGCTGTATGAGCCTGAACTCTCTATGTAGCTCAGATTGGCCTTGACTACACAGTGATCCTCCTGCCTCAGTGTTTAAATTTACAATTGCATGCCAGGTGCCTGCTTCTATGGCCATTTTCCATAAACAATGCCTTCCTAAGGTTCAGTTCTCTTTCTACAAATATTTTATAAGAACCTAGAGTAGCTGGGCTGGAGAGGAGGCTCGGTGGCTAAGAACACTTGGCCCCAGCTGAGGAACTGAGTTTGGTTTCCAGCATCTATATGGTGGCTCACAACCATCTGCATCTCCAGGTCCAGGACACTCAAAGCCTGCTTCTAACCTCTGCAGGGACCAGGGACATAGACGGTACACTTACATACATGTAGGCAAAACATTTGGAATAAAATGCAAGATGAAATGGTCCTCTACTTTGTGAAGTTTACTGGTGATCAAAATAGAATGAAAGACTAACAAGATGTTAGTCTACATTTGACAAGCAGGATGCTGGAGTGGCACATACCACAAGTCCCTAACTCAGGCTAGGGGCACTTTTTCCCTGAAATGACATCTAAATGATGCATAAGACAGGGAGGAGATGTGCTTAGTGTGGTTGGCTACTTTGTCACAGCAAGTTAATTACTATCCTGTTGCTGTGGATGAATACTGTAACCAAAAGCAGCTTGGGGAAGAGGTTTATATCAGGTTATCTAAGTCTCCTGGAGTTTGGCATGGCAAAGGGTGTGCCAACAGTCAGAGAGAACTGGTTGGGGGCAGGAAGTTGGCTGACCACGTTTTCATCCACAAGGGATGGGGGAGGTAGGTGGTTGAGAACATAGGAGGATGGGTCAGGACATAAACTCTCAGAGCCTGAACAGCTGCTGCCCAGGTGACACATTTCCTCCAGCAAGGGCTGCGCATCCTAAGGGTTCCACATCTTTCCCTGGATATTGCCACCAACTGGAGACCAAGTGTTCAAAGACTGAACCTCCCACACATAGCTTGGGTATCTTAAACCACAGACTTATTTTCCCAGTGCTTTGGAGGCTGGGCATCCGAGTCTGGTTGTGGCTTGTTTCTGGTGAGGCCCCTCCTTCCTGCCAGTCCTCACTGACCTTTGTCTGCCATTAAAGGAGAGAGATTCAGTGCCTTTTTCTTTTTATGAGGACCCAAGCTCAGCTGGAGGAATTTACTCTTGTGACCTCACATGATGTGATGCCCCACCTTAAGGGCCTCATGTCCTGGCCAATCATATCTATCATCACCATCAGCTTGACTGGATTTGGAGCGACCTAGAAGACACACATCTGGGTGTGTCTGTGAGGGCATTAACAGAGAGCTTAACTGAGGGGTGAGACCCATCGTTGGGTGTCACCAATCATGGGTCCTCATCTAAATTTAAGGGAAACTGAGCTGAGCCGCATCTGCCCCTTTTCCTGACTGAGGACACAATGTGACCAGACATTTCACACTCCCTGTAACATTCCTTCTCCACCACAATGGAGGTATGTTCAAAATGTGAGCCAAAGACCTTTCCTTCATTAGCTTTTGTCGAGTATTTTGTCCCAGCAGTGAGAAAAGTCGCTAATGTGGTTTGGAGACATAATTCAGTTGATAGTCGGGATGGGGAGAGCAGGCGAGATTGTGGAGGGAGGAGAATGCGAGGAGAAACCAGATGAGTACATAGTGCTAAGCTGGGGATACGGACGACAGCATGAGGGCTGTGCAGGAGCCAAGCAACAGAGTGTATATTCAGGGAAGCTTGTGGGTATCATGTTCATTATTGTTATTAATATCATATGTATGTGAGTGTTTTGTCTGTGTGTATGTGTGTACATGCATTCCTGGTGCCCAAGAAGATCAGAAGAGGGAATCCTGATGTGGCGTGTCTTTCTGGATGCTGTGAATACCATTGGTTAATAAAGGGACTGTTCTGGCCCATGGCAGAGCAGCTTAGAGGCAGGTGGGAAATCCCAGCATAGATCCAGGGGAAGGAGGGTGTTGAACTGCTTCCCAAGATATAAAAGTACAAGTAAGCCATGAGCCACATGGCAATACGAAGATTGGTAGAAATGGGTTGAATTAACATTCAAGATCTAGCTAGCAATAAGCCTGAGCCATAGGCTGAACAGTTTGTAATTAATATGTGTCTGAGCCATTATTTGGGGTTAAGCACTTGTGGTACTATAGGTCTGAACCTTGGACCAGATGGGCCATACACTTCTAGGTACAGGACCTTTGGACCCTCAGCCTAACAGCACGCCTCATTTACAGATTCCTTGCCATTTCCTTTCT
Source organism: Sigmodon hispidus (assembly GCA_004025045.1). Taxonomy (NCBI): domain Eukaryota; kingdom Metazoa; phylum Chordata; class Mammalia; order Rodentia; family Cricetidae; genus Sigmodon; species Sigmodon hispidus. Next base: position 157,773 of record PVIH01000642.1, read on the forward strand.
TATTTTGGTTTCTAAAAAGGTTTATCTTTAATTCAGTGTGTTTCTGGGGGAGGTGTGTATGTGCAGTTACTGGTGGAGGTCCGAAGAACATCTGAATCCCTAGGAACAGGATTTAGTTACAAGTGTTGTGACTCATCTGACTTGGGTGCTGGGAACTGAACTCTGGGTTCTGAAAAAAAAGCAGAAAGCACTCCTAACCTTCCTCAGCCTCTTTCCAGCTCATCTTTCTTTAAAGGTCTATGTAGCCCTAAACTCTTATGTGGCTGAACTGGCCCTGACCTGGATCCTTCTGCTTCAGCCACAGCACCTAGCTCCATGTTTCCCCTCATCTCCAGATCTGTTTAAAAGAGAAGTCTCCGATTGAAAGAAAGGGCTGGTCTTGTTGGTATGTGTGAGCCCTTTCTGTTCCCAGCCGCCTGTTTGCTTTGCTGGTTAGAACAGTCCAAAGGCAGCACCCCTCCCCACTCCCATCCCTGCACGCTGCTGTGCTCCCTGTCTCTGAGGCCACACTGTTTCTAATGGAATTTCTCAGCTCACTGACTCCTTTCTGCCATCCTTCAAATAACTAGTGACATCGCGCCTTTCTGTGAAGGGATTCTGGGTGACCCAGAAAGAAGCGGTAATTCTCCCTGTGAAGTAGCCTTTGTTCCTCATCACACCTAAGTGCCCTTCCTCTATAGAGAGGGGTTTGACTATTGTGAGGCTTAGCTTAGGCAGTGAAAGACCTCTCCTGTCCCTGTCCCTGACTCTCTGTGCAAACACACTTATGCATATATAAAGGCATTAGTGTTTCAGCCTCAGTGGCCTCTTGAAACAGTATGCTGAAATACTACAGCATTTTCCATGCTTTATTTATTCAGATTATCTGAGGATACAAAGTCTGTCATTCTCCTGAGCAGGCTGGGTTGCAGCTTAGTAATACTGCACTTACCTAATGGGCATGTTAAACTCCCAACATCTCCACACAAACACCTCCACCCCAAGAAGGAGCTAGGTATGGTTGGTGGTACCTGCAACTACAGTCCTTGGGAGGCTGAAGCAGGAGGATTGCTCTGAGGCCAGCTTGGGCTGCATAGTGAGACCCTATCTCCCAAAGCCAAAACAAAACCACCCTAAAATGTCCTTGAGAGAACCAGACTTGTTGGTGGTGGCCTCCATCAGCTGTTGACACCTCTATTGCCCATGTGTTATGTGGTCTTTGTTTTAGCGAATCAGAAACACAACTTTATCATCCCAGGATTCTGTTGACTCATTCCGTTGGCAGCATACACTTAAGCTCTCCTAACAGGAGCACAGGGTCTGCCTTTCAGGGTATGAGTGAGAAGAGTTGGTTATCCAGCCATCCTGAGGGACAAGCTCCACCTCAGAGCCTAGAATGATGTCTGACTCATGCTCTGTATCGAATAGCATTGATTCCTCCCCACCTGCTCCTCCAGGAGAGACAGTGAGTTCTTTGAAGATTTAATTATTTTTATTTTATGTCTATGAGCATTTATCTACATGTATATCTATGCTCACAAGTACTGTGTTCATTTGAGGCCAGAAGAGGGCATTGGATTCCCAAAATTAGAGTTACAGTGAGTTGGGGGCCTCCATGTGGGTGATGGGAACTGAACTTGGGTCCTCTGCAAGAGTAACATGTGCTCTTAACCTCCCCCCACCATCCCCTCACCTCCCTCAGTGGAAAGACAGTGAAGGAAGCTGTGGTCCACAGAGGAGCTTGTAGATATGAGTGGACCTGGCTTAAGTTTTAAAGGTATGAAGTTACATTCTCACACACAGCTTTTGCCAGCATTGAAAAGTGCTAGCATATAACTTAGGTATTGCTAAGGATACAGATATGAATGAAATGATTCATCATATGAATGAAATGACTCAAGATGCTTTTTCTAGAGGCAGATTTGATGGAGGTTCTGAATCCTGCCTTTCTTCTGTGTGCTCTCTGCCGCCACCTGGTGGAATAAATGCACATGACGCACATTTATAAAGTTGCTTTTGCTTTGTATTCCAGCTGCTAATTAGTATAATTTAATACTTTTATTTAGTATAATGCAAGTTGCATTGGTGTGTGTAAACCCAGTGAGGAGCCCCAGAATTTATGTGGCAGGTGTCAAAGTGCTATTCGGTTGTACATTAGAAAGACAATTCATTCAGAATTTAGAAGCTAGATATGGCCTTCAGGTAGCGGCATATTTTATCTGCATTTTACTCTGAGTGGCCTCTCTGAATTTATTATCATTATTGTGTGTTGTTTTGTATTGTATTACATTGCATTGACTTTTCTGTTATAAAATATGGTGAACAAGGCAACTTATGGAAGGAGGAGTTTATTTGGGTCCGTGATTCCAGAAGGAGAGAGTCCTCATTGGCAGGTGAGGCTAGCAGACCAGAGATCACTTCTTCAGCCACTAAGAAAAGCAAGTCAGCTAGGCTATAAACAGGGCCAGGCCCTCAGGAAGCAGGGCACTGCTACTGGGCAGAAGTTCCCCCTGGTTCTTATCTTCCTCCAAGGATAACTTCAGAAACAAAGCTCAGCCAGCAGAACAGGGCGTGTATTCCAAAGAGAACCTGGAATGGCCTGACCCTTTAACAGGAGGAGTGCCCAGTGGATTCTGAGTTGTGGGTTTTGAAATTTTACTTGGCATTAGTGTATGTTAATTATACCTAATTGATCTCATGACATTTTCACTGAATATTTGTAATGTATTTGGACCCTTTTATTCTCCCATTATTCCCCTCTTGACCCTCATTAATCCTCTTCCTCTTCCGGGCTAGTTGTACTGGGGTTTTTAACCAGGTGTTTATAAGGTGGGTGGTGTGTGTGTACTGGGTAAGGTGACCCCTTTTCCTTTTGGGTTATGATGGTGGGTTTTCTGATTTTAGGGTATTTATTCCAACCAGTTTCTAGAAAAATCCACAGGGAAGAGGGTTGACCACTGTAAGGAGAGTGTTACAGTGAAACCTGGGTCCCCTGGTGTGTGTGTCGCCACCGGGGCTGTGCCCTCCTGGGTGCCCTTGCTTCTGGCACAGTGGAAATATCCCAACTGCAGGGTCAAGGTCACTCAACCTCAAGGAGTGCTCTGACCTGGAGACAGGCTAAGATGTAGCAGTGCTGGCCTTAGTCACCGCCTACTTGCCACTCGGCCTCAGTGTCCTTCAGAGCTGGGAAGGAGCAGTGTGTGTCTGTGCAATCTCCCTCCCAGAGGGTAGTGGGTTTTCAGGCTCTTCATTTTTCGGAGTGACAGGTGATGGTTCCAACAAGATTCCTATTAAAGAGAAAACACTAGCCTGGTAATGGTGATGCACACTTTTCATCCCAGCACCAAGCAGAGGCTGGTGGATTTCTGTGAGTTCAAGCCCAGCCTTGTCTGCATAGTGAGTTCCAGAACAGCCAAGACTATGTAGAGAGATTACTCCCTTCCCACTAAAAAAACCAAAAGCAAACCCCAAACCAGTGCTGTTACCTGGGGGCCTACCTTTCCCGCTCCCTGTCCATGATAAAACCAGTGCTGTTACCTGGGGGCTACCTTTCCCGCTCCCTGTCCATGATAAAACCAGTGCTGTTACCTGGGGGCTACCTTTCCCGCTCCCTGTCCATGATAAAACCAGTGCTGTTACCTGGGGGCTACCTTTCCTGCTCCCTGCCCATGATGTGAGGCCTGACCCGTCTCTCCCGTCCCTCGATGTTATTTGCCCTGTCTGTTGTTGCACTCTCTGGAAAGCCACCCATGATCACAACTTCCTGTCCATGTCTCCTCCCCGCTCCACTCCCTGTTGTCATCTGTTCTGGAGTGTCCTGCAGGCTTCTCATTCATACTGTCAGCAGTAGCTGCAACTGCAACTGCAACTGATGTGTATTTTTACCCTTTCTCTGAAATCATAACTCAGAGAGTGAACCAAACTGAAACAATGCTTTTTAAAATTACAGTTATTTATTTAGGTGGGGAATGCACATTCCATATAGCATGTATGTGGGGGTCAAGGGGCAGCTTGCAGGGGTCACTTCTTTTCATCCTGTAATGTTTTGGCATCGGATTCAAGTGAGTTGAGTCTTCAGTCTTGGCAGTGAGTGCCTTTCCCTATTGAATGAGTCATCTTGTGCCCCATCCTATCCTGCCCTCTCCAACCCTAAACTTAGAGACCCAGTGTCAGTGTTACAGCTGGAAGTTTCCTGTGTCCTGCAGTTACTCAGTCTCCAACAAACACACAGATGCTTATGTCAATTACAGACTCTTGGGTCTGTGGCTCAGGCTATTACTAGCTAGTTCTCACATCTTAAGCATCCTATTTCTATTAATGTATGATTTGCCACGTGGCTGATGGCATTACCTGTTCTCTTACATCTTGTTTCTTGGGTAGCTGGATCGCATCTGTTATCCACCTTTCTTCTTCTTGTATCTTTCTTGGATTCTTCCCCCGGCTGTTTCCTGTCCTGCCATAGGCTAGAACAGTGTCTTTATTAACCAGTGGTAGCAGCACATATTCACAGTGTACAGAAAGATCATCCCACAACAGTGTTTTTTTAAAAGTTTTGTGTCACTAGACTTTGGTTGGGTACCCTTTCCAGGTGGTGGACACAGGTCTATTCTAGATTTTAAGTAGGATGTCCCGTTGTCAATTACAGAGGTGTGGTTTTTTTTTTCTCTTTATTGCAGCAATCTCTTGGAGTCAAGAAGCCATCCAGAGCCCTGCTGTTTGTGATCCTGAGCCCTGTGGGACCTTATTTTTCTAGTGGTACCTTTAACCCAGTGTCACTGTGGGCCAATCCGAAATTTGTCAGAGCCTGGGAGGGTGGAACCGGAGACTGCAAGATGGGCGGGTAAGTCAGTCTGTGTGTCCTTCCTGACCTGTGATGGTTGTGTGCCTTCAGTGCTGGTGTACTGAGTCATGATCAAAGGCGAATAGCTGTGTGTGGTTTAAGATTTAGCTTTGAGAACGTGCTCATTGTTTGTGTTAGTTGTGACCCCTCTAAGGTATCGGTGACAGTGGTGTCATGGAGATGAGCAGTGCTGTGAACTGGGATCCATGAGCTCTGCTTCTCTCCAGCTGCAGGGTGGTCCTGGAATTGATCCTCTCGGTTGCCATGCATGGCAGACACACCTCCTGTAAAGGGGTGAGGAAAGCCCTGTATTGGTAATGCCTGGCCAGTCTCGCAGGCCATGTGTAGCTGGCAAGAAATGAAAGAGCCTTTGAGATGTGCTGGCCAGTTTCAGGGTGAACTTGCCACTGAATTCAGAATGCCCCTTGATGTATAGACTAGAAAGATTAAGTACGCTGGGGCTCTTCCCAGGTCTGTATCAACTGTGACATACATGTCACAGCCAGGGCAGACACAATCCTGGAATATGACTTTCAGTGATGTCCTGGGGGATTTAGGGAGATCAGAGCACAGTGACAGGTCTATGAGATGTGGGGGATGATGGCAGTTGGATGAAAGGTGACCCACAAGTCCCAGGTGCTCTGCACTCATAGTGACAGCCTTTTCCCCGTCAGAGCATTTCCAGAAGACGACCTTCTCCAGAAAACTATGTGGCAGGCTTTCTCAGACTGCCAGCCCCAAATCCTGACACAGAGACTTTTTATTAGCTATGAAAGTTTGGCCTTATCTTGTGCTCATTTCTAGATAGCATAATTATAACTTAATTTAACCTGTTTCTCTTCATCTACATTTTGCTTTGGGGCTTTTTACTTTTTCTTTCCTTCTGTGTGTCCTACTTTTCTGCTTCCTCCATTGAATGACCAAAAGCCTCCCACCACCTTTTGGGAATGTGGTGATTGTGCTCTTAAAATTAGGGATCCTGAGAAAATTAAGATTATGGTTAAGTCCCTAGAGAACTAGCCAGTCTTGATGTGATGGGAAAGTGCAGGGCTTATCTGAAGACCTGGCTAGAGTACTCTGTGAGACTGGACCATCTTAGGTAACCACTTTGAAGTTGTCCTGAAGCTAATCTTTTTGTAGTTAACCTGATCTTTGGGTGGTGTTTTTCAGCTTAGTGGCATTACCACAATCTATGTGGATTTGTCATTGCAGGGTCCTATTATCTTTTTGGAGACCTCAAATTTCACTACCAGGAGTGGCCATGGTTCACTGAAGAAAACTTAAACATTTAAATGTCATATGCAGAAGATCTTAGAGAGCTTAAAGGATCACAATCTGTTAAATATAACTGGGCTACACAAACTTAGTTCCTACTTACCTACTTCAGATTCATGCCTAAAATCATGTACAGGAAGTTAGATGAAGCCTATTTTTAGAACTAGTTAGTACTCTATATGACCATTATTATTATGATGGAAAGTTTAAATATATATAAAATAATCTTATAAATTTTGAGATAACATTTTAAAGAGTCAAAATGAAGCTAAAGGATTGTAAATTAGTGATAATGGAATAGTCCCTTGGTTTTGATTTTCTTTTGTCTCATACTCTTTTGTCTCATGTCTCCTGATATGAGACAGAGATTTTGGATTTTCCTTTGAAAAGCATGCTTGGGTTTACAGAGGGAGAGAGCCACACTCCAACTCCAAAGCCAACTTCTCTCTTTTTGTGGCAAAAATTATCCATTCTAAAATATCAGGTTTCTATAAGAATTCCTGTGGGAGAATGCATAGAAGTTACAATACCAGAATACAGTCAAGCATTCAAATGATCCACATGTGTATACTGTAATTTTTTTCTACTAATCCCAATTTTCTTTCAGCCTCAGCTGATAATTTTATTGGAATATTTAAGTCCTTATTATCTTGTAAGGTTTGAAATAAATTGTTTAGTTCTCGGGTTGTTAATCCAATTGTGGGCTGTAGCCTGTTAATATCTCCCAGCAAATTTTCAAAATTATTGAGAGTTTCTAATTAATCTCTTCTGATTTTTTCCTGTGGTTGGATTTTTTGTAAACCTATCATATATCTTAGATAATTAATAGAATCTCCTCTGTATTTTTCAAGAGCAGTTTGTAATCCCCAACAAATTCTCTTTTCTTTCATCAAATATTTTTTCCTAAGGTCTCTATGTCTGACTCCGCCAGTAAGATGTCATTCATTCAGTGGTAAATTATAGGTTGAGGAAACTGTTCATGAATTATTTCTAATGGTTGTGGTATAAAATACAGACTCAAAGTGCGGCTGTTTAACATTTCTTGTGGCAAGACCTTCCTCTGGTAACTACTATCGTCTAAGAGGTTGAGAATTATTGTAAGTGGGCCCTGTCAAGGCAAATTTTTCTCTATCCTGTTCTTGCCAAAGTGTAGGGAAAAAGCAGTCTTTTAAGTCCACCAAGACAGGTCAGTTAACCATTTTAAAGGTAGGGCTGATGGTACCTTTGAAAGATCAGCAGTATTGTGTCTTGTTTATGTACAACCTGAAGTGTTGATGACTCTTCTTGATAATATCTTTTATCAAGAATTTTTCTCAGAAGCAACTTTATTTATTTTTTTGTGAGATTGGAGAAATGTTAATCTGTGTTTTCCATTGCTGTAACAAATCACATATCCATAAATTGCTATGTTAGCTACATGTGGCTTTAATTTTTCTATCACTCTGGCCCTATACTCTTACCCCATCTTGTACTTTGTTTTACCTGAGATAAAGTTTCAATCCCTATTAGCTGAACATTTACCTCCTGAAGAGGCCAATCTGGATGCCAAGATTTTGGTAAAATTATTGTTAAACAACTGTGCCTATGTCAACCAAACCTGTAGTGATATGTTATATATTTAATAAAACCCATCCTCTGATATTCCAGGTTGGTTTTATCAAACATATAACCTACCATCACACAAACTTTCAAACTACAGTGTATTTTTTTGTATTTTTAGCTTTGGTCTTAGATTATTTAATTGCTCTCTGTGGAGGAATTTTTTCAATGTTGTCTGGAATGATTGAACCAAATTTGATATTGAGGTCTGTGAGAAGCTGCCTAAGGCATTTTCTGATGGCAAAGGGTTATCCTGCTCATCCCTTGTTGATCTTGATCTGCATCTATTGATCGGATGCTGGTCCTTCCCACACATTCTGCATATTTCAGAAGGCAGGGGCTTATGTTTGGATTATTTCTAGAAAAAACATTGTTTATGAATACCTTGCCTACAATCTCTTTTCAAATGACCTTTTTTTTTTTTAACCACAATTGAAACATCTGACCTTTTGAATTTTCTTAAAATTTCTAAAAATTACTTCTATCAAAGCAATATCATAAGGGCGAGATCCAGTATCGTCTGTATTTCAGATCCATTCATCTGTGGGTAATTGATCCTGCCTCTAAAGTCCTACTCACTGTTGGTTTCTCATGTGAGATTAGACACACACTACCAGGGCCACACGAGAGTTATTCAGGGTACTTGCCAGGAGAGTCAGGAGCAGAGAAGCAGAAAAGAGAGAGACTGCTACATGGGGTCTCCTTTTAAGAGAATGGGTGGGCAAGGATTTACATAGCCACACCCAGGAGCAAGCCCTTCATATGCCTGTGTTCTGCCTGTGCCATGTTGGGTTCACCATGTGGCATGCCAAGAATCCTTACACTCACCTTTTTGCATTCAGAATTATCATTTTCAAAAGCCAAAGACTCAATTAATATTTGTCTAACTTCTGGATCAGATATTATTATAATCACAGCTGAAGTCAATCTTTGTAAGGAATCAGTGAAGGCTTCTTTGGGGCCTCACATAATTTCAGTAAATAACTCAGTCCCCTTTCCTGATTCTTCAACCTTGCATTCAAACAGCTTGTATTCAAAGCTGTTATATAGCATAGGGCCAGGGTATGACTGCTGCTATATAGCAGAGGGCCAGGGTATGACTGTTGCTATACAGCATAGGGCCAGGGTATGACTGCTGCTGTACAGCATAGGGCCAGGGTATGACTCTCAAATCCAAACTTTGAAATTCAGAGCACCAGACATCTGTAGCCCTGTTCCATTCTTCTATGGCTCTAGCTTGCTGTTTCCAGGAGGCACCAGGAGACCCCTCTTGCCACCTTGGTGCCAGGGCATGCATATGGCTTTCCTGCTTCTGCTCAGTTGTGACGGTGCTGGGCAGGCCCATGGACAGAGATTTCTTTGGTGTTAAGAGTCTCTGGTTGGCTTTATTTGATGTTTTGGAAATAGAGTAATGTATTAAAGTGTTAATGTCATGCACATGTGTGTGTCTGTCTTTGTGTGAATGTGTGTCTCTGTGTGGGTGGCTGTGTCTATGTGTGTGAGCATCTGTTTGGTGGGCACAGCAGCAGCTCACTTGGTTAGAAGGCTTACTGACGTTTCATCATCAGATCTCATAACATGGCGGGAGTGAACTAACTCCCATGATTTATATTCTGACCTCCATATATGCACTGTGGGTGCATGTTGAGTGTGCATGCAAACACACACACACACACACACACACACACGAATGAATTAATAAAATCAAGACTGTTGGTGTGGAATTTAGGTGTGATGTGACATGTTTGTAATCAGCAGGCTTTCTTTTTCTCACTAGCAATTACGGTGGGTCCCTTTTGGCTCAGTGCGAGGCAGTGGAGAATGGCTGTCAGCAGGTCCTCTGGCTGTATGGCAAGGACAACCAGATAACTGAGGTGGGCACCATGAATCTGTTCCTCTACTGGATAAATGAAGACGGAGGTAATTGCTCTTCTGATGGCATGACAGTTGATGACCACAAGGGTTCCAGGGCTGCTGTGGAGCCTACATTAGGCTTGGTTTTTTATTCTTGTTTCTGCTGTTTGGTTTCAGTCTGACGCTGAAAACTCAGCTGCTGGAGAGATGGCTCAGCATACCAGAGCGGTGGCTGCTCTTGCAGAGGGCCTGGGTGTGCTTCTGAGCAACCACGTTTTGATAACATCTCACAAGACCTAAGGGTTTTCTTTGCATTTCCATTTGACTAACCTTCACTTTTAGGATAGCAGGAAGCTCAGAGGTGGAGTATGCTCTCGTGTCCTGAGTTCAACAATCAGTTCCCACAAGGTGGAAAGAGAACTGATCTGATGTAGAATGTCTTTGTGTATGCCGTGAATATCATTAGATAATAAAAGAATTGTTTTGGTCTATGGTGGAGCAGCTTAGAGATGGGGAAGAAGGGCAGAGTCATAAGAGATGCAATCTAGCTTCCCAAGAAGCAATAAGTAATGGAGTACAGGTAAGCCAAGAGTTACCTGTGGCAATATGCCTGAGCCATAGGCCAAGCAGCATATAATTAGTACAAGCCTTTGTGTGAGTATTTGAGGTTAAGTAGCTACAGGGCTGCAGGCAGGTTTGAACCTTGGGCTGGGCTAGGCCAGGCCGCAGGCAAGAAAAATCCATTTAGACTGCAGGGCTAGGCCAGGCCAGAAATTTCATACAATGAATGACGCCCTATTGAGAGCCATTTTATACGACAGTGGACCCTAAAAATTGTCCTTGTACTCCAACATGAATGCCCTAGCATGCATGCATTGCATACTCCCCCACAAAATAAACTACACTTTAAATATAACCTAGTGTATTTTCTGAGGTTGCCCTTAGATTGCATTCATTGACTCCTGCTTGCTACTACATATAAGTCACAGATTTGTTTATTTATTTATTTATTTATTTGTTTATTTACCCATTCATCTATTTAAAGACAAAGACCTGTGTATACAGTCCAATATAACCTTGAAGTCACTATGCAGCCAAGGCTGGCTTTGAACTTGATACTCCATTCCCTGCTTCTTGAATGTGGGAGATTATAGTGTATCACATACCTGGCTTGAATTTTTTTCCTACTCTATGGTTTGTGCCAGTCCTAAACTTATAGAAATTCTCTTGCTTCAGGCTGTGGAATGCATTAATTATAAGCATGTGCCACTATATGTTGCTTGAAATTCAGGATTGTCTCTAGCACTTTAAATGCTCAGCGTCTGCCTTTGACGAGGGTTCACTGAAATGTGGTGTATATGGTGTAGACCTGCATAGGATGTGAACACTTTTATACTTGTCTATATTTTTTATTGTTTATGTCACAGTAAGTCATTGTATAAATTGAAAATGTGAAATGAAGTCAGGGTGTGACTAGCCAGTCATGTTTTTAACACAAGCATTAGCAGGTGGGGCCAGGCAGATCCTAGGAACTCACTGACCAATGAGAGACCCTGACTCAAGAATAAGGCAGAGAGCAATAGAGGAAGAGCCTCAATGTTGTCCTCTGGTTTCTGCTTTCAGGCACATGTACACACGTACACATGTTAACCCATGTACACACTCACCCCTCATACACACACACACACACACACACACACACACACACAATTAAACAATAGTTCTAGATACAAGCTCCCAGTCTTTGTCTCAGTGAACATTTTTTAAAGGAACTTGATGCTTTGTGGTATTCCTCTCCCCATTACTTTGCTATGAGGCGGGAGGAGGTGACTCGCTGGATGAGGGTGAGCACAGCCCTGTGTACCGGTTTGGTACAGGGTGAGCCTTACATTCCATCTAAGGGCGTGTTGGCCTCCTCCTGCAGTGGGCTGATGACTCGGCCAGATGCACCAGATACACTTCTGTTCCTGCTGTTTCTACTGGGACATGGAAGAAAACAAAATTTATGCTGGAATTTGGGGACTTTCAAAGTGGAACTTTTCATAAACAGGCATGTGCAGTGATGCTGGAGAGGCAACCTCTGTGCTCAGGAGTCACTTTCCTCCTGGCTGACTCCCCCGTCCTCACCCACCCAGCACCACAAACCACCACAAGCACTAACAGGGACATCACTCAGAAAAGGCAATGTCACTGTTAATAGGTGATGTTAAGGACTTGACATCACAGCTATAGAAGCTGTCTTGGTGACTGGTGACACTATTCTGATGACTAATTGCTCCTTATGAGTCATAGAACATTCTTGCATGGCTGTAAGTCAAGGTCAGAGTAGGGACAAGTGGATTTATTATCTTCTGCCTTTCGCAAAATACATGAGTCCAGACTTGATAAGTTGCACAAGGTACTTTAGTCTCAGTGTGCTTCTTCCCTTGGGGTACTCATCACCAGGTAAAGGGGGTGGGAGTGAGGAGCCAGGCATGAGTGCTCTGCTTCCAGAAGATTCAGTTTACATTCCCAGCACCTACATCTGGCAGCTCACTGCTGTCTATAATTCCAGCTCCAGGAGATCCACAGGCATGTGCATACACATACACAATAATAAAGAAAGAAAAAGGGTCCTACCTCTCTCTCCCTTGGGCCTCTTTAGTCCTCTTGCCCATCGCAGCCATGATCCACCCCATCCAACATAACATAGTCCTTGTGTGTCTCTCCTTGGAGGGGGAGGAGGCAGAGAAAACATGGGGCATGGAACTCAGGGCAGTAAGCAGCCCCAGCATTTGCTGAGCAGCAGGCTGTGTCTGTGGCTCTATTTTCCTCCAGGCTCTGGCTCCTGCAGTGTGTTTGTGGTGACAGAGGAAAATGACTACTTCTCACCCAAATGTCGTCATGTCATCTGCTCTGTCTGGAAACCAGGGGAACAGATGTTCTGCTTCTTGACCTCAGACTGCTGCTTACAGTTTGATGCTAAATTCATTTCACGCAACAGCCTTTGCACACGTGAAGGCTGCTGTTTTTGTTTAACTCGGTGTTGTCTTAGAGTTGAGTGAACTGTAGGAAAGGTCTGTATGTGTGTGAAAACACACACACACACACATTTATGTGTCTAGCTAACGAGCTATCACGAAACACATTTATTTTGAGATCATTAACACTTCTAAAATGACAAGTAGCCTCGGGAACATTGCCAGAACCAATTTCTTCTTTCTAAAAAGCAATTTTCAGAAAATAATTTTTCCAAATCAAACTGCTGCAGCCTAGCAAAGATGATTCATTAATTCATTTTGTAAAGTTAAAAATAATACTTATTATAGGGTCTTGGGGTGTGCCCAAAAGCATATAAAAACTATAAAGTTCAGAGTACTGCTCTTATAGAGGATCCAGGCTCAGTTCCCAGCATTTAAGTAGCATCTCATAACCTGTAACTCCAGTTCTGGGGGATCTGATGCCCTCTTCTAGTCTCTGAGGGTACTGCATGTTTATGGAACACATAAGTACCCATACACATAAAAGCAAACCAAAAAACCATATAGTCAACTCTAGGTCAAGCATACCACAGGAAATGGGGCATACAAAGATGAGGAAGATCTCTATTCTACTAGCCATTATGGGGCTGAAGGGCCTAGGTCCACCCACCCTGTAACAAAGAATAGCAGTCCTAAAGCTAGGACATTGGTTTGTGGTCATGGCATTTTCTCACTGTCATTAACCTGGAAAAATGCACATTTGTTTTTCTCATAGAATAAGGAATGAACTGGGTTAGTTAACTGTGTTCACCATCCTAGGGGACCCCCAAGATGGCAGGGCAATTCCCTCATGGCTTCTACCTGGTGTTAAGCATATTTGTGAATCCCTCTGCAAGCAGGTGATAGGTAATAACATCATAAGGTGATGACATTATGCTTGTTGACCCACAATGCTAGAAGCCAGAGGTGAGAAGAAAATGGAGATGCTGACCACCAAAGATGGATTTTTAAAGACAGTTGCATGTAACCAGGTCTAGTCTCAAATCCCATCGAAGGATGACCTTGAATTACCAATTCTGCCTTCACCTCGCTAGTGGTGTGATTGGACTTACCACACCCATGCCCAATTCATGTGGTGCAGGGATGAAGCCCAGGCCTTCTCATGCATTATGCACATCCTCTACCTTCTGATCTACCAAAGCGGCTTAATAGAGGGGCTTTTCTAGCCAAGGACCACCTAGTACATACAGTTGAATTACTGTGCCTGGTGTTTACGTAGTAGACCAGTGATTCATCTCTTGAGATTGTGCTCAGATTTTCTCTTCTTTTGCCTGAGCTCACACGGTGCCCATTACATTCAGATCTCTGGGGGAAAGTCTGAACCTCCATCATTCATGCCATAACTGTGTAGCTTGCAAAGCAGTGATGGAGGCTTCTAGAAGGTAGTGTGTAGGCAGCACCAGTAGAAATAACCTTGTGTTTGTATGTGTGAGTGTATGTGTGTGTTTGTGTGAGTGCCAGTGTGTGTGTATGGGGGCAGTGCACTGCCTGTGGAGGCCAGAGGCCAGGATGTTTTCTGACTTACTTTTGAGACACAAAGTGACCCTAAGGGTACTGATTTGGCTAGACTAGCTAGTCAGTAGCCTGTCCCTGCCTCTCTCTGAGCCTCTCTGTTCTGCATTTACATGGGTGCTGGGATCTGAACTCAGGCCCTGATAAGGGCTTGTGACCAATTATCTTTCTTACTCAGGCTGGGTTCTTTACAGAATTGCTGGGTATGGCAGCAACAGGGGTCCTGAGTGAGACTTTATGTTTGTTGCTCCAAGTGCCATTTTGATGTGGGTTTTCACTTTAAAGCACACTTTTTAACTCTTACTTCTAAGAATAAAATTTATCATTTGTTGTGTGTGTGTGTGCCTGCATGTGTACATTCCTTAGTGTGTACATAAGCTCTACATGTGTGCAGTACCCTTGGCAGCCAGAAGGGGGTGTTAGAATTCTCAGAACTAGAGTTACAGTTGTTAAGTGCCTAAATCGGGTCCTCTGCAAGAGTAGCAAGTGCCCCTAACTGCTGAGCTTCACCCCAGTTCCTATTTCTTACCCTTAAAAAGCATTCGATAGTTTCACTGCTGAAGGATACATGGGAGATGATTAGATGAGGGTCAAAACGTTCTTTCTTTTATAAAAGTTACATTGCTTTATTTTACAGTGTGTGTGCGTCTGTGCCATACACGTGTGGTGGTCAGAGGTCAGCTTGTGGGAATCAGTCCTTTCCTTTCACCATGGGCTTTCCAGAGGGTTGAACTCAGAGAAACAGAGACTCAGGACCCAGTACTTTATCTACGGAACCATCTCACTGTCCTTTGTCTGTTTGCCTTGCATCTAAATGGGGAAGTGTGCACAGAGTGCAGTGCCCATGGATTCTGGAGGAGAGGACTGAGCTGAGTTACAGGCAGTTGTGAGTCTCCTACGTGGGTAATGGGAACAGAACTCTGGTCCTTACAAGACTAATACCTGTTTTTCCCCACTGAGCTGGCTCTCTTGTTCTTATATTAAAATAAGCATGTGGCTGAAAACCAAGTAGAGATTTCAGAGACCTAATGATGCAGGACAGTGGAATTAATTATCTGCATGTTTATTATTAGTCAAATTGTGAGAAAGGGTTTTAAAGATGGCTATTGCGTGACATGTCTAATGAGTAAAATTTTGCAAATGTTCTTGTTTCCAATCAACAGAAGAAGAGCTGGCAACGCCTCCACTAGATGGCATCATTCTCCCAGGTGTGACGAGGCAGAGCATCATAGAGCTGGCACAACAGTGGGTGGGTGCCCCGATCTGAACAACTTCCATAAGCTCAGCACAAAGAATCCTCAAAAATGAGCCTCCCTTTGCAATGATTTCATATCCTGTGGTTCCCATCATTGTTATCTAACCTTGAGCAAAAGATCTCTCTGGAAGGTCTGTGTTGGCTAAACTAGCCCATAAGGGTTGGGTTTTTTTTTTGTTGTTGTTTTTTTTTTTTTTGGTAGGGCACACAGGACCAGCTGAACAGGCTATCTTAGAAAGGCTTGTAACTGGCCTCAGTGTGTGTACAGGGTGTTTGCTATGACTAGTTCACCTGATCCACACTGTTTTCCACCCAGCCCTTAACTTCATCAGTAAGCTGTCCTCATTGCATTGGCGACACATCCTGTATTTACTCCTGTGTACCCATAATCATTTTAGGAGCTACAGATTTTTACTGACGTATTAATATCAGCTTAATGTTGGTTTGCCTGTCTTTCTCACCCTCCATTGTCTTAGATTTCTATATAGGTTTATTTTAAAATTAAGAACACTCAAAGAAAATAATAAATTATTTTTAGTAGACCTTCAAATTCATGCAAAAGAGGCATGAATATTAAAGCATTTGCTATTTGAAGTGACACAACATTTGGAAGGTGGATGTGCAGTGCATTGTCTGGCTAGCATAGGTTCTTGGCTGGTACTTGTGACCCATGTGTTTCTAAAGGTCCCAAGAGACTGTGAAAAGGCATTGAGCACACTGGCCAGACAGTCCTAGTAGATAAATGTTTAGACACACACATTATCTCAGAGCTGACCAGCAATTTCTCCAGGAAAGACTGAAAATAGAGGAAATGAGCTAAATAATCCTACAACGTCCAGAGTAGACAAAACCCAACTGCCGCCTGTTGGCTGGCACATTGGGCATGACATTTGCAAACTGTTGGTTTAATTTTAGACAGCTTGTCCTGTCCCAAATATGTCTGCACTTGGAAAGATGGCCTTTTGAAGCTCAGCAATTTCTGTTTTATTAAGAGAAGAATTTGGCCAAGTACAGAAGGCCCAATGACAATGTCTGCACTCAGCTGTGCCCCACACCTCCTGTTCCTGAGCTTGGAAAACAGGTTGTTATGGAGGGGTCTTTCTTGACTCTTTAACTGCAGTTTATTTTAAAGCTATGTTGAAACAGATAAAATGCCAAGAGGCACTAGGTTCACCACAACTTGCCAGGCAGGGAACCAGTCCAGAGATAAGGAGGAGCCAAGCAAGTACATTTCTGTTGATTTGCAAGATGAGTTATTTTTCTGTTTTTTTTTCCAGAACACAGACTTCAACTGTTTTCAGTAATGTTCGCTGATTTCCTAGAACATAAATTGTTTAGTTATTTATTTAATTTTGAACAAAATCACAACACTCCTTGGTTTAATTTCTCATAAAGTCAAAATATTGGCTCCTAACAAAGAGTGATATTTCAGCTGAATGAACTCAGTTTGATTTTTACCCTTTTGAAGGCAGATCAGGCTTAGTTCAAATCCAGTGTCCACCATTTACTAGCTGTTTGGTCTTAAGGAAGCCCCTCAACCTCCTGGGGAAGTTAGAGGAGATTCCTTAAGACTATCTGTTTAACAGGGTGAATTTAACACTTTACAGTGTTAAATGTAAAACAGTGGAATGTTAAACACAGTCACACAGAAACTCTTACAGTTGAATTCCCAAATGTAAAGTGTTAAAGACCTTGGCTCATGGTGGGTATATGGTGAATGACATCTGCCCTTGTACTGATGTATGATGCAGTCAGTTCTCTATCATAAGAGATGTAGAAAATGTATTAAGTAGTACTTAGAATGAGTCAGTTTGTGAGACCTTATCAATGACAACATGCAAGTCTTGAAACAGGCATGTGTGGAAACATGCCATGAATCCATGGTGACCATGTAGATCACTTCATTTGTGAAAAGTAGGTTGCTTAATGCATTGGGCAGTCACACAGTGTGCCCTTCCCACTCAGCATGTAGGGCAGTCACACAGTGTGCCCTTTTTTGCTTCACCCAGAAGACAGTTATAATGTCATCCAAGTTCAATCAGATCCAAAAATAAACACTGTCTTTCCTTTTCTCTTCTTTTTCATTTTTAATATTCCAAACAGGGTGACTTTAAAGTGAGTGAAAGATATCTCACCATGGCTGACCTGACCACTGCCCTAGAGGGGAACAGGGTGAAGGAGATGTTTGGCTCAGGGACGGCCTGCATTGTCTGTCCCGTTTCAGATATTCTGTACAAGGGCCAGGTAAGACAAATTGTTCTACGTGTTAATTGCTTCTAAAGTTTTGTCCTGTGGTTGTTGAGATGGCACAGTGATGAATGTCATCCAGTGTTTGGGACCCACATAGCTGAAGGGGAGAAACTCTTGATTACCTCTGACTCTATCTACCTGATGCTCACTTTAGTAAGTCAATGAATAAATGGAATTGTTTTTAAAGTAAACATTTACCTGTAACTTAATGAAGTTATAAAGTGTGCAAGGGAAATTTGAGGTGGTTGGGTCTGTGCTCGCCGCACCCTTCCGTCTTCCCGGGGGTCTGGTGAGAGCTCAGGCATGTTGGCCAGTCAGCCTCATCTTTGGCGAATGTGGGGTTTGCACAGTCACCTTTGTCTGCCCAGCTGCTGAGGTAGACTGCAGAGCAGGTAGCTGGCCCTCAGGTTCTGGTTTCTGAGGGCACTAAGACCTGCCGCCTTTGGAGTGGTGTGGCAATTGGTATAAAGTGTGCACAAGACTTGCCTCTCATCTGCTGCCATTCCTGCTGACTCAGCATTGCTTAGACCACTGCACAGGCAGGCTTTTCCAGGGGTGCACTCTCTACTTACTCAGATCTTGCACAGCAACCCAAGGATTAGGTGTGAGGAGAAAATAGTTACCTCTTTACCACACATTTGTCCAATTTTTAAAGAATAAAATTATTTATTTTATGTGTATGAATATTCTGTCTGGATATCTGTCTGTGTACCATGTACATGCAGTAGTGCCTGTGGAGGCCAGGAAAAGGTGTTGGGTCCCCTGAAACTGCTATTACAAGTGGTTGTTAACCACTATGTGGATGCTGGGAATCAAATCTGGGTTCTCTGGAAGAGCACTTAACCATTGAGCTATCTCTCCAGTCCCCATTTATCCAATTTTACTTATGCCATTTATGCATTATCTTTCCAGTTGGAGGTTTTCCCTATTATAGCAAAATCCAATCCTCATGCACATCTGTCAGCTTCTATCTTTACAGAGTAAAGATAGGAATTATTTCACAGGCATTTCATAAACGTGTAAACATTACTCTATAGGCATATAGGCAGTCTGGAACTGTGTAGACATTCTGTAGGTGTATGGGCAGTCTGGAACTATGTAGATGTGACTCTATAGTAGTATAGGCAGTTAACTATATAGGCATATAGGCTTTATCCTGTAGGTGTATGCTTGTGATTCCTACAAGGCTAACTGCTTCAGATGACTCATTAAATGTAAATTCTTCTGATTTATGAACTCAATATTACAATCTCAGCTGACTGGGTTTATTATTATTATTATATTTTGCTTAACGTTTTAGAATTTGCCTTTCAGACATGGTTACTGATATAGTTTCACATACAGATTATTTTACTGTGGAAGAACTACCTGGTTTTATGTCCATGTGGCAGAGAGACAGGGGAGGAAGGTATCTGTGCCAGAGAGGAATAGATAAAAGCAAAGAGAGGAAGGAAAGATTGTTAGCGGCTAGTTTCCATATTTTATAGCAATATCTGTGTGCTATTGGTTCATTTTAGTAACTAAAATCCAATCTTACTCCACTCTAGAAATAAAAAGTTTACAAAGGTTAACTTATTTTTAATGCCTCTCCTAAATGGTTCCTGGAGGCATTTAGGGCTCAAAGGGTTTGTAATTATCCTATTATACTAAAAGGCATAATAAGAAGAGTGTTTGAGAATATGAGCTATCTACTAAAATCAAAGCATCAAAAGCCAGCCAGCAAGCAAGGCATGAACAGACATGGCTCAGATACAAACTCGGGGCATGAAACCTCTCAGCTATGGATTTACCCTGGCCTTCCCATGGGAGTTGTAGCCCATGGAGGTACACCTTGCCCCAGATGCAGGTCCAGATACACCTTTTGTGAATGGAGATGAAATTTGCTTTAACCTATTCCTTTAAAGTGACTGGCTTTCATTTGTTGCGAAATACCTTTGAGTTCTGGTTTCTTGCCAGAAGGTTCACCACAGGGCAATTACTCTTCCTTTGAATTCCTAGAATCCTGGTTTGATTTCATCCACTGTTTCAGGGATCCCTTCTAGTCTCCTGAATCCCTCAAACTGCCCCAAAGAATGACACTCAGAACTTTTGTGTCCTTGATTGACTTGGTAGGAAAGGAGCCCCACAGTCATTGGCTGACTGTTTTTTATCCAAATTCAGGTGTGGGAGGTAGCGTGTGGTAATGTTGGGGGCCTGTCTTCCTGTCCCCACCACATCATTCTCTTCCTTCTTCTACAGATGCTGCACATTCCAACAATGGAGAATGGCCCCAAGCTTGCAAGGCGCATTTTGGGACAGTTGACTGATATTCAGGTAGACATTTTTACCAGTTAGGGTTTGAGGGTCAGCTGGAAGATGGCTCATAAGTTAAGAGCATTTCTTGCTCTTGAAGAGGACCTGGGTTCATTTCCCAGGATCCACAGTCAGCTCACAGCCCTGGTCCCAGGAGATATGGTCCTTCATCTTTATGTCTGACACACCCCACACATATGGTGCACGTACATACATGCAGCAAAACACTCGGATACAAAACATAAAGTTAAAGAAAATATTACAAACCTTGAGGACTCATATTTTATAAGAAGCTTGGTGAGGTGAAGAATGCTTTTAATCCCACAACTTGGGAGGCAGATCTGAGTTCATGGCCAGTTTGGTCTACATAGGGAGTTGGGGTCTGCCAGGGATACACAGTGAGACCTAGCTTAAAAAAATGTGGAAATAGAGAAGATGCAAGCAGAGGGCGGTGACTACAATGCTCACTGTCCATTATGCTCAGGTCCCCAGAATACATGCTGGTGGATGGGCATGGCAGCCCAGCTGTGATTCCAGCTTCTCAAAGAGAGTCAGGGGATCCCAGAGCAAGTGGTTGGTAAGACCACCATATCCATGAGCTCTGGGTTTGATTGAGAGACCCTGCCTCTAGGAATAAGGTAGAAGAGCGTCAACCTTAGGACTTTCCATGCATGTGCACATATCTACATATACATGTGTCTACATACGCATAGAAATGCATACTCATGGGCAACAACAACAACAACAACAACAACAACACACACACACACACACACACACACACACTGGAAAAAGATAATAAAAGATACACATGGTAGACATGTGAGAAAACCAGAACTTTTCCTCTTGACTTTCTGTTCTTTAGTGATGGTGGCACCAAATCCAACACGGACCAGGAATGAAGCTTGACTGGTGGCTGGCTTTCTAAGACACAGGGAGCTCTGGGTAGTACTGCATACAACCAGTGGTGTTTTGGATGCATGCCTACAATTCAACACTTAGGGGGTTGATAGGTAGATCAGAAGTTCATGGCCACCTGATACATTGCAATTTTGAGCCCAGCCTAAGCTATGACAGAGCCTGTCTTCCAAGCATCCACTCAGAAGCCATACTGAAGAGAGACAGAGGTCATCAGCACAGGCGCAGGGGATAGAGAGTGACCCAGAGTCACTCACAAAGCACAAGCACCCTCTATCTCCCAGCTTGGTAAGCAGCAGGGCCAACCATCCCTAATCAAAACCACATCTTTTTCTCTCAATTATTTTTTGCCTGTGTCCTCAAGTCTCCAAAACATTGTCTTACAAGATGGCAAATTGGTGCTGTTAGCCAAGCGACTACCTTGTCTGTTTCCAAGAAAAATAATTTTAGTAATTATTGAGGGAGAAAAAAAGTATGATGTTACAGCATGTTTGACATTTGATCTACATGGAAACATGATGTTTCCCTACAAAGTGTTCCACAAAATTAGAGACGAGAGAACAACCACAAAAAAAAAAAAAAAAAAAAAAAAAAAAAAAAAAAAAAAAAAAAAAAAAAAAAAAAAAAAAAAAAAAAAAAAAAAAAAAAAAAAAAAAAAAAAAAGGAAAGAGAAACCACAAGGCTCTTGCCAGTGTGACCCAGGGGGAAATCTTTGAAAGCTCAGATCTGACTTACAGTCTGTCCTTCCAGGTGCTAGCCTAAGTACGTGCCCCATGGGGCTGGTTCTCCACATTGGTCCTGGGTGCTAGGTTGCTAGGTTACTATAAAACCTGCTACAGGGGAGAGTTCAATACAAGGTTCTTTTGTTTCTTCTCTCTTCCCTTTCTTTTTATAACCAGTAAGGGAAAGCTCTTCTGTTTTCTACAGAAGCCCAGATAAGCTTGGGCAGCACCGGCCATGCTGTCTGCTCTTGCTTCTGCCCACCCTAGTCCCCTCTCTCCTCCAATGCTCTTTTCCCACGGTGTACCTGTCTCGGCTAAACCCACCCCTGCAATTTGGTTGTCTTACAGGGTCATGGTTGTCCCTCAGTGTTCATCCTCTGTAGGAACCTTATCATTGGCTTTGTTTTTGAGACTGTAGACCAGGCTAGACCTGAACCCCTGTGGCCTTTTAAGTGCCTCTTGAGCCACCCAAGACCTAAGTTCCATATTATCATACATCTGTTCTCTCCTAGAGCTCTTTCTATGCTGGAGTTCTTTCTTCTCTCAATGTCCCCTGGGGTTTAGCACAGGGTCCAGGGTAGAGAATACAGACAATATTATTTCTTCACTGAAAGAAGGAATGAGACACCAAGATAGGTATTTTTAAGACCAAGTCATTTTTTGATGATTTACATATTCTAAGAAGAGATAGGGAAATTGTCTTGAATAATGTGACATTGATGAGGCTAGTAATTTTGTAACAAGAAAAGGCTTGCCTAGCTCACAGTTTTAGAGATTTGACATTGGTCTGGTCTCTGAGATTGGCAGGTGGCAGGTTCCCATGCAGCTCAGGTGGAATAGCCCCAGGAACCAAGCCCTACACTCCAAAGTTCTGTTATCATTCAGTAGCACCCCCTGGGAAGAAGCTTTCAAACCAGAACCACTGAAGGAGACCCAGCTGACTTCACATCACTGCAAGTGTCAGATTCTTCTTGTTTTCCTGACACAGTGGCTTTTGACACCACTATACCGATCAGCACTGTTGCAGCCTGGGCCTCATCATCAGGGAAAGCAGTGTGAAGAGTGAGCTCTTGTTTTGTAGAATGGGAAAAGGCAGCTACAGGTTCAGATGAAGGCTATTTTCACTTTATTGATTGCGACAGGGTCTCAGATAGCGCAGGCTAGCTTTAAATTCCTGTAGATCCTCTGCCTTCACCTCCCATGTGCTGGGATTTACAACTATTGTGTTGACATACTTCATTCACCCATTGTTTTGATAGACTTAGTTTTATTTTAAATTATGTGTCTATGGAGATGGTGGAGATGGAGGCATGTGTACTTGTAAGTGCTGGTGCACATGGAGGCCAGAGAGAGCATTGGAGCCCATGGAATTAGAGAGGCCAGTATGTGCTCTTCATGGGGGAACCTTCTCTCTGATGTAGTAAATGAGCTCATTATACAGCTGCAGCTGCTCAGGTTTGTGACATTTGTTTTTGCTTTTGTCGTAGTACGGAAGGGTGGAAAGTGACTGGACAATCGTGTTACCCTGATGGAAAAACCCAGTGGGTTGCTGCTGTGCCACAGAAGACAGACCGCTGTCCTGACCGAGACCACCTGTTAGTAGTTTTGCATATTGTAGTTGCAGTGTTCATGTTTTCACCAAGTTGAGGTTTTTCGTTGAGCCACAGAAAATTACCAATGCCAAATGTTACCTGTAAATGTGGTAGTAATTGCTTACTGTAGCTTTCTCTGGAAAGATAATGATGGCTGCCTCCCCTTCTCCTGCAAAAGATCCAAATGTCTGTTCCTTTGCAGAAGGTAGGGTTCCCCAGCCAATGAGATGTCTGTTTGCTCGGAAGAATGACCTGAGAACATTTCATAGGTGGTATCCCTGTGGCTCATGGGTATCCTCAGAAACACTTCAAAGCAGGGCTTTTTGTTATTGTTACTGGTGAGGGTTTTGGTTGGGAGTTGGACTCCCTGGGTAGCCCTGGCTGGCCTGGTATTCCTTAATGTCTGCCCTGGTTGGTCTCAGACCCAAAGGAGTCCTCCTGTCTCCACTTCTGAGTGCTGAGATATCAGGTGTGCACTGCCATGCCTTGATCTGTTTTTGTCTTTTAATAAATCTGGTCACCTGGACTTCTTTTCTGGAGGTCCTTAAGTCCAAGCTAAGAGGAATCTGTCCCTTCTTGGTATCATGATCTTCTCATCTCACCTTGGGTCTCTGTGGGGCTCAAGCTCATTGTTTCCACTGTCCTTTTTCCATAGTATTCTAACAGACTGCTCACTGTGCCACTCTGAGACAGGGTCCTTTGTCGTCTTGATATGTGTATCCTCAAAGCCCAACACATATATTCAGTACATGTTTCCTATAAAAATGGATGCACACTTCTACTTTCAGTCTTTCCATGTTGAAACTCTTTTGGGAGCCCTGCCTGATTCTGACAGGATGTAGCAGTATTACCTCATGCTGTCTTTTTGGTTCATGGATTCCTACATCATGGTCAGCTGGAGGAATTATTTTGTATTTTAAGGTTATCTTGAAACTGAAGTAATTGCCCCGGACAGACCTGATGGTAAGACAACAACCACACAGAAATTACAGATGCTGTTCATTAAATGTTAAATGCCCAATGGAGGAAGACTTATGGAGATACACTCTAGATTTTGATCTGAATCTATATTTTGTACCATTCTCTTGGGTGACCATTAATGATAATCTGGCCAGATAATAGAATAATTACAGTTTTTCTTGTTTAGGAACTGTGAGCAAAAAATTCTTTCATTTCCCAGTTTGTTCAGGAAAGAGTCAGGTTTTGATAGGAAGTACTCACCTTTGGAAGGTCAGTGGTGAAGGTCAGCTTTCAGCCATTCCTCTGGCTTCTTGGTCATGGTGGCTTTCATCTTGCTGACAAAAGTTGAGTCTCTTCTGTTTCGGGGGGGGGGGGGAGGACATTGTATAAACTTCATCTGTTAGAGACATTTCTTAAGACATTTAACCACACACTACACCTTGGTTCCATTCCAAAACTTAGCTATTGGATCTTTTTGACAGAAACAATAAGAAAATTGGAAGAGAACATGCAAGAAGAGATGGTAAAAATAGGGTCTTTCCCTTGGTGATTGCAAGTCTTAGGTGAGGGTGTCCAGCTGCTCTGGGTTCTCTCCTGCACATGTTCATGAGGCAGCATCCTAAGAGATGCTTCCAGTTTTCCATGCCCATTGACCTAGTGTCTAGTGTATATCTAGGAGAGACTTGGAGGTATATTGGCTATCAAGTAGCACAGAATGGCCAGACTCTGAGTTGGCCAAGAAGGAAGATGACTTGTCTGTCCTGAGTCCACTTAAGACTTTATATTTCTAAATCGAAAGTGATGGTTACAAAGCATATGTTAAGGACCTCTTACAGAAAATCCTTCTGAGCTTTCCATCAGACTCAGGTAAACAGGAAGGCTAGACAGCCACCGTTTTTGTTTGTTTGTTTTGTGTGGTTTTTTGTTTTTGTTTTTAAACAAACAAACAAACAAACAAACTGGAGGTCTGATCCAGAGCTCAGACAGGACAAGAGATCAACTTTTGAAATGACTGGAAGTAGGCATGAAAGGAAGTCTGGAATCCGCCCCCTCCCATTCTGTTCAATTGCAGAGGTGTTTTGCAGCAAGAGGGTGGCTTCCTAACCAACCAGCCAGTTGTCCCTTCAGGACTATTCCAGTATTAATTGACCATTTAAGACACAGGACAGTGTAGCATCAAGAACATGTAAGACTTCTTCACTGGGCACAATCAACGAATTACCAGTACTGTTGATATTTGCATAACTGACTGCACTTATTTACTGTTTAACTGAGTTGATCAAATGGGATTGAGCAAGTCACACGTGAACGCTAGAAATATAACTAACCCCACTGGTAGCTTAAGATGGTGTTAGCTTATCTGCACATCTTGCTTTTACCTTTCCCCAGAACACACGTGAAAAGCAGGAGTTTGACAGGTAGATAGAAACTGAGCCTTGGTTAATGTGGCTTGCTGATGGAAATGTGGTTAGAGTCAGTTTGTCAAGGATTCTACTAAGGGTGCTGAAGAGTCCTCAGGTCCTGAGCAGAGCTGAGCTGTCACAGGGAAGCAGGCAGGACTGCGTCAATGAGTGATTTCAGAAGCACAAGAGAAAAGGAAGAAGCTGAAAAACTGTTAGGGAGCCATGTTTGCTTTCTCCTGCTGGAAAAAAAACCACGCTGCAGTGGATCTGGGGAGACAGTTCAATGGCTAACAGAACTTGCTGTTCCCGAGTTCAGTTCTCAGTATCCATTGGGCAGCTCACAACTGTCTTAATTCCAGTTCCAGTGAATTCACTGCCCTCTTTTGGCCTTTAGGGGTACCTGCATGCATATGGTGCACAGTTAATACACTCAGGCCCACACACATGTACATAAAATAATCCTAAAAGAAACAAACTAATGATGACAAAGTGTCAGCTCGCCGAAGAGGTGGAGAGCCTGCCTCATCACTGTGGGATACACTCCTGACTGCATCAGTCATTGCTTGATAATAACACATCTGAACAAGTCACCACCACCACCCACCCCCCCACCCCCCGCTGAGCGTTCCTTGGCATGTGGAGACAGTCCTGAGCACAGACTAGGCAGAAAAGGGTAGAAAGATTTCCTGTCAGTTTTGTGCTTTCTGTTCCCTTTGAGGGAATTAATTTATGAAATATGAAGTCGCCTCTGTAAGTTCTTCTCTTTTTCTTCCTAGCTCTGTGTTCTACATAGAGTCCAGTGATCTTTCTTCAAAATCATGTTTAATTAACATTTGAGATCAAGGCTAATAGCTTCTCAGAAGACAATAGTTGCTCATTTTCATTGGATGCTACTTTCTAAGCTATTTAGAACAATAGCTATTCTTGGGTCACATTAAGACCAAGAGCTTCACCATGTTTCATGTCCTAACTCAAGTAAAGGAACTCTTCCTTGCTGAGTGGGTTTCTTATAAATATGCAAATGCTGTAGTTACAGGCAATGGGTCCAGGGAGTGATTTTATGGACAGGAGATAGCAATTGTCACTTTGTTTTGATGCAGATGAGATTTGTCTAACTTTCTATGTTCCACATACCTCTGCCTCCAAAGAAGCAAAGGGTTTCAGATTTTTATTTTATTTTGTATTATGTGTTACTGGTCAGAGATCATGAGGATCATGAGGACACACTGATGCACGCCCACAAAGTATGCTTCACACAGCCAGCAGTAGGTTAAGAAATTCACATAGAAAATAAATAGCATGTAAACATTACCTCATGGAGTGTGTGGGCTGATAACTTGAACTAACTTTAGACATAAAAGTGATGTTTAAGAGATAACAGAGGGGACTGCAGAACCCAGCTCTATAAGCAAATGTGTTTGGTCTCATTCTTTGTAAGGAAATCTTTGCTGGTTTTCTTCTTTTCTGCTGCTTCAGGAAGTCAGAACTGAGGCCTTCCCATCCCCATGTCTGTATATTTCCACCACGTTCACCGGCAGCCGTACAGTGCATCTATCATCCGAATTCTTATCTGTTACCTGAATTCTTCTAAAGCAGTATTACTGTCAGGTGCATCTAACAGACTGTCCATGTCTTCATCTTTGCTCATCTCAATAAACTCAATGCAAGATTATTTTTGAAAGGAGCAAAGAAAATGACCGCAGAGAAACATTTCTTCAGTGGGGAAAGCTTTTGAAATGATAGCTAAAAGGGGACAGGTCAGCCATTTAAATGATTTTCACATAACCATGATTTTCAGTTGAAGAACCTGTTTCCTTTGGTGCTGGGGGTTGAACGTAGGGCCTCTAGCATGCTAGGTAAGACCTCTGCCACTGGGCTGCATCTCCCACTTTATTTTTTATTTGGTTACATCATCTCATTTTTGATGCCCAAATTTGCAGACTCTATAACCTAGGCCTTAGATCTTCATTTTTTTTCTGCGTCACTTAAAAGGCACCATACCCAGTTTCAGTTTGAGGATTTGAATACAAAATCAAAAGCCATTTAAAATGTTAAAGTTTTTTTTCTTTTTAAATTATTGTTGAAAAATTCCTTTCAAAGTCCTGTGTGGAATCAAGAACCTTTGACCCTTAGTGTGTGTTTTATAATAAAAGACTTCTGAGCTGTTAATCTGGAGAGATAGGTCATGAAATTTAGGAAGACTACAGTAGTGTCTGTGGGTAATAACTCCATGGGGCCATGCTTGCTTTAATAACTGCCAAAAAACATCAATGTTAGGCCATTTGTGGTAGCACATGTCTTTCAGCACTCAGGAAGTAAGACACAGGTGGATGTCTGTGAATTTGAGGCCAGCCTGATTTACAGAATAAGATCCAGGAGAGCCAGGCAGGGCTGCATAGAGAGACCTAGGTTGTGTGTGTGTGTGTGTGTGTGTGTGTGTGTGTGTGTGTGTGTGTGTGTGTGTGTGTGTTTTCCTGGGGGATAAAAAGAAAAACATGAAATTCAGTCATAGGAACCAAAGTGTGCTTTATACCCTACTGGTGTGTGTTGTGAGATTTCAGGCCATCCACCCGAAGGTGTCCTTTTCATGATGGACCTGATGTAGGTAGGAGCTTTGAGACCTCAGTGGTCCGATGTTCACTTTATGTCATGCACTGAGATCCAGAGAGTTATGGAAGCCAGGGAGTAGAGAGTAGCCTAGTGGGCTGACAGATTTATCTGCAGGCCACTGGCACATGGTGATGATAGAAGGCAGCAATCACTGAATGTAAACAAGAGAGGTGGTTAGAAGAAAGGTGTTGTGCTATCTGGGGGTGCAAGTTATTTCCATGCTGTTAGCAGGAGCCTCTTTTTTCTGCCAGGCCCCAGGGACCTTCAGCCTTCAAGGTCCGTGCCAAGTGTAGTTAGTATGACCAGGAGGCCACTCCAGCTGGGAACTAAGCTTTGTGTTTGTAACCTAGGGGTCCTGTTTCATGGAAAGTTCACTGCTGATGTCTAGTTGGATATGCATATCATGGTGTGTGAGTGTGGTTGCTTCTGGTCTTCAGTTATTGTGTTCTCATATTCAGAAGCCCTGACACAGACAACCATTGATGACCAGACTGTGCTTCTTCCTGTCACCATGATTCCCAGTCTTCATTTCAGGGCAACAGATTTGGAAATTATGTAGCTTAAAACTAAGAGAAGGCACCATGTTGCTATTCCCTTTGGCTGGTTTCACGAGGGTCTGGAAGTCATCCTCAGGGTTGCAGATGAGGCAGGAGGATTTCTGTGAGTTTTAGGCCATCCTGAGCTGCAGGCTGAGTCTAGTATAGCCTGGACTACAGGGAAA
This sequence comes from Sigmodon hispidus, assembly GCA_004025045.1. NCBI lineage: Eukaryota > Metazoa > Chordata > Mammalia > Rodentia > Cricetidae > Sigmodon > Sigmodon hispidus. The sequence goes on from PVIH01000642.1 coordinate 186,575, forward strand.
TACCCTCTTTCTAATATAATCAGTTAGATCCAGACATGAAGTGAATTCAGTCTCCATTCAGTCTTAGATGCATAGCCAGATTGCCTCATGTCAAGATTAAAGTAGCTATCTTTTACATCTCTGCACACCTGTAGATCTTTCTCTGCCAACATAGGGAATGGAACAGTAGGGAATGCTCCCACAGCATATCTGGGCAGCTACAACTATACAGAGGAAGTCTGAGCCAAACAGGCCTGGGGTTTGTGCCCCTTTGCCCCCATGCCTGGTGATTTGGTGGCTGAGAGCACATGAGTACAGTGGGTTTTAACGTCAGAGATTATGGATGGGGGAACAGAGTCAGCTGAACAATAGTGTCTTAGCCAGCCCTCCTGCATCAGCATTGGCTAAACCATGTCACTGCAAGACCAAAGCCAAGCTTCTTTCTTAAGCCGACAGACAGACACTGTGAACAAGGCTCAGCTTTCAGGGAAGATGATTAGAAGTCTTGATAGCATTTAAAGGGACTGTGGAGTAAAGATGGTGATGTGGAGGATGCTGGGTAAAGGAAACTACCTCATTCTTGGAAGGCTTTGTAAAAGCACAATTAAGCACTCGAAAGTGGTTTTGTTGCATTATAGCCATCTCTCTTTGTTGTTAAGGACCTAAGGTGGTTGTATTCTGTTGGCAATAGATAAATTCACTGTTGGCAGGTTCTTTAGATCTGTGATTATGTACACTCTTCTGCCACCAATAAAACAACTGAAAAACATACTGTTTGTCTAGTGTTGTGAAACGGATGAGGTTGTATGCTATCTAAGGTTTTTGGTCAGTGACATAATGGAACCACATGTGCATCTTTGACCCACAGCAGCATCAAGAAGCTGAGAGGATTGAGAGCACCAGAGAACTGAAGCCGCACAACCAGAGGGAGTCTAGATGTCTTTATCTCAAATGTTTGTGCAAGAAATAAAGTGGGCATTTAAAGACAACCCAGCAGGGCTGTTGAGCTGGTTCAGGGAGTACATTCCATCTCCTAGCTGAAGGAGAGAATGACTCCCCCCCCCCAGGTTTCTCTTAGACCTCAGTATTGCGTGCTCTCACCACCCCAACACATGCACAAATAAAACAGACCATCTCCCCTGACTATAACGCTCTGTTCCTGCCTTTCAGTGTTTCACACTGGTCAATATCAAACATCAGCTTGGGTGTGTCTGAGGGATTTTGGGGGTTTGTCTAAAGAGAGAAGGACTTGCCCTGAGTTTTGGTGACAACATCTCTGGGCTGGAATCTCAGACACGAAAAGGAAAGGGGCCTGTTGAATGAAGACATTCCCATGTCTCTGCTTATTGATTTATCAAGCAGCCTGGAGTTCTCACCATGGAGCTGCCCGAAGCCATCTGGCTAGGAAGCTTTCCTGCCATGAAGAGCCTGTCTCCTCGGACTGAGTCTTTTTTTTCCTCTCTGTCTTTGTTAGCTATTTAGCTTTGAGAAAAGTCACTAAAACTGATTTTTTTTTCTGTCTACTGCCATAATGTGGTTACCTCCCTGACAAGTGATAAACCAGCAAGTGCCTAATTATCTTTAGATGTAAAAAAAATTTACAAAGGAAAAGATATATGGTCAAGACCCTGAGATCATAAACAAGACCTTTTAGCTATATTAGGCCTTGAGGAAATTGCCCTCAGATGCACTTGCCTTTCAGAGAATAAAGCTAAATTCAGACTTGTCCAGACATACTTACTACATTTGCATTTTAAAAATTATGTGTATAGATGGTTTTCTTACACGCATGTGTGCCTGATACCCATGAAGGCTGTAAAGGGGTTTTGGGACACCAGGACTAGAGTTTCACAGGTGTAGGCCACCATGTGGGTGCTGGAAATTGAACTCAGGTCCTCTAGAAGAGCAGCCAGTGTTTTTAACCACCGAGTCATCTCTCCAGATCCACATATGCATTTTGTGGTTTATTCAAATTAATGTAAGTGTAACAAAAACCAAGGTTTTTTTTTTTTTTTTTTTAAGAATTGCCATAAACATAAATTAAACTTACAAGTGTCATGTGATAAATAACCTGCACACATTATCAACCTGTGAAAATCTTGGCCCTTGCTGAGATCTCTAAGGGAGTTACACGTGTTGGGCACCTAGCCCAGTGGTAGATCACGTGACTAGAATGCACAAGGCCCTGCGTTTGCTCCCCAGCATTGAAGGACAAAAGAAAAAAAGAGGGAGAAGAAGGAGCACGTGGGATCTGCAGAGTCGTTGCTCTTCCTGACAGTTTCAAAGTTACAGTTCCACAAGAATGACAAGGGAGACGTGACATTGCTGAGGGGGTGACACACACTTGCAGGCCCTGATGTGACAGATGAGGAGAGACAGGCATCTCCTTCAGGGTTGGAAGTGTCTCTTTGTGTTGACAGGGGAAGTAAAAAGAACTAGAAGGGGGTTTTCAATTTTTGTGATGATTTTTCTACAAGGCTGATTTAACATGATTTTGAGCATATTCTGCTAACCAGGGGTCTGATTCCACAGAAGACATGTGACCTATGCCTCCTGTCCTGATGATATACTATACCGGCCTGACTTTGTTTAGAATGCTCATAAGAGGTAAATTTGCGTTCTGAAGTCAGCAAGCTCGGGACCAGGTAGGCGTACACACTGCCCGGTAGCGTAGCCACTGCTTGGTTCTCTAGCTTTGTCTAGGAAACCCATGGCTATTTCCCTATGTCATGGTTACCAGGGGTTTTGAAAATGCAATGAAAAAAATATTCAATTTTCCATTCTTTTTTTAGAAAAAGTATTTTAATTTTATGTGTCTGGATGTTTTGCCTGCATGTATGTCTTTGTACAGCATGTGTGCAGGGCCCACAGGCTAGGAGGAGGTATTGGATCCCCTGGCCCTGAAGTTGCAGATGTGTGTGAATAACCATCTGGATACTTGGAATTGCACCTGGGTCCTGTGCAGGGGCAGCCAGTGTTCTGAGCCTTTGAGTCTCTCCAGCCCATTGTTGTTCCATTCTTAACAGATCTGTGCTGGCTCTGTTTCCTAATTTTCAGACCTGAACTGTTTTAAGATGAATTGCATTGTTTAAAGGTAGTTAACATGATGGTTCTATAATTCAGTGAACATTTCTCATTAAAGATTTCTTCACCCCGGGAAACAGCTTTAATCTCTGGCATCTTCTGAGCTAGGAGGAAATATCCTAACATGCAGAAGGCTAATCATGAGATAATGGTTAAGAGCTTTGGCTGATCTTGTGGTCATGAGTTCATTCCTTAACTGGTGAGTAGAGGAGATAGAAATCAGAGAGGAAACCAACCAATTGTTTGAGTCAAGTTCTGTGTCCCACGTGAGTAGAACCTCAATGAGCAGTTTATGTGTCTGTAGGGCCATAGTGTTAAAGAACTTTCAGATGTGATTACTGTTCAGATCAGTGAGCTCTGAGGACAGCAGATGGCCCTCTGGTAGGTGCCCCTCACCCCATTAGCTAAAGCCCTAAGAATACAGCTAAGTTTCCTGAAAACTTGGCTTTTACATTGTAACAGAAATCCTGCCTGAAATTTCCAGCCTGCAAGAGGACAACATCAGATACCAGCATTTCCTGCCTGTGAGCATCCCCAGTGAGGTGGTTAGTTTTCATTGTGGGCTTGCGTCACAGCCTCAGTTGGGAATTGACACCTAGGAAGAGGGTGTCTGTATCAGATTGGCTTTAGGGCATATCTATGGTCATTTTGAAAAGAAATTATTGCTAGTAGATGTAGTTAGGCTCAGCCCCTGTGTTGTTCCATCCCTAGGCACAGGAGAGCCAGCTGAGCATGTGCCTAAGCAAGCCGGTAGGCAGCATTCTTCTGGTTTCAGACTCAGAGTTCCTACCTTGTCTTCTCTTGATGACAAACTTTATGAAATAAACCCTTTCCTCCCCAAGTTGTTTGTGGTCCTGGTATTTATCACAACAAAAAGCAAATTAAAAATGCGCTTGCCTTTGCAAATGTCTTTGGTTCTGACACTGAAAAGGTAGAGACAGGTGGATGAGTTCAAAGTCATCATTGGCTATAGAGCAGCTTTTGAGGCTGTTCTGAGTTACATGAGCCCCTGGGGGTGGGAATTAAGGTACTTTGTGGATATTGGATTGGTTAGCCTCCCTTAATTTCCAAATCAAGAGATAACTGAATTCCTTAAACTCTAAGTAGGTAAACTGGTAGACACAGACAGGCAAGCCACAAACTGAGCCCCTTTCAATGTCCTCTTAAGGACCCAGGCTAATCCAGTGACAGGTGACATTGTAATCTGTGCTGAGGATCTTTACCCCCTCAGGAAGAAACACATGTGGACTATTTTCTCCTCCTGGTTCATGTCAAGCAGCTCAGAGAACTAACCAGCTAAAGCATCTCAGGTGGTTTACTTTAACGGCTAACAGTACCTCAGAGAAACACAAGTTCCGGAAGTCCTTGGTGCTGCCCTCCCCACCCAGGGAAGACATCAGTCTTGAGAATCTGAGAGGAAAGTGTTTGCAGGGCTCTGTTAAGAATAGCCCCTTAAATTATTGTTAGTTTCTCTGGTCTGAATACTATGCCTTGAGAAAATGTATGTACCATTTTTTTTTTTAAGTTAGATGGAAAGTGTGTGTGTGTGTGTGTGTGTGTGTGTGTGTGTGTGTGTGTGTGTGTAGGGGTAGAATGACCAGCAGTTAAACAGCCACCTTCACAATAAAAGCTCATCTCATGGTTTAACTAAATGTATGGGCACACTATGGTGTCCTCTGGAAGTTGCTGAATTCACACAACGTAAAATCCATGTTCAGCCCGAAAACTTTGCTGCTGTTTTGAGATCGTCTAATGTAACCCAAGCTGGCCTCACACATGTAAGCTGACAGAGACCTTACCGTTCTGATCTGCCTGCCTCCACCTCCCAAGTGCTAGATTACTAGTGGGGACCCTCACCCTCGTCTTTCTCTGAGGAGCCAGGGAGGACTCCACATCACCCTTCTGTCCTCTCTCTTCTTGTTAAGAATTTATTTAAATGTCTAGAGTCAGGTGTTCAAAGTCAAAGGGTAGTTTTTTCCCCTTATATTTCCCATGTACTCATATTCTTTCTATCTCTGGTGCTTTTCTGGTTGGCCACTACAGTGAACATTGGGAATTATTTCACTTTGCCTCTCCCTCTAGACTAGAACTTTATCAAAAGAATTTGTCTAATCCAGTTTCCCGTCTCTCAAGAACAAAATTCTGATTTAGGGTTTCTACTGCTGTGAAGAGACACCATGGCCACAGAAACTCTTATGAAGGAGAACATTTACCTGGGGCTGGCTTACAGTTCAGAGGTTTTAGTCCATTATTGTCACTGTAGGAAGCATGAAGGCACATAGGTAGGACATCGTGCTGGGAAGTAGTTAGAGTTCTACATCTGGATCCTCAGGTAGCGGGGAGAGAGTGACCCTGGGCCTGGCTTGAGCATTTGTAACCTCAGAGCTCACCCCAGTGACACGCTTCCTCCAAGGAGGCCATTCCCTATGAGCCAATGGGGGCATTTGCATTCAAAGCACAACATTTTCCATCACAGAAGTGTTCCTTTCAAACACTCATCACAGTGTCCCGAGTCTGATAGGCCTGGTTTGCGGGTTCCCTTGAGTCCTCTCAGTGGGTCCACTGGAAACAGGCCTGGTAGGAAAATGACAGCTAAGGGTCAGATGCATGACAGCAGCTGTGAGACACTAATCCCAGCATCTGGCACCTCCTGAACAAATCTTTGGATTTCACTGAATGACCTTCCTCCCTGCCCTCCATGTGTGGTCTCATCCATGCTCACAGACAGGATTTCCACCTTGGTACAGTTCTTTGTAATGGATATTGTGCCCAGAACTGAAGCTTGTTTGGCCAGGACCCACCATCTTTTCAAGTCTGGACGTTTCTATTCCCACACAGGAATTATAGATCCTGTTTCTCTCTAGATCAACACTTTTGGAACAAGATCACTACCTCTTGCTTGATTATGATTGCCTTGGACCCCACCAGCCAGTCCTTAACTCAGATTCTGAAAATGGCTTTGATTGGACCTGGATTTACCGCAGTACTTTGCCCATGGTGATTTGGGCTGCCTCCTGCCTCTCTGGGCTGGGCTGGCTCTAATCTGCACAGCTCTGTCCTGCCAACTTCCTCTTGAAGCCTCAGCTTGCAAGAGCTCCTACTCGGCCATAAAGATACAACCACTTAGCTTTGAAAATCATGCTAGCTTCCTGGTGTGTGGGTTTAATTTAATTTAATTTAATTTTTTAGAAGAGTATCTTTTACAATCTAAAATTGCACCTGCTGGATTAGTTTTGAAGTGATTTAAAAACCTTGCCATGTGCAGCTTTGCTAGCAGACCAGTAGCAATGGAAACTCCTGTGTGTTTTTTGGAAATAAATATAGTCTCTAAGACCCTTGTCAGGCCTACCAAATCAGAATTCTCATTTTAGCAAGAAGACTTCTCTGCACATTCAGTCCAAAAGTCTGCTCAGAATCACAGAACCACAGCATGCCTAGCAAAGCAGAAATGACCTTAAATAAATAAAGGAACTGGGGGTGTAGGGGCAAATGGCTCTGGGGTAAAGTGTTGTTACACAAGCGTGAGAATCTGAGTTCAAATCATGTAAATCATCCATGTAAAAACCAAGGTATACTGCACATCAGACAGGAAGATCCTTGCGGGTTCTCAGGCCAGCCAGTCTAGCCAATCTATGAGCACCAGGTCCTGTGAGATACCCTGCCTCAAAAATATGGTGGAATGTGATCAAGGAGACATCAAATGTAGGCATCTGGCTTTCAAATGCACACAGACATGCAGGCATGTATATAGCACACATGCACACATACATGTAGGCATGCATATAGTACACATGCACATGGACTTGCATGCATGTATGCATGCATGCATATAGACACACCATACTGATAAATACTCAGTTCAAATTACAGTGCTCAGAGGGACCTTGGGTTTGGGTTGTGAAATGTTCCCCTTAAATAACTAATCTTTCCTCCCATGCACTTTCCGGGTACTTCCCTTCAGTCTGGGTTTCCTGTGAGGAAGGCATCATGGTGGTCCATAAAAATTACCTCACAGGAAATTACAGGAGCTCTTAATTAGTGAATTCCTACACATTTAATCTTTCTTCTTCTTTTTTTCTTTTTTGCCACTGTAGGCCTCAGGGTATATCTACACAATTAGAAAGATCAACAGCCCTCTCAGCCAAGCTATAGCAGGCTGTCTTTTGGAATGCATCCTTCACAGCCTTATAGTCCTGAAAGTGCTCTGCCAATGGCAGCTGGTTGGCAGAAAGCATGGCAAGGAGCATGAGCCTTCCAAGAGTCAGCGCAGCCCCAAGAGCTACCTTTCTCTAGTTATAGGGTTGTATCTTTCTTAGAACCTAAGGCTGAGGCTGAGAGTAAGGGCAGGTGTGTGTGTGTGTGTGTGTGTGTGTGTGTGTGTGTGTGTGTGTGTGTGGTGCACATGTGTACTTGTGCATATGGAAACTAGAGGACAATGTTGGGTATCTTTCTTCCTGTTTTTAAGGCAGGTTCTCTCACTGAGATCTAGAACTTGATGTTTAGGCTAGGCTAGCTTGCTACAAAGTCCCAGAACCTGCCTGTCTCTGCCCAGTGCTGGGGATATAAGAGTGTGCCACCATGCCTGATTTTAAAATTATGTGTAGTATATATGGGTATTTGCATATGAGTACAGATGTCCACACAGGCAGGCCAGAGATGTCAGAGGCCAGAGGCTTCATGTCATTCTGGATTTAGAGTTATTGTGAGCTGCCCAAGATAGAGGTCGGGAACTGAATTTGGGCCTCCTACAGGCAAGCACAGGAGGCGTCTCTCCAGCAGTCACCTCCCTGTTATTTATTGATTGTCTAGGTACCTCCTCTAATTTGTCTACATTTTAGATTCAGAGATGGAGGGAGGGAGGGAGGGAGGGAGAGAGAGTGTGTGTTCGGCAAGTAGATACAGTGCTGTCTCAAGGAAACATTCAATTTGGAGAATTTAGAAGCTGAGCCTCTGTGGTGCCTCCACCCCCACCTCTCTGAGAGAAAAGAGCCTCACTAAGCTGCCCCTGACCCTGAAGTTCTAAGCACCACCACTCTAAGATGCCTGCCTTTAGTGAGTGGGCTCACATGGCCTTTCTGTGACTTTGTTCCTTTTGTTCCTTTCTTACAATTAATGTAATTAATTAACTAATTAACTTCTTAACTCAGTTGCTAAGAAGTCGCACACGGTGGAGAGGTGTGTGTCTCACATTAACCATCTGTGGAGGATCGAATGAAAAGGCCCTCTGCAGCTGACTTGGCTGGTGGAACCTTTGTGAGCCGGTTGGTGGGGGACAGGTTTGGGGGTGGGACATAGGCTGGAGGAAGTACATCAGTTAAAAAAGAACATACATAAGCAAGATGCGACACACCTTGGCATTCCAGGATTGGGCAAAAGGGGTAAGGTACAGCAGCTATTGGCTAAATCCTCTGGCATGAATCCAACTTTTGAATCCATTGGCTTCAGGGTGCACTCACAGACCTGGGCCCTGCCCTCAGGCACCAAAACTTCTCTGAATCTGGGCCCTGCTCACAGGTCCTCACACTATGTCCTCTCTGCCACCATGGGCCCCCAAGCCCAATAAACTCTTTCTTCTAAAAGTTGCCTTGGTCATTTTATTACAGTAACAGATAAACAACTAGTACATTTTCCTTTCTCCCCTCCTTCCTTCCTTTCTTTTTTGAGATAGGGTTTCTTTGTGTAGCCTTGGCTGTCCTGAACTCTTTCTGTAGACCAGGCTGGCCTTGAACTCACAGAGATCTGTCTGTGTCTGCCTCCCAAGTGCTGGGATTACCTGGCATATATTGTTAAACTTTTAAAAGATTCTAATAAGAGTTATATCTAAAAATTCAACATGTTATGAAGACTCTTTAAATCATTCATGTGATTCTCTTACTTTTTCTTTTTTTATGGTATTGGACTAGAACCCAGGGTCTTGCATATGCTAGGTTAGACACACCCCAGCCCTTTTATCTACTTTTATTTTGTGGGTGTGAACACCTTGCTGCAGATTAAAGAATCTATACATGGATCTTATGGCTAAGTTAGACTTAAGCACAACTGGGTCCTTGATTGTGCTCAAAAAGTAATTCACCCATAATTCTCCATGTGCACTGAGCAGCTGATGACAGAACTCTGGGATATCTCAAGACACCAGCAAGAAAGAACCAGTTAACTGGCAGAAGCATGCACTGCTGAAATTGAGACCCAGAGGGTCAGGACAAGTCAGGGAGATGGGTCCCCTTCTCCGGAGATTAACCAATTACTAGTGTGCCTTTTGTAAGGACCCGGAGAGACTGGTGGAAATTCTTACATGGGTCATAACGCCTTTCATATGTCTCCACACTCCCATGAGGAAGAGATTGGGAGGAAGGTACAAGTACCCTGTCTTTTTAGTTACCTGTTAATCAGACAGCGGGACAGTCAGAGTGCGTAAAGGCAAAGTGCATATCTACAGAGCATCTTCAAAGGTGAAACTCAATTAACAAAGTGAAAAAGCTCAGGTGAGGATTGTGATTCAAGCCCCTAACTAGTCAGATTCATGTCTCAGGTTTTATCTGGAACTGGGAAGTGGTTCTATTTGTCTGGAGTGTAGCTTGTTTGTTAATGTACAGACATGAGAGTGCCTTGCTCCTGGAGACTACTGTGATTGTCTGAGCTATATAATATCCCCAAGGTTCATGAGGATTTTTTTTTTGCCCAGTATAAAAGTTTACACAACATTTTCTATGCTATTGGTGGCTATTCATGTTTACTATTTCCAACAGAAATAATTATTGTTGCTTGTGGTAAGAATTAAATTCAACTTTCTCTTTGTGATTTTCTTACAGGAGCATGCACAAGCACACACACACATTCACATATACACATTTTAAAAACCAATTACAAAGTTTTCTTCCAGAGCCACCAAAAATGACAGAAAACAGTTCCATTGAAATTCTTTTTATACCTTGAAGAATGTTTTGACATTTTATGTTTCACATCTAAGGGACAGTGGAGTGAAGACATAGATATTCTTGGTCCTGATTCTGTGCAGAGAAGATGCAGGGGAAGCATGCATCTCCAAGCCCTTCTGCTTGCCTCACTTTCTGTGGCTATTCTTTACTTCAGATGACCAAGCATCTGGGTGGCAAACACTGCCACCGAAATTTGCAGATTCCCAAAGGTATTTTTTGTTCAGTGCTAGGTTCAGCTGAAGAACCATTGGTTTAAACATTTTAAAATGAATATATTTTTATTTTTAAAGATGTTTAAAATTTATTTAAAAAATAATAAGCAGAAAGTGCTAATTTTGTTATCTCCCTTACCCTCTAGATTCTTTATTATTGGCATGTACTAATGCAGTCCTATCATATTATCATTATTATTTTGCTGATGAACCAGTATCATTGTGTATTACTAACTCAAGTCATTAAGGACCTAGCACAAGGATGTTAGAACTCAGTTTCCATGTTGCACTTTGTGGTATCTTCTGTTTATCTGAGGGTAGGATGGCTTTGAACTTCTTCCTTTACCTTCCAAGTGCTGGGATTACAAGCTGTGAGCCACCATACCCGTTATAAGTGATAAGAATTGAAATTGGATCTGCAGCTTCTCAAAAAGTATATAGGTATAGACTTAGACACATAAAAATACAAGTCAAACTATAACTCAAAGCAGTAGTTTGTATGGATATTAACGTTCAGGTTGCCATACTGGCTCATGTTTTACTAAAATTATATCACTGAGTGAAAGTGCATCAAGGAATTTGTCTTTATTAGTCCTTAGAACTGCATGAGAAGGGATCTAAAGGAGACATGCCTTTGACCAAAAGCCTTGGTGGCTCTCTTGGAGAGGTTTGTCTGAGAGTTACAAGGATGAGAAAAGATGGCAGCCTCAGTGTAATAACTTTCTCCACACCAGAGTAGGAATAGATATTTGCTGTCACTGCCTTTGGGGAAAGATTTGGAAGCTATGGGATGTAATTTAGTGATCTTAGGGGCTTAATTTCTGCTTTTAATTGGGGAACGATTGCAGGCATTATTGTCAGAGATGAGGGACACCCTCTGCAGTCGGAGGAATCTGTCCCCCTTCCTCTGAGACAATTAGAGACATTGGCTCAGGAAAGATCAGGATCCACAACTTCCAGGAGGAAAAGGATTTCTGGACTAACCTGTTTATGACAAGGCAGGAATGGAGGTTTTGTTAAAGCCTCCATTTGAATATGGTTTAAGAGTGAGGGTTAAGGAGAAAGAGACACTTAGAAGAAAGTAAAGCGTGCTCAAGTAGGGGTGTGGGTACAAGCCTCTCCAATCTCCAAGAAAATGGGAACAGTGAGTGTCTTAGCTGTAGCCATGCTCACATTTTTGTGGTTCTCAAGTTACATCTCAAAAGTTGCTAAGTAACTCCCCCTCTGCCTTTCTCTTATCTGATAAAAAGGATGGAGATGGCCCTGGACTAGCCTTGAATGGAGCTGTGGTCTGATGAGGTGAAACAGAAGTGAGTGGGGTGGCACACTTCCTTTCCCTGTAATGGGTTTCTGGTGAGATTCCCAGAAAACTTCAAGGTTAGGGTGGGAAGGGGAATGGCCTTGAGCAGTTGTTAATTGTGTTGAAATCTTTGCTTTGAGGCTGGCAAAAGCTTTATTGTGATTCCAGATAGGGGCTCTTTCTTCTCACATCTCCCAAATATCCCCCATCTTTCTATCCTGCACTTTATAGTTGTTGGGGCCTCAACTTCTTATATGTGATACCCATTATGTGAGACATCTAACCACTAGTGTACCCTCAAGACCTGCTCAAAACGTCTGCAGGAGAGGATCTGTGACCTAGAACAGGCTGCTTTCTTGCCCAAGATAAAAGTCTTTAGATACAAGAAGTCTGTCTACAGGAGGATCACCAGATAGACAAACTCCCAATGGAAGATAAATTAACCATACATAATGTATGGGTTCTCTTTCTAAAAAGACAACCCAGATACAAAGAATAACACTAGGCTCCGTGGAGGATGGGCATTCTTGAATTTAAAGGCCACTTCATGGATTGCCAGCCAGGAAGCAGAGTGGCAAAAGCTGAGAGGCAGAATAACTGGTACCTGAACTCGGAGGCTGCCTTCTTTGCCGTCTTCAGGAGAGGTGTCCAATGACCTGGTTTGTGAGACAGTTTGCCCATGTATCCTGATCATCTAGCCTTCTAGCTTTTTTAAATGATGAGTGGGTGCATTTCTAAGAATGAACGTTTAGGGAGTAAATGCCCTGTCACCTGTTGGACCAGAATATAAAGGCCCCAAGAAGTAATGTATGCATTGTGTCTGTTTCTCTCAGGAGGTTTGACTCACCAGAATTTAGGTCAGTGTGAGAAAAAAAGATAGAAAGGGGCAAAATGGTTACAGCTGTGAATCAGAACTCAGAATGCAGGGCTTGGCCAGGAAATCTGCTGTGGGAGAGAGGAGGGACTTTTACCCTATTACATGTTCTATTAAGGAGAAAGTCACTCTCCTCAGACTTTTAACAAGCCTTTGCGTGTCATGCTTCTTGAAGTCACAGCATTTTCAGGAGTGTTCCCTATACAGTTGGCTGACAGGCTCATACATACTTTTCATAGGATTCAACTGTACTTAACATTTAGACTGGTAACAAGGACTGTTTGACTACAGGCCCCCCCCAGCATCACCGTGTCCTTTGAAAGAGGCACTGAGTAAATGCAGAGGAGCTGTTTCTCAAGTTTACTTGAAGATGCTGCAGTTTTTCTTGTTCAGGAAGTTAGATGTCTAAACACCAGCACACACTTCCCACTGCAGATAAGATTTATATGCTTTGATCCCCAACCAAGAAGTTCATTTCCAGGATGAGTCATGTTATTGTTGTGTTAAGTAAGTTTTAACTTATGAAATTTTAAAAATTAAGGATTTTGGAGAGATGGCTCAGTACTTAAGAGTACTCACTGTTTTCAGAGGACCCATTTTCTGACCCCAGCACCCATGTTGGGTAGCTGACAACCACCTATGCCCTCAGCTTTAGGGGATCTGATGTCTTCCCTTGGCCTCTACAGAAAGCCACGAGGTCTGCAACTGTTAACAATTTAGCATCATCCCCGTCTCCTCTAGTTCCACCTCTTAGAAGGAAGGAATTACGTCTTTGGAAATACAACCTATTTTGGTGTTCAGTCCTGACAAATGATCTCCATTCATTTACATGAGCTTTAGAAAGTCCACAGGGGGAGCTAGCACTCTCCAGTGGCAGCTGAGATTACTCAAGGTGGCTTCTATTGGTAAGTGGTACTTAGGGAGCTGCCCACAGTGCTGGTCCTTCTGCCCTGAAGGCTGTGTGCAGGCCTTTGTTCTGTTGAACCCTGTCAATACTGTGGGCTCTTGATGAGCTCTATTGTATCTTTCTGTCTGAGAGTATGAACATTTCCAATGTACTTAATTATTCATGTATTTTATGTATGTAAGTACTTTGTCTTCATGCACACCAGAAGGAATAAAATTTCATTACAGATGGTTGTGAGCCACCATGTGGTTGTTGGGGATCAAACTCAGGACCTCTGGAAGAACATCCAAGTATTGAGCCATCGCTCTGGCCCTAACATATTGCACAAACTCTAGTTAGCATATAATGAAAAGATATTGGGGAGCCAGATATTGGGGGAAAGCTGGAATATCAGAGAGAGGAAACAGACCACAGTCAATTCTCACCCAGCCAACTTCTAAGGCCGACAGGGTAAATGTTGTCTCCAAGAATCCTCAGACTGGTTGGTCACTTCTAGAGAATGCGTGAGTTTCTGCTTTCTCTTGCCTTATGTATCTTCTCTGCCCAGCTGTTTAACTTCTGAATTCAACTCTATATCATAATCCTAGAGTTAGGATTAAAGGTATGAGCTACCACTGCTTAGCTGTTAGACCTTGAAGTCACAGAAATCCAGAAAGATCTCTGTTTCCTGAGCGGTGAGATTAAAGGTGTGGGTCACCACTCTCTGACCTGCTTGGCTTGACTGTGGGTGATTCTGTTTTCTGATATTCCAGGCTGGTTTTTATTAAATATACAAATATTACCACACTAATATAATTAATTGCAATAACTTCAATGAACAGGCCAACTTTTGCTTCTGAGTTCTTTCTGCTTCATGTGGCCATTTATTCTTCTTAGGTTCAAGAAAGCTGCTGATATTTTGTAAATTATTTTTTAATTTAAAACATTTAGTTTTATTATTTTAAATCATGATTTGGTGTGTGTGTCTGTATATGGGTTATGTGTGTGCAGGTGCTGATGGATACCAGAGACCAGCAGCATCAGGACCTCTGGAACTGGAGGTACAGGTGTTATGAATCATCTTATGTGGATACTGGGAACTTCACATGGGTTCTTCTGAAGTGGGCCTCAACCCCAGCCATATTTACAGCCCCTGATTTTAAAAAATATGTATTTCTCTGTGTGTGTGTGTCTGTGTGTATCTCTGTTTGTCTGTATGTGTCTGTGTATGTGAGTCTGTATGGGTGTATGTTTGTGTGTGTCTGTATGGGTGTGTGTTTGTGTGTGTCTGTATGGGTGTGTGTGTCTGTGTGTGTCTGTATGGGTATGTGTCTGTATGGGTATGTGTGTCTGTGTGTCTCTGTGTGTCTGTATGGGTATGTGTGTTTGTGTGTTTGTGTGTGTCTGTGTGTGTCTGTGTGTATCTTTGTGTCTATGTGGGTATATGTGTCTATGTATGTCTGTATAGGTGTGTGTTTGTCTCTGTGTGTGTCTGTGTGTTTCTGTATGGGTATGTGTCTGTATGGGTGTGTGTCTGTGTATATCTGTATGAGTATGTGTGTGTATCTGTGTCTATATGAGTATGTGTGTCTGTGTGTGTCTGTGTGTATCTGTGTGTGTCTGTATGGGTATGTGTGTCTGTGTGTGTCTGTGTGTATCTGTGTGTGTCTGTGTGTGTGTGTCTCTGTGTGTCTGTATGGGTGTGTGTCTGTGTGTATCTGTGTGTCTGTATGGGTGTGTGTGTCTGTGTGTTTCTGTGTGTATCTGTGTGTGTTTGTGTGTGTCTGTGTGGGTATGTGTGTTTGTGTGTATATGTGTGTGTCTGTGTGTATCTGTGTGTGACTGTGTGTGTCTATGTGTCTGTATGGGTATGTGTCTGTGTGTATCTGTGTGTGTCTATGGGTGTGTG